>BTPG01000004.1:179520887-179614135 GCA_036245525.1 Semisulcospira habei
GAAGCTGGTTTACCGACACTATAGAATTAGATGTCAAAAGCTGGACGAAGCGACACTACAGAATTTGGTGTCAGAAGTTGAAGCGACACTACATAAGAATTTTATTTAGGCAATTTATAGGTTTATAAGTGAGAATACATTGCATTTGAAAACATGTGCATAATTATGTTGCTGCTTCAGTTAAGTTGCAAGTGTCCCCATGTCGATTAATGTTTGGAGATTAAACTATTTGGTGACTAGTCCAGTTGAGAATTTGTCGTTTTTGAGAATCAAATAAACAGAATAATGCGGTTTCTTTGCTATTTATAATTTCTGATTTCCAAATATTACTGAACATTGCTGTCATTTTAAAACATTTATGAAGATACAGCAATTTAAAGATTGGTCCGTTTTAAGACCTAAATATTACTAATCATATGTGGATACAGAACATGCGATGGAATTTCATCAAAACTGAATAATGATGGAGCCATATGAAGACCGAATCAAATGGGAATTTTTAATGAAACTTGCACATTTTAAAGAAAAGCTATGATCTTTAAATACCAAAGAGGCAGAGTTAATCCTATATATGCACAGAACATCTGATGAATTCCATTTAAACTGCATTAGATTACGACCATTTCAAAATTGAACCATTTGAAAATTCTGATAAAACTTAGTACCGGTTAATATGAAACTTAAAAATTCGTGTCAAACTGTAATCGAAATATTGAGAGTGAATGTTGAAAAGAGATCAGTTGCGTCAGTTCTATGTTTTGAGGACGGTTCTGTACGAAACCAGATCAATATTGTAGGTGAAGTATTAAACATGATTTCAGCATACTGACTATTGAAATGTTTCTTACTTGTAGGGTAAATCAAACACCTCATTGTACTGAAAACAACGTTTTGAACATGTTAAATGAGAAAGGAACAAATATGTAGACAGTATATACACATGCTTACAAACACCAACACCCACCCACCCACACACGCACACACACACACACACACACACACACACACACACACACACACACACACACACACACACACACACACACACACACACACACACACACACACACACACACACACACACGTACACACACACACAGACTACACACACACACACTCCCACCCCCCTCCCTAACCCCACCCCCCCACCCCCACCCCACCCCACCCCACCCCCCCACACACGTGCTTGATGTGATATGACCAATACAAGCTTGAAATAAGATAACGAAGATGACTTTATTGACCGCAGAAGTGAAGAATTGTTTCACGGGTTCATACGTCAATAAATATATCACAGTTAAAATGTCATCCAGTCACACATTCACATACATTCCTGCAAATACATTTATATCTAAGAATATGATTAAACCTAGATTATATAATCTAAAATACACTTTGCTTTTGTAAAATGATTAGACTAGTTGAAATTGAAATGATCAGAATAATCTGCAGACAAGCTGTTGTCCTATTTATATTGAGGAAAGACAGTTTATCTACAGACTGAACTTTTCATGTCAAGTTCACACACTGTTTCTTTTTTTAATTAAAAAAAATTTGTTTTTAGTCAGAGAAGCCCATTTTGTGACAAGGGAGCCCCAGCTATTAACAGTGGGTCACAGTGTACATTCTTGATGTGTGCCTAAACCACATGTGTACTGTATAATACATATGTATTTCTCAAGATCAGTATTTCTTGCAGTAAGAAAAAAGAAAATCATATTATTAAAGGTTTTTGTACGGCTTCGGTAGAATGTAAGACATCCTATTTCAGCTTGATTGTCGCCTTAACCCTTTCATTACTGAATTTTCTGGTTCGTGAATACCACTGAGTACTGCTTTTATAAAGTTCTGTATTACCCCTGCATACTGAGTTTAGAGACTAGACAAATACCCAAATATAGTAGTGTACGGGAAAGGCTGATAGCGGAGTACCCATCCACCGCAGATACCCATAACCCTATATTGCTGTGACAGGCTTTGGAGGGCTGGCTTAACTGGGCGAGACAAACCCGAACCATGTCTCGGCGAGACACCCGAGACAGTCAATGCGAGATACCCGTTCCACCCGTTTATTAGGTTCGGCGAACTCTCCGAGACAAAATCAGACGTGCCGAACCTAATAAACGGGTGGAACGGGTATCTCGCATTGACTGTCTCGGGTGTCTCGCCGAGACATGGTTCGGGTTTGTCTCGCCCAGTTAAGCCAGCCCTTAACATTGACGTCATGTGTAAGTGTCGTGTGGTTGATTTGGTGACACACAGGTGCAAATATGTGACAAAATGACAGTACATTAACAACACACACCTATGAAGCAAGCAAACGTGCATGAGAACGGGTCTAAAAGTGTTTGCATGCTCTTACCATGATAATGATGTGTTGGAAACTCATAATTCAAACTTGTGACTGTGTCATTGTCTGTTTATTGCTGTCACATTGCAGTGTCCGCAATGCACACACAGGTGTCAAAAATAAAAAAAAAGTAACTGTAAAAGATCCTCTAATATATACACCTTGATTGTCTATACTTACGCTGTACTGTTACTGGGAGTCTGAAGATGAAATTACTACACTGTTATACACTGTCATACACTGTCACACACTGTCACCCTGTCTTTACAGTTATACCTGTGTGTGGTACCAAAACAGTTGTTGTCATTACAAACAAAGGTACACGTCACATTTCCGGCACATAATAACAGATTTGCGCCTCTTGTACGGGTTGTTCGCATAGCTAACCACTGGGTTTGCGTCAATAGTAGCGGGTGTGTCGCTTGTAGCATAGATGGTCACGGCTCTCCCCTTTAACAGGTAAGTGGTCAACTTGGTCAAGGCGAGTCTCGTTGTTGGCTGGCGGCAGAGCAGGAACGGCTCTTTGTTGCATTCGCGTTTGTGTACGTTGTGATCGTTTCGAACACACTCTCAGAGTAGAAGAGGCCAAAGTACCCGGATGCACTGACAGATGTGTCAATTACACGACAGTGTTGGATCGGCTGGCTTTCGGGTGAATGTCACCCGCTCAGGTGCAACATATGGGGTCCTACTGTCCTCTCAAATTGTGGCATGATTTCGGAACCACAGTGGTACATTGTCATCGTCAAGTTCATGCCCACTTTCTTCGGGCATCGCGACCATTATCGTTGTTGTCGTTAGTATCTTGTTGCACAATATCGGCCCTTTCCTCCGCTGTCAATTGAACTAAATTCAGTCTCCAAAATTACCTCTATCCCAAAACTCATCATCACCAAATTCGTCGCTGTCACGGTCACTTTTTCCTCTTCGCCATTTTTGCAAGCACAACCAATGTTCTGGAAGGAATTTTTGATATAAAATCCGCATCCTGCTTCCCAGGCCCCGAGCCGACTATAACATAGTACAGCGCGGATTGCATGTTGGTAATATTGAAGTAAAGAATAATTGCACCACAAAATTGCCTAGGTGTTGCCTTTTCATAATTAGTCTGTCTTTTTTCAATGCAAAACCTCATGAAGCTTTAGGGATGCAATCCGCGCAGTACTAGTGGTGCTACCAGTAAATTCTGGAGGCGGCTTCTAGTACATGCGTTGTGTTTGCAATTTCAGGTTACGCCGTATGCCTACCTGAAGCCCCCCCCCCCTCCCCGCCCCATTGGGGTGAAACCGGTCGTAGGCGGCAAAAACTTAAATCCACTCAGCAGGTCCAATATCTGTTTGGGAATATTTTCTAGCATCCCCCCATGGGGGGAGGTCTGGATATTCTCCAGCGGATGGCGGGGCGCCTGGGGTGGTCCTTATTGCTTTATGTAGTAGGTGTTCAGTTGAAGGCTCAAAATGATAGGTCTGTCATTCCTTCTCTCCCACTACCCTCTCCTTTCTAGAACTAGTGAGCGATGCAGTCACAAAAAGGACAGCTGATGTCCTGATGACACAATGCAAGCTTACCAGCCTGGAATTCCATGGCATTAGCACAGCATTCTCAGAATTGAATGAAAAATTACGTCCATTGGAGCTAATCTGATTGAGTGCATCTTTGGGCTTTGGACGACGCCTTTGTTAAAAGTTATATATATATATATATATATATATATATATATATATATATATATATATATATATATATATATATATATATATATATATATATATATATATATATATATATATATATATATACATATATATATATATATATATATACATACATATATATATGTAATAATAAGGTTTTGGTCGGAGGAGTTCGCTACACGGACCTTTGTAGGCCTGAGGGAGGTCAAAGGAATCATTGTATCCCGAAGACCAAAGGCCTGAGGGGTACAATGATTCCTTTGACCTCCCGAAGGCCTTCAAGGGTCCGTGCAGCGAACCCCTCCGACCAGTAACGTATTTGTTTTCATTCCTCCACTATTTTCGTAAAAGAAATCAAGAAGACATCTTGCGACCTGGATCACGCCAGACATGACTGACGTCAAAGGAATTTATACATAATAGACTTATGACGTAATTTAAAATATGTCATGACGTTGCCGTCTCCAGTACTGAGTGTGCTTGTTGTTTCGAACAACACTAAGTAACTTTGTACTTTAGAACGTTTGGCGATCTTTTATAGAACAAAACTGGCATCCAAGATGCGTCATCGAGACGGCTACAAAACGTCCCCCATTTTTCGCTACAGTTTTTTTTTAAAATATCAATATGTCACGGTCACATGGTACGGTTTGAGCTAAAGTGACTGGTCGTGTGACGTGGGGAGGAAAACAAATATATATATATACATTTGAATTTAAAAAAAAAAAAAACCGAATATACACATGTATGTATAACCGAGTGTCGAATCTGAGCTCGTCGGTTTGACTTTGGGGGCAGATCGCACTCAAGACAGTTGGGTCATGTTTAAGGCATATGGCTTACTAACACGCACACACGAAACGGAACATTTCGTCGAAGTCGGAAATGAGCGCATTTTAGACATTTCTCCAACATTTCACCGTTTCACAAAATGCGAAACGGCACATTTCGAGCAATAGAACCTGTCTCTATTCCCGAAACATTTCGCTGCAACATTTTTACCCTCTGCCCAATCAGTGTCGTTCGCTCAGTCGTTACGTGTTAATCTGGCGTCATTCAAGCCAAAAGCACTCGAGATGGCGGGTAAAGCCGCGATGGCGTGGAGTCAGGTCTATTATGGCTAAAAACGCGTGATGTGACGCACGATTCTGTAAGATTTAAGCGTGAGGATCATTTTCGAAATGGAATCTGTAAAGAATCATCACTAAAGTCCCACCAAAATATGATTTTAGGGTCAGTTTTCTGAACCCCACTTTCATCGGCTTTCGCTGCGAAACCTACAAGATGGCGGCTATCGATTCGAGACGGCGGCCGCAGCCTCGATTCACTTGAACCATCCCTGTTTACGCTTTCAAAAGCTCTTAAGTTTATTCATCGTCGATATGGTCGGGACTTCACTTGTATTGTGTAAGCGAAGGCACACACGTCTTGTATGTTTAATTTTTAAGCGTCAGTAGTCAGAAATATGACCCGATATCCGCCGATACAACCACTGAGAGCATGTGTCTGTGCAGAGTTACCTCCCCTGTACCAATCAAAATGACTGCACGTTTCTGCGTGTGCGGAGGAGGCATTTCGATGCAATGAAATGTTTCGTTTCTCCGTGTGAGGAGGCTCTTACTGTCCCTATAAATGTGGCTGTTAAGCCTTCCCGAAGCACCAATTCGGCTCATGAATAGAAGTCGTGAGGGATTTCATGAGGATCATGATAGTGTCAGACTCCTCAGGTTTTTACACCTATGATCGTCATACCGAGAAAATCATTGCCATTTAACCCGTTCAGTGCCCTGAGAAAAATCGAACACCACAGCTCCCGCAATTGCGGGGGGAGGGGGGGGGGTGGTGGTGGTGGGGGATCATGGGTATCTATGTCCTCTTGATGACACCACTTTGTATCCCTGGTTCTAGGACATTAGGCCTTTTCGGTCGTGAATCAACGAAGATTACAGCAACTCAATCAGTCTGCGTCAGATGGCACTGAACGGGTTAATATAAGACTGCCTCGTTTGACTTATTCCGGAGACGTGCCGCCTCTGTATACGCGGCATAAGCCGCGTATCCGGAGGCGGCACGTTTCGAATGAGTCAGTTAAGCAGCGAAGCTTTCATAAACTTATACACCATGAATATGAGAGATTCTCGCGGAGGCTCCTGAGAATTTACAATTATTGCATCTAGATGTATGTAGCTGTGTTCTTCACACGTGGTTACTTTTATGGCGCTCAGTGCAAGATTAGAATAGAAAGGTACCAACTTTGGCGATATTATGTGACTGAACCAAGTAATCGTGCAACTGTGAAACTACGTGATCATCCAATTTTGCAGGATCCTCACGGTGAGGATTTTGCCTTGACATAGTCGCTGAAAGGGACAAGGGAAAGGACATACCAAGGGAAAATACTTAGCGCTGAACAGAAAAACGGTTACGTCCCCTGCCTCCTATCAGGCACCCAATCGCCAGCCCACAGAAATATACGCAGATAAATAACAAGACGGCTATATACATCTCTTATACGTTAGACATTGCTGCATAGTAGGTATTGTGGTGATGTGCCAACATTCGTCGGAAATGTTCATATCTGGTATTATCCTTGAACTGTCATGCATGGTCAATCCATCTCCAACAACTGATATTTGATGACTGGCGCCTCTAAAATCTGACAACCGGAATTTCGGCCAGTTTAGTTTGTACATGATGGTATCTCTGCGCACTACCTTTCATCGGAAAGCTCGGTGACTCGGTGGTAACGAGTTTGACTGACTCTCGTCCGAAAGGTCGCGGGTTCGAATCCAGCTGGGGTCAAAAGACGGTGCCCCGTCTTTGAAATCACTTTCGTGGTGGACAAACGGCATTAAGGCCCTACACGCTTAACTCATTCAGCCCGTCGCACGTATTTCCCAAATTAGGCGCAAAGCTGATCTGGCACTACCCTTGAATTATCATGGTCGACCCATCTCCTGCTGTCGTGCGTCAGGGCTGAATGGGTTAATGTTGTCTGCCTTTCATCACTTTACCAACTCGCTGCCCTTCAACTATCTCTTGCTGTAGGGTGTCGGGGCTTAAAGAGATACTACTACTACTACTACTACTACTACTACTACTACTACTACTACTACTACTTGTACTACTACTACTTCTACTACTACTACTACTACTAATAGCATTATATAGCGCTGTAACCCAGCATTTGTCACGCTGGTTCTCAGTCATGCTTAAAAACGTAGAGACACAAAGAACGAGACGCCAAAACACAACTGAGAGGGCTTAATGTGACAGTGAGAGATGATGAAAATCAATTAAAGACTAACAATAGAAGAGTGGTCTTCCTTTTCAGAAAGTCCTGCTGCTACAACAACGACAACTCATGCTACCCTCTCTTGGCTTGACTTCGCGAACGAAGATTTTATAGGAGTTGCCCACGACGTCTGCAGGCTTGTTCGTGGCTGCGGAGGCCAATCCGAGACAGGCAGGTTCGACCGCAGTGGCTGCAGGGGAAGGTATGGCCGGGGTTCTGAGCTGCGGCATCTCTGTTTTTTCTCCTGAGCCGCTTGTCCTTAAGGCTAGCTCTGTGAGAGTCCTCAAAGGAGACAGCTGCCTTGTAAATGGTGGAGCGCCAGGTGTCACGGTCCGCAGCAAGCGAAGACCACTGGTGGTGGTCGATTTGGCAGGCACTAAGTGACTTCTTGAGACAGTCTTTGTAGCTCTTCTTTGGTGCCCCTCTGTCACGGTGTCCAGTAGCAAGCTCGCCGAACAGGGTGATCTTTGGTAGGCGATGATCTTCCATCCTGGAGACATGCCCCGCCCAGCGGAGCTGTGTCCGCAGCAGCAAAGCCTCGATGCTCACAGTTTCAGCCTGTTCAAGGACCTCGACGTTGGTGACATAGTCACTCCAGTGAATGCCCAGGATGGTACGCAGGCAGCGCTGGTGGAAGCGTTCGAGGAGTCGTAGTTGGTCTTCCTTTTCAGAAAGTCCTGCTGCTACAACAACGACAACTCATGCTACCACAACTACACCAAAACCGACAACAACAAAGGCACATCCCGGTGAATTATGCTGATAATGATAATGACGATAATAATGATGATGAAAATGAAGAAGATGATGCTGCCGATACTACTGCTACTACTACTTTGTCTACTACTGCTACTACTGCTACTACTACTGCTGCTACTTCTGCTATAAGGTGGTGAGAATGGCAAGCTCCAGCGAACAAGGGCAGTTTTGAAATTTCGAGCGTTTATATTTGAATCGTTTGATAAAATGGTCTGGAAACGGTACCAAAGGTTCCATTTTTGCAGTACGAACTACAGTTTTAACCTGTTCTCAGTGCCGAGAAATGTGAACACCACCCAACTGGGAAGAGGTACAGATCCTCGTGAGTAGCCGCAGTTGCGGGGGCCCATGAGGATCTATGCCTCTTGCTGACACCACTTTGTTGTATCCGGGTTCCTGGGACGTCTAGGTTCTTTTGGGCTTGAATTAACGAAGATTGCAGAAACCTACTCTGCGTCAGTTAGCACTGAACGGGTTGACATCCTCACTGCCAGTGAAATCTCTGAAACCACCGCAGACTGATATTTATAACGACGATTTGAATTATGTTAACATTAAATACATTTCATAGCTAATTTGCTAACACGTTTTTGTGGGCGTGCGTGTGTGCGAGGGTGCCTGCGTGTGTCATATGTGCGCGCGCATGTGTGTGTGTGTGTGTGTATGTGTGTGTATGTATGTGTGTGTGTGTGTGTGTGTGTGTTTGTGTGTGTGTGTGCGGGTGCGGGTGCGGGTGCGTGCGTGCGTGCGTGCGTGCTTGTGTTTGAAAACAGTGTGTCGTGATGACTCAACCTGCGCGGTGCTACTTATTTTCCGGCAACAACCATAACTATCAGATATCCAAACCAAATCCTGCAACATGTGCGCGAGGTAAGGCTATCTCACTAGTCCATCAGTCCATTAACCCCCTTGAGCCACCAGTATAATGTACAGTACGGTGGTGGTTGCATACACACATTAAAGGGGGTTAAATAACCAGGGCCATAGATTCACATGAGCCCCTACAGTTCGCAAGCCAGTAGGACAATACTTATGAGCTTTCGGGGACTTTTAATTCATGATACTGGAACCATTCTTGCACCACTTTTGAACATGGATATGAGTCCATAATGAAATGCACAGAAAATACACAATTTCTATTGTTCACTTATCACCATTGTGAGAAATCCGAGATACTTTCAACGAGAAAGACGCGAATTTCTTATTGATTGATTGATTGATTGATTGTTGCAGCCGATCGGGGATGAAATCTGTTTGCGAATGTGTCCAAATGGGGTCAGCTCCTCGGTTCTCTTCAGGACAAATTTTTCGAAGTATTTCCCTCGATTCTCGGCTCATGCTCGAAACCTGTGTTTCGTGTGATCTCACGTACTGAGTTCAATACATGGATTTTGCTGTTGATGTGAATGCTTGAACATGGCTGAACCCTTAAATGTCGAGAGAAAGTGAACACCACCCAGCTGCAAGAGACATAGATCCTCATGAGCCCCCGCAGGTGCGGGGGCTCATGAAGATGTATGCCTCTTGCTGTCCCTACTTTTTATCCATGTTCCTTGGACGGATTAGTTTATTGGACGTTGAATTAACTCATTCAGCCCGACGCACGTATTTCCCAAATTTTGGAGGCGTCATCTAACGACTATGCACCTGTTGCAGGAGATGGGTCGACCATGATAATTCAAGGGTAGTGCCAGACTACCTTGGCGCCGACAGACCCATCTCCTGCTTTAGCGCGTCAGGGCTGAATGGGTTAACACAGATTTCACAAACTCGATCCGCGATCACTGGCAGTGAAGGGGTGGAATGTTAAAAGTGCGCCTGCCTAAAAGTTCCACTTTGATTAACCCGTTCAGCGCCAGTTGACGCAGACTGTGTTTCTGCAATCTTCGATAACCCCTAGTGGCTTCAAGGTGGTCTCAGCAAGAGGCATAGGTCCTCATGAGCCCCCGCAGTTGCGGGGGCTCATGAAGATCTATACCTCTTGCAGTTGGGTGTTGTTCATATTTTCTCGGCACGGAACGGATTAATTGGTGGATCAAAAGACGATGTCGTGATGGAGATAGAGATGGATGTATGGATGAATGGAAGAATTGATGGCTAGACTGATTTTCAGGCTGTTGATGAAATCGAAATGAAATGAAACTTTGAAATGAAATGAAACTTTATTTCTCAACGGATAAAGTAATTAGCATGGTGCCATTTTTCATACTTGCCGTTACTACTCTACAAACACAGGATAATAATTGTAATACTAATAGTACCAAATTACACAAAGAAAAAATTAGGAAACATTAAACATGAAGAGACATTAAACAAAATTAATTCATTCATTCGGTCATACAAAAAACAAACGAAAAATAGAAAGTACACGCAACGCGCGCACACTGACACATACACGCTCGCGCGCACACACAAACACGCGCTAATGATAACTTGACCTATATACGAAGCAAATCATTTGGATCATAGTGAAAATTCACTTCAGACAGCAAAAATTATTTGGATTATAATAGAAAGTTGAATTATGTAATTAGGCGATTATTATTAGTATGCACAAACCATACGGCAGCATGCACTGATTATACGATAAGCACATGTTTGATACGAATACTTGTGGTAGATTATGTATCAGCAGACAAGTACTTGAGGAGGCATTCCTTGAAAGAGGAGAGGGAGCTAGCGTGTGTTATACATGTTGGCAGTGTGTTCCAGAAAGATGCGCCTGAGAAAGATACACTGGTTTTAAAGAGATCTATCCTGGGGCGAGGTGTAATAAAGTTTTTCGTCTTGAAGTAGAATAACCTGAACTTGCCTTGGTAAAGAGCTTACAAAGATATTCTGGGTGAATCTCATTCCAGATTTTACACATAACCACACCCTTGTTTAAGAGGTGATGCTTGCTAAGAGGTAGCATTTTCAGTTTTTCAAGTCTTTCATCAGTTGTTAGGGCTGAATCAGGCAGGATATGTTTCGCTGCTAGCTCTCCGATGCAGGGAGTTAAGCCTCTTCAAGTGTATGTCACCGCTGCCATCCCATATCGTGGACGCATAATCGATGTGGGATTTGACATGTGCATTGTAAAATAACTTGCGAGCATCAACATCGATAAAGTACTTCAACTTTGAAAGCATAAAAACATTTCTAGCAACAGTTTTACATACAGCATTTATGTGTGATTGCCACTTCATCTGGTCATCAACAATTACACCAAGTAATCGGTGTTCCGTGACCTGATTAACGATGTCATTATCGATAGTCAGGCTGAGTGTAAGTGGCTTGAGCTGGTGCTTCTGACGAAGGGATAGTTAGATGGCTGGCTGGGTGGATGGATGGATGGATAAATGGATAAATGGCTGGATGGGTGGCTGGCTGGGTGGGTGGATGGATGGGTGGTGTTTGAAAGCCTTGCGCGACATAATCATTTGAAATAAAAGACAAATTGAATGGATTCTGAGTTATGCGCAACATCAACATTTGGAGGCAAGATAGCTGATATTACTGTTAGCGGCGAGACACCAAGCTTAACGGGACGAATAAATAACAATCATTACACACACACACACACACACACACACACACACACACACACACACACACACACACACACACACACACACACACACACACACACACACACACACACACACGCACGCACGCACGCACGCACGCACGCACGCACGCACACACACACACACACACACACACACGCACGCACGCACGCACGCACGCACACACACACACACACACACACACACACACACACACACACACACACACAGGCAGCCACCATCAGGCATCCACCTTCCAAGAGAATCTCCAGGTTCGACTAGACGCGGAAGATCACACGAAGGAGACTGTCTTACCGTGGTTCTGGAAACTGGCACTAACTTGAAGTACGAAGTCTGAATATCGTAACATGAAAGACTTCCAGCTCGTCGTATCTACCGTACGTTATATAGAGTTCCACCGACAAGGGCAGCAGCTAACGTCTGTTCCGCGTACTTGCTCACATGCATTGTGAAAGTAGGGCTAGAGAAGCGAAAGAAAGACAACATTGAGAACCCGCGGTGTTGGAACATTTTTAGCACTCAAAGCCCGCCCTAGTTGAAATTGCTTTAATTAAAATACCGATCGATGATAGTTCAAACATGATTTTAAGCCATTTAACCACAACGGCCGCATTTCCAAAATCTTGGAGGTGTAACCTAGCGACTATGTAGCAGTTACAGGAGATGGATGGACCATGTTAATTCAAGGGTAGTGCCAGATTAGCTTGGCGCCTGATGGCGCCAAGCTAAACTGGCACTATCCTTGAATTATCAGGGTCCCTCCATCTCCTGCTGTAGGGCGTTGGACTAAATGGGTTAATATCATTGTAATATTTTGATCGTACGTAAACGGTATGGTAATGTGACGGGAACATCGGGTCCAGTGTACACTCGATACTGAATACAGTGTTAAACTACTCTGACTGATCCTGCTTTTTAGATAAGGCTGAAGTACGAAGGATGTTTTGAAAAAGTGAGAAGATTTCTGCTTCTGTCAATTCTGTCTTCTTCAATGTTCAAAGTCGTAAATATTTCGCTAAAGCCCGGAAAGCATAATTTCAAGCAGTGTGCAATTGTGTTAGTGCTGTAAGCTGGTATATAATAAACATTCGTAAAAAGCAATGATTCTCACGCCATGTCGTCCTGGGATCACTGTGGCGCACCAAAGTAACTTGGTGTTGATATGTCGTGAGAATCATTTGGCTCATTGCTCGCACCAGCTAACTTGCAAAGCCAAAGTGACCCCGGGTCTGGATTGTTACACGGCTAAACAAACAAACAAACAAACAAACAAACAAACAAACAAACAAACAAACAAACAAACAAACAAACAAACAAACAAACAAACAAACAAACAAACAAACAAACAAACAAACAAACAAACAAACAGCCAAAAAGGTCCAAACAAAAACAAACCAAATCAAAACAAAACCCCAATCAAAACAACAAGATGGGACCCCAGCCAAACGTTGTTCCTATTTTCAACCCTTCGAAAACTCCTAGACACTCATGCCCCTGTGACCACCAGGTCCATACCCAACCGACTCCCCTCCCCCTGGCTCACTGACGACATAACTGAGGCCAAGCGCGAGCGCCGACAAGCGGAACGCCGCTGGCGCTCATCCGACCTCACCGTTTACAGACAGATCTTCCAAACCACCAGATCCAAAGTCTGCAGAATGATCTCCGACTCCAAACGTAAACACCTTCAAAACAAAATCCTGGAATCCACTTCTTCCAAAACCCTCTACGCCACCATGAACACACTCCTAGGCACTTCTAAAGACTCTCCTCTCCCCAACACACACAGAAAGCTTTTCCACCTATTTTTCCGACAAAATCCAAATTCTGCGCAACACACTCGATACTCTGCCTTCTCCGCCTTGCCCTCCCGACCCCCCTTTTTCTGGCACTCTCCTCTCGTCCTTCCACCCCGTCTCTCAGGATGAAGTCATCAAGACCATAAAGTCCATGCCTTTCAAAACCTGCGAACTAGACCCCTCCCAGCTTCTCTCTACCGTGACGGCCTTCCAAAACTTCTTCCCTTCATTACCGACATCATCAACACATCTCTAGAGAATGGCTTCGTCCCCAATATCTTCAAGTCCGCCATCGTCCAGCCTCTCCTAAAAAAAACACAACCTCGACCCAAACGAACTCAGGAACTATCGCCCTGTCTCCAATTTCTCTTTCCTGTCCAAGCTTCTTGAAAAGGTTGTTCTCAACCAGCTCAACCTCCACCTCGCCGACAACAACCTCCTCAGTCCCTTCCAGTCTGTCTATCGCAAACGTCACAGCACTGAAACAGCCCTTCTACATATCTTAAACGACCTGCTTCTCTCCACCGACTCGGGCAACATCTCTCTTCTTACACTACTCGATCTCTCTGCCGCCATCGACATTATAGACCACTCTATCCTCCTTCACCGCCTTCAACACTCCTTCGGCATCACGGACTCTGCTCACTCCTGGTTTCTCTCCTACCTCTCCGACAGACAGCAGTCAAGGGTGGTGCCAGATTCGCTTGGCGCCTCGTAAGGCGCCAAGCTAATCTGGCACCACCCTTGAACTATCCTTGTCAGTCAATCTCAGTCAAGACTTGCACAACTTGAAATGTGTTCAGATTCCTCCTTCCCTAATTATGACTAATTCTATGAGTATGTATGTTTGTTGCCGTACACAACTGTAAAATCCAAATTGAGAGTTCCTAGACAGTAAACAGACAGTATCTGACATCAGCTATGGCAGTTGTCAGGCGTTAAACAAAGCGTGGACTTTATCTCGTCTTGTCTCGTCTTATCTCGTCTTGTCATGTTCCTGTCTTTTCTCGAAAATTGCCGTTCTTAGCGCAGGGTGTTAGTAATGAGGTTTCGCTTGAGACAAATGACTCCCTACAACGATCGAGAGCGGCGGATATTCGGTACTAAAAGCAGAGACAACACTCTAAACATTCCAGAACTGAGGCATAGATCCTCATGAGGTCCGGCGTAAACGTAACCTCTCTGTTATTGTGTGTGTGACGACCGACAATCATCGGGGCAGTCAGCCTGTCATTTGGAGCAGTTTTACCTGTTTCCCTGGGGTACTGATCTGCTCGGAGTAAAGAGAAAAATGGCAGTTCAAGGGTAGTGTCAGATTAGCTTGGCGCCTTCACAGGCGCCAAGATAATCTGGCACCACCCTAGAACTATCCATGTCAGTCTATCTCAGTCAAGACTTGCACGTGTGACTAAATTCTATTTGTGACTCAATTCTAGGATTGTGTCTGTTCACTGCTGTACAAAACTGTAAAATCAAATTGAAAGTTTACTAAACAGTAAACAGACAGCATTTTACATCTGATCTACTCGGAGTGAGGGAAAATCACAAGATTAGTGCCAGATTAGTTTGGAGCAAACTAGAATTTACCATCGGTGTGATCTACTCTTGGCAGTGCAAGGATAGTGCGAATGTGAATCATGTTAGTTCAAGAGAAATAAAATCAGACATTAAGCCATTTCGTTAGCAGCCAGTTAACCAGTGAATGAATGAATGAATAAATCCATCCATCCATCTATCCACCCATCCGCCAATCCATCCATCCATCCATCCATCCACTCACCCAGCCACCCATCCATCTGCAATCAATCCATCCATCCATCCAACCAACCAACCAACCAACCAACCAACCAACCAACCAACCAACTAATCAATCAATCAATCAATCAATCAATCAATCAATCAATCAATCAATTAACCGATCGACCGACCCACCGACATCGATCGATCAATCAATCAACAGTTTTGAAAATATATCAAGCTCATATACAGACCTAGACAAACGATATTGCAGACATGCGAGCCAGTTGAAAAAGGGGACATAATCTGTGGCCGGGCAGATGTCACGGTAAAATAAAATAACGAGTTGTCTCCTATACGAGTTCTTTAACACAGGCCTCCTATGTTCACCAGCTTGAAGAAGCGCTCTGACTTGCCCTGGGAAGGCAAAAACATAGCAAGTCCATTTTTGTGTAAAGCACGACTCTCTCTGTAATTCAGTGAAAATCTCGCTTTTTACAAAAATGGACTTATCATGTTGTCTTTGTCGGCGGCCGCTGTTACGGTCCGCTTCCGAGTCCCGGTGATGAGTATAGGGTGGAACAGGTGGGGGGGGGGGGGGGTCCGGGGGGTCAATGCCCGCCCCCCCCCCCCCAGACCCCACATTTGTTAAAATGCTATAACAAAGTCCCTTTTGGGGGTGTTTGGACCCCCCCCCCCCCCCGCACCCCCCCATTCATCCTTTGATATTTGTGGGAACGGCAAAGGTGTAGTCCCAGTACTGGAAGCAAGGACTAGTACCTTTCGCCCCTGACCCCTTTGTAGATTGATTATCCGGCTCCTAGAAGCAAGCAAGGTTAATCGCCTACCCCCCCTCCCCACTGTTTGATTTTTCGGCGCCTAAAAGCAAGCAAGGTCCGCCGCCAACCCCCCCACCCCCCACCCCACCCCCACCCCCACCCCCCACTGATTTTTCGGCGCCCAGAAGCAAGCAAGGTTCGCCGCCTACCCCCCCCCCCCCCCCAACCCCGTCCCCTCTCCCCCTCCCCCCCCCCACTGTTTGATTTTTCGGCGCCTAAAAGCAAGCAAGGTCTGCCGCCTACCCCTCCCTCCCCCCCCCCCCCCACTGATTTTTCAGCCCCGGCGGAAACAAGATCTAGCGTGGTGGAGGCCCTTTGTATCAGGTTCAAGGTCCCAAAGAAAAAGTTGGACCCCCCCCCTCTGGAGGTAAGTGATCCGGCCCTGACCACTGTCAGTGGACTTCACTCGTATGGGATTCCTAGTCTTTACCTGACACCACAAGACGTTCTCGGTCTCTTACATAGCCGTATCGGTCGAACGTGGCCCCGTGGAAGAGGTCCACCATTGACAAGCCGTCTGCTTCAGCCAGGGGCCTGAACATATCAAAAGAGGGCACAGAGAAACAAAGGGTTGCCTCCCCTTAATGCCGACATCCGTTTGTCATACAGATTAGCCGATTAACTTGAACAGAAAAACGACTGACAGCGTGCGATATTTGACATGTACCTGTGCTAACGCGGTTTATTCTCTGATGAGCAAACCGTAGCTCTGAAGGAGCCTCAGAAGGGCAAATTGCCAATGCCTTGTGTAACCGACAGGATACACGGAGTTGGCTTCGCCATCCGCAGCACGCTCCTCCGACAGCTGCCTTCTCTTCCCACTGGCATAAGCGAACGATTGATGAAGCTCCGTTTACCCATCTCCCACACCCGACATGTCACTATCATCAGTGCCTATGCTCCTACACTAACCAACGCCGATGACGACAAGGAGGCTCTCTATGAGAGCCTCGACTCCCTCCTGAAGTCCACTCCTACAAGTAACAAACTCATCGTGCTTGGTGACTTCAATGCTCGAGTTGGGCGCGAATGTGAATGCTGGGAAGGAGTGATGGGTCCACACGGGCTGGGCAAGATGAACAGCAATGGCCTGCTGCTGCTGACATTGTGCGCTGAGAATGGACTCGCCATCACCAACACCCTCTTCAGGCTGACTAGTAAGTACAAGACAACATGGATGCATCCCAGGTCCAAGCAGTGGCATCTCATAGACTATGTCATTGTCCGCCAGCGGGATACTCGTGATGTCAGAATCACCAGAGCCATGAGAGGAGCCGAGTGCTGGACCGACCATCGGCTGGTGCGGTCTGTCCTCAACCTGCACATTGCACCAGCACACAGGAAGAGGCCGAAGCTCACCCGACCTTCATTCAACCTGGCCAAGCTGAAGTGCCCGGACGTCAAGGAAAACTTTCAGTCCCACCTTGATGACCTGCTAACTGCCCATGGACCGTTGACTAGCGACCCAACTGAAATGTGGAACCAGTTCAAGGGGATGGTGACGGAGTCTGCCAAAGACGTGCTTGGACCCAAGCAGAGAGTACACCAGGATTGGTTTGATGAGAATAATGAAGAGATCAACAACCTACTGGAGCAAAAGCACAGTGCCTTCATCGAGTGGCAGAACGACATCAAATCCTTGTCCAAGAAAGACCGCTTCAAACACCTCCAGAGAAAAGCCCAGAGAGAGCTCCGCAACATGCAGGACACCTGGTGGGACGGCAAAGCAAAAGAACTTGAACACTTCGCCGAATCCAACAACTCACAGGAGTTTTTCAGCGCTATGAAAGTTGTCTACGGCCCTGCCAGACCAAGCACAACCCCTCTCTTTTCCGCCGGCGGCTTCACTTGCTAAAGGAAAAAGGCAGCATCACTGAGCGCTGGAGAGAACACTTCTCAAATCTGCTGAACCTGCCTTCCACTGTCGACCCCTCGGCCCTGGACATGATTCCCCAGAAGCCGACACTGGATGACCTTGACCTCCCTCCAACCCTGGACGAGGTCAAGAAAGCGATCAACCAGACTAGCTCCGGCAAGGCTGCAGGCATGGACGGCATCCCTGCAGAGCTCTTCAAGGCAGCTGGACCTGAGACCCTTGATACCTTCCTCAACATTCTGACATGTATCTGGGCAGAGGAGAACATGCCACAGGAATTTAGAGATGCTACTATCGTCTCCCTGTTCAAGAACAAGGGCAGCAAAGCAGACTGTGCCAACTACCGAGAGATCTCACTCTTGTCCATTGCTGGCAAGATCCTTGCGAGAGTCATCCTCAACCGCCTGATCAGCTCTGTATATGAGGAAGCGCTCCTAGAGGCTCAATGTGGCTTCAGACCCGGCCGCAGCACAGTCGACATGGTCTTCTCTGTGAGACAGGTCCAGGAGAAATGCATTGAGCAGCACATGGACCTCTACGCTGTCTTCATAGATCTGACCAAAGCATTCGACACTGTGAACAGAGAAGCGCTTTGGGTCATCCTCGCAAAGCTCGGCTGCCCCAGGATGTTCACCAACATCATCCGCCTCTTCCATGATGGAATGGTAGGAGTTGTCCAGTCAAACGGCGACACATCCGCACCCTTCGACATTTCCAACGGTGTGAAACAAGGTTGTGTTCTTGCCCCCGTGATGTTCAACCTGTTCTTCACGTGCAGTACGCGACCTTGAGAAGGGAGTATACCTGAAGTACAGACTAGACGGCTCTCTCTTCGACCTCCGTCGACTGAACGCCAGGACCAAGACCATCGAGAGACTGATCCTTGAGGCGCTGTTTGCCGATGACTGTGCGCTGATGGCGCACACGGAGTCTGACCTCCAGACCATCGTCAACAGGTTCTCGGAAGCCTCTCGACTGTTTGGCCTCACCATCAGTCTCAGCAAGACCGAGGTCTTGCACCAACCGGACCCAGGCACAAGAGCCTCCCCCCCCCCAGCCCACCCCCCCCACCCACCCAAAGTGTACATCGAAGGCACCGAGCTGAAGACTGTCGACCAGTTCAGGTACCTGGGAAGCATCGTCTCTCCTGGCGGTACTATCGACAAGGAAATCGCAGCTCGCATCAGCAAAGCCAGCCAAGCCCTGGGTCGTCTGCGCACTCGTGTGTTGAATAGCAACAACATCAAGCTCTCCACCAAGATCAAAGTCTACAAGGCAGTAGTTCTCCCCAGCCTCCTCTACGGCTGTGAGTCATGGACGCTGTACAGAAAGCACCTCAAGCAGCTTGAACATTTTCACATGAGATCCCTGCGCTCACTAATGGGCATCAAATGGCAAGACAAGGTGACAAACCTGGAAGTCCTGGACAATGCTGGCTTAGTGAGTGTTGAAGCCTTGATCTTAAAGACACAACTCCGCTGGACAGGTCATGTCATACGCATAGATGATTCTCGCATGCCACGCCAACTCCTGTATGGTGCACTCTCAAAAGGCCACAGGAAGCAAAAACGGCCAAAGAAACGCTCCAAAGACTGCATAAGAGACAGCCTCAAGCACTGCGTCTTCCCGGTAAAGGAACTTGAAGCACAAGCACAAGACAGATCCGGCTGGCGTGCCGCCACCAGGAAAGCCTGCACGCTCTTTACACATAATCGGCGCAAACGGATCACCAGTGCCAGAGCTCGCAGAAAGACAGCGTCGACTCTCCCCACAGCTACGTTCCAGTGTCCCCATTGCCGTCGCAGGTGTGGTTCCAGGATTGGCATGGCCAGCCACACCCGCACCCACAAATAGAAGACATGCACAATGACGACATCATCGGTTTCGATGGTCTACTCATTATTATGTGTAACCGACTACTCCGGCCGAACGGTCCTGGTAGAACATTTAAGTTCTTGTCAGTCAACCCTACCTTTTTTTTTTTCTTTAAAGCCGGTTTTTAAACGTCCAATTAACGTCGGATATGTATCTCAGCCCCTTCACAGTTGGAACACACGGTATGCAAGCGGTACAGATCCCCATGAGCCCCCGCAGTTGCGGGGGCTCATGTGGATCTATGCCGCTTCTGATCCCACTTTGGACGGCAAGGGTTCTCAGCCGCCGGGTTTGGCTTTGAATGAACACAGATTTCAGTCGGAACCAAAACACAGGCCATGACACGTTTTAGTGAAGGGGTTAATCTGAGTATGTAACTGGTCAAACCGTGCCAGCAAGAGGCATCAACTGTCCCGAGACCCGGCAGGTTAACCCCTTCACTGCCAGTGGACGCAGATCGTGTCAGTTTTCGAAATCATTGTAAAAATTCAGCGTCAGTCAAAAATCCCCAACTGTCAGTGGGACGTGGGTACAAAGGGGTTACAACAAGAGGCACAGATCATCATGAGCCCCAGTAACTGCGGGGGCTCATGAGGATCTGTACGTCCTGGAGTTCGGTAGTGTTCAGTTTTTGCTTGGCGGTGAAAGGTTTAAAGCTGTATAGACACTATATGCATGTGACCGCTAGAGTAGTTTGACTGAGGTGTATTTCATAGTTAGAATACGACTTTTTCCACGACTGCATAGTGTGTGTGTGTGTGTGTGTGTGTGTGTGTGTGTGTGTGTGTGTGTGTGTGTGTGTGTGTGTGTGTGTGTGTGTGTGTGTGTGTGTGTGTAAGCAGTGTGCCAAGATGACACAACCTGCGCGGGGTTGCTTAGATTCAGTCTCCATAACTGTGGTGCAGCACTTGTCCAAACCCACTGCCCCAAATCCTGCAACATGTGCGCCAGGTCAGGATGCTCTCATGCGTCCACTGGTACTGATTAAAGTAGGCCTACCAGTGGTTGCATGCAGAGGGCGATTAACCCATTACATCCTGAGATGATTAAAAAATAATTGCTTATTGTCATGTGAAGGCTACACTGAGATTCAGTAGGAGATAGATTAACCACTTTAGTTCAATTATGGTGCCAGAGAGAGAGAGAGAGAGAGAGAGAGAGAGAGAGAGAGAGAGAGAGAGAGAGAGAGAGAGAGAGAGAGAGACAGAGAGACAGAGAGACAGAGAGAGACAGAGCCAGAGACACAGAGATACAGAGGGAGAGATCTTTGGATTGGACGGGCGGACTGACAGACAGATCGATCGATTTTTGTTTGTTTGTATCTTTATTTCTTTTTTTTTTTAATTTTGCAGGCCTTCTCTTCAGGACATTTTCTAAGCGTTTTCCCGGAGTAGCTTTCTCCACTCTCAGCTCATGTTCGAAACCTGTGTTCCGTGTGATCTCAGGTACAGAGTTCAATAACATTAATGGCTTCTGCTGTTGTTGTGAATGTTTTGTCAGCATATATATGCACGGTTGAACCCTTAAATGTCGAGAGAAAGTGAACGCCACCCAGCTGCAAGAGACATAGATCCTCATGAGCCCCCGCAGGTGCGGGGGCTCATGAAGATCTATGACTCTTGCTGGTCCTACTTTGTATCCATGTTCCTTGAACGGATCAGTTATTTTACTAGGCGTTGAATTAACACATATTTCACAAACGCGATCCCCGACCACTGGCAGTGATGGGGTGAAATGTTACAAGTGCGCCTGTCTAAAACGTTCTACTCTGATTAATCGGTTCAGTGCCAGTTGACGCAGACTGTTTCTGCAATCTTCGATAATTGAACACACTCCCCATCCCGCCACAAGCATGGATTCAAAGTGATGTCAACAAGAGGGATATATCCTCATGAGCCCCCGCAGTTGCGGGGGCTCATGAGGATCTATCCCTCTGGCAGCTGGGTGGTTTCAGGTTTTCTAGGATACATGGTGGACAGGTAATGTCGTGATGGAGATAGAGATGGATGTATGGATGATTGGAAGAAATGATGGCTAGACTGATTAATCAGGCTGTTGATGGCTGGCTGGCTGGCTGGCTGGATAGATGGAGGAATGGATGGATGGATGGATAAATGGCTGGCTGGGTGGGTGGATGGATGGGTAGCTGGCTGGCTGGCTGGATGGGTGGAGTTTCAAATCCTTGCGCGACATAAACATTTCAACCAAAGACAAATTGGATGGATTCTGAGTTATGCGCAACATCAACATTTGGACGTAAGATAACTGATATTACTGTTAGCGGCGAAACACCACGCGTAAGGCGAAAACATAAATGACAGTCATAACACACACACACACACACACACACACACACACACACACACACACACACACACACACACACACACACACACACACACACACACACACACACACAGGCGCACATAAGCCTCACAGTGGGTTACCTACCCTTTCATGTGAAAATGGGTTCCCATATTTCTATTTATTCTAGGGCTCTGGAATTGATGCGAATGTTTAGAACTCACCTTATAACTAAGCTCTATAACTTAAAATAAAATAGACATTTTCTAGAAACAGAGGCACTAGATGCCGAAAAAATGGGTTTCTGCCAATAAAGTGGGTGGGTGTCTCTCTCACACAAAACTGACTGGCATTACAGTCAAAATGGGTGTCTTCACAACAGTAGGCGTCTGTAATAAGGTCAAGTTCATGGAATACTTCTTTTTCACATTAATTTTTTTCCCCCAACTTAAATGTGTATGTGTGCTTTAACATTCTTTACATAGTATGGTGCAAAATTCAATAAACACTGGCCCGAAACCTTTCGATTATGATTTTTACAGAGGAAATCTTTTAAACATTGCTGTGTTTTGTCCTTTTGAAGCAAAACAGTTTATCATGGCATTGATGTGAGAATCAACATAATGTATTCTGGAAATTAAAGGACTTTTTTGTGTGTTTTTGGGTACTCTGGAGTTTCAGACAAACAGCAACAGAGCATTTTGAATATTAACCCTTATCATTCGGAATACACCAGTGTGTGCAACTAGTGTAACTGAAATAGTCCAAGGGTTAGTGCCAGAATAGCTTGGTGCCTCTAGGCGCCAAGCTATTGTGGCACCACCCTTGAACTAAAGCCATTGGTCTATGTCCTCATCTGTAAGTACTGTAATGTAGCTTGCATAGAATTATGGCAGTGAACAGATTTGAAGCTATTAGCCTCAGTATGACTATGATGCGGGTCAAAAAGTGTGGAAAAATATCAAAGATAGAAAAAGACCCAGACGAAGAAACGAACACTTAACTTATTCTGCCCCAGCAAAATTTAAGATCCACCACGATAGTTCAAGGGTGATGCCAGAATAGCTTGGCGCCTATGGGCGCCAAGCTATTCTGGCATCACCCTTGAACCATCATGGTGGATCGGTGTCCTGCACTGCAACGCAGTCTTCTGAAGACGACTTCAACATTTGGGCTCAACTTATTCTACCCCAGACACACCACAGCAAAATAAAGATCCACCATGATAGTTCAAGGGTGATGCCAGAATAGCTTGGCGCCTATGGGCGCCAAGCTATTCTGGCATCACCCTTGAACCATCAAGGTGGATCTGTGTCCTGCACTGCAACGCAGTCTTCTGAAGACGACTTCAACATTTGGGGATTCCGATCTTGGGGTAGAATGAGTTAAAATGACAGAACAGAACACTGACATTAATTAATTAACTGACAACATAAGAAATCACTTGAAACTTCAGCCTTTATTTAACGTCTTTCGTCTCCAACAAACAACCAACCATTCTTTCATTTGCAGAGTTTTTAAAATGGTATGCAGTACAACCAACCATTCTTTCATTTGCAGAGTTTTTAAAATGGCATGCAGTATATTACAAAATGATCCGCCCCCCCCCCCCAAACCACTCTTGTAATCAATCTTTACATTGTCAATGGTTTTCTCATCTTATTATATTGTCTTTTGTCCCCAGCCGGCTGTTTCGTTTTGCAAATCCAAAGGTTATACAGTATACAAAATGTGACCCTTTCTCACGAAACCAGTCTTAACTCCCAGCGAGCCAATCAGCACTACACGCAATAATATGTGATGGGGGTCAATCTGGGGCATTTTCACTTTTTGGGAGAAATGTATTCTACATACACCAAAGTATCGTATGGTTAAAATCTTTATCATGAAAAATGCCATTAAATAGGTAAAAAAAATGATTTTAAAAGTCTGCCCTTGGCCCCAATTATGCTGCACACAGAAACTTCACAGGCTGTTTTCTCAAAATGGCCGCCGGAGGCTTTAACAACTTTAAACACTTAACAGCTCTTACAATTTTTGCACTACAGCATACAGTCATATATCACAGTAATCAGCAAACACTGTAGTTTTCATAAATGTATATATGTCAAAACATCCAAAATGCGAGTTCTTAAGACTGATTTTGTGAGAGAGGGTCACAAATGATCCAGGCGTCCATCAGATAAAAAAAAAAAAAGCAGGCTATACATGCTGAAACCACCCCAATAATAACACTCATGTAATAAATCTGTATGAAATCGAAAATGCCGCGAGTGGCGGGGAACCTCGATTCATTTCTTTTGTAACTTTTTCAGTCTGTTGCGGACGTAATCCTTAATGTTTGTCCAGCGCCTATGTCTAAGTGCAGGTTCCTCTGCCATTGCATACTGTATCTCGGCCTTTCCAGGAAGTTTGTTCATGACGAGGTGTGCCTTGAAACGAGTTTGAACAGCTTTCTCTTCAGCTCCCCCCCCCCCCCATGGTTTCCTTGTAAATCTAGCTTTCTTTCGAACAGGAGCTGACGCAGTACTGTCATCATCAAAACTATCTAGATTGTCATCAGGCTCTGGACGTCTTTTCTCCGTCATGCTCATCCATTCCTGTGTTGCTGACTTGCTACTTGCTTCATTCACAGGTGCTGTTCCCCCCGAGACCTCTCTGCCAGTTTCTGATGTGTCTTCATTGTCAAAGTCAATCTCTTCATCATTGCCCAGCTCAGCTCTAATGCAACTCTCAAAATCTGTCATCCCATTGTTAACTGACAGAAGAATCTTTGCCACTTTTGCCTTTTGAAGGACATCTTGAGGTTGGCGGTAGATATGGCGATGTATCCGAATATCATGGCCAAGGAAATCTGCCAGCTGATCCTGGTCTAACTCCGAGATGGCCATTGACTGAGCCAAAGTTGCAACCTGCTTCCGCAACTGAGTAAATGTGAACATGGCTGGGTATGACACCCCTGCTTCTAGGGCATGGGCCTTCAGAACATCATGGCCTCTGTAAGGCCTCTGACCAGAAGGTGTGGCAAAGATGTACTGGGAATCAGCGAGAGCTGGCACTGATTGCCTCATTTGAAGGATTCTGTCCACAGTTGTCATCATCTTCTTCGTCAGCAAAACGGGAACACTCCTATTAAACTTGCCTCTGATTTCCACTCGCTGAAAATGATTCACCATTTTCTTCTCAACCTCTGTGAGACCTTTCAAGATATCTTGATTGGTGATCGATCCAATCTTAGCATTCTGGAAGTCTGACACCTTCATTCTCTGAACTTCTCCCCCTCGTTTTCGGTTGAAAAGTGATACAGCACAAAGAGTTGCTTTAACCACTGTCGGATAATCTTCCGAAACCATCCTTGTCTCAAGAAGCTGTTGGACCTTCCTCACATCTTCACATGATGGGATCAGCTTGGGTTTGTTCATGGTCATTTTCCCGACCGACTGGGCTGCTGTAGCGGATACACAATCATACAAGTCCCCATTGAAGACAGAGTCAAACCGCTGCGCCTCAGAGAGCTCCTGTCGCCACCTGTCGTCTGAACCCTGCCCAAGCTGTTTGGATGCCTGTGACTGTTTGATCTGTGAACACTTTTTCAAAGCATGGCCTATGCGCATTGCGAGATTGCCTTTTTTGAACTGATGTGTGTCCTCATCAAAATCTGCTAGCTCTTTTACAGCCAGGACAACATGATCAAAGCTAGCTGAATTGATCACAGCATTTAAACCTGCGATTTTCATTTCTGACCTCACTCTGATAATCTTTAATAGTCTCCCTAACTCCCGCATCCTGGAGCTGATTTGTCCAGCCGTGTGTTCTTCAATGTCCCTGCGGTCAAATAATCTCTTTCCATACTCAAGAAGCAAGGGGTCAGTTCTGATGAGACGGCTTATCTCATCATCTCTCTGGCTAGCCAAGACCTTGTGGTAGAATGAAAATTCAACGTCTAAGGGTATTGGAAGCATTAGGCGACCACGGCGCGCGGCGTCTCCTCGCCGAGTGATCTGAAACCCTCCTGGCTTCTGACAGCAACGTTTTGAGTGTACAGAGATCAGCTTTTTTTGATAGAGCCCTTTGCAATGGCTACAGGCGAGAAGGTCGTCTACCTTACTAGTTTTGGTGCGATACTTAGGAATCAAACATCCGGATTTGTTTTCAAGAACAGCAAGGTTATGCATGTAATCACCCTCATCTTGTAGTCTGATCCATGCTCGACGTCTCTGCTTGGTCCCTTTTTTCATCGACAAAATTTTAGCAACGTCTGCCTCATCTGCATGGACATCTTGTAAGTGCGTGCTCATTTTCAAGACAAGCTTGCCACACATGAAAAGAAAAGGGGAGACTGCCAGTGCTAATATTTTAGGAAGGTTACAAAGTAAAGTAGGTTATAGCACTGTCAGGGGAGAGAAATGTGCATGATCGACCAGTGATCATAGATCTACTGTGGCCAAACCATCTAATCCTGCAACACAGCGTGCCACCTTCAGCTCATACAAGAACAAGAACACTGTGAAAGCAATCATTGGATCAACTCCAGGCGGGCTGGTGTCGTATGTGTCTCAAGTGTATGGGGGATCTGTTTCAGACAGACAGATTATTGAGAGAAGCAATATCCCACTTTGGTGTGATCCAGGTGATTCTGTGATGGCAGACAAAGGATTTAATGTGCAAGACTTGTTTGCACCTAAGGATGTACAGGTTAACATTCCAGCTTTTTTCTCAAAGAAAAACAGATTGACCGAAAAGCAAGTTCTCAGTGACAGAAAAGTGTCCAGCAAGCGAGTACATATTGAGCGCATAATCGGCATGGGCAAGACTTACAAAGTATTGACTGGTGTGCTTGATGCAACAGAAACAAAGCTTGCTCACCACATTATTGCTGTGTGTTACGCTCTGTGCAACTTCCGAAACAATATTGTGTCTAGAGATGCGTGATTTTGATTACTAATACTACATACCCCTATCTGCTAATATTATACTATTATATTATGCCTAGGTTCCAGTATGACGCATGAGCAAGGTTTTGTTTGGAATTTATCTGCTTGAGGTACCGAGGCGACACCAGACCAAAAAACAACATATCAGCTGTTTTTTTTTTAAAAACTTATAGTATCTAGGATGTCGACAAACTTGTAAACAAATGACATAGGTCCAAGATACATAATTATTATATGATAATAAAAATTATGAAAGAAAGAGTGTTAGAGGTGAAATGTAAGTGTACGCTATGTTTTTTTTATTGATTCATTTTAATTTTATTTTATAAATTCTTTTTATTGATTTAATTATTTAGTTTTGTATGATTTTGTCTAATATCACTGTGGTAAATACAATAATATTCTCAAGAGAAAGAACAACAATGTACTAGAATCATGCCAAATTTTGACGCCCTGGGCATCTTTGGGACTTTATTTGCAAGGTACATCATCATCAAGTTATGTCATAATCACCAAGTATATTATATATAACACAAGAACTTATAACGCGCACATATCTCAACTCAAGGCACACTCAAACACATTCATTCTTATTCAAGCACACTAATATACACTTATGCATAAATTATATCAAGATGACAAGGCAACGACACAACGGATATACTTGATACTAGTTATTTCTATATACTATTCCTTAGTGCCTAGTCACATAGCTATTGTACCGCTGGCATAGCATCTGATTTAATTTGGTATTTTACTTTTGCTGTTATTTTTAGTACTTTGCATTTAACTTGATGTGGGCTGACCTGTTAGGGAGACCCCGGTCAGAGTGACTACCCATTTGTTAGTCATTTGCGTGCTCGCCTTACCAGGTCTGACTGCATAGCGCACTTACGTATTGGTGCTCTGCTTTATTCTTTGACTTGTGCTTTGCATGACTTTGTAGTTAGTATTGTGACTTATATTTTTCATTTTATTTGCTATCATGTCTATTACTACACATTCTATATGTTACACGACCATCACTTTGATTTTGTCAGTCTTTAAAATCAAAGTGTTGTACGTTCACTGCATGTTGATATATGCCTTAGTTTAGTTATGTGCCTTGTTTATTGTATTCTTGGCACCATTACTGATTACCTGTTTGTTTATTCTACAGGTACTGCTTTCTGCTTTCTGGTTTCTACTTTCTAGTTTTGTTAGAAATAAAAGTTTAGCTCAACATGAACGAGTCTCAGTCTCACTAAGTCCAACCACCACCATCTAATCTTAATTTTCCGACTCCTCCTACCTCACCCCATCACATATGTTTAAACCAAGGGCTTACTGTTCAATTACCTGCTTTCCTCCTAATCAGGCTATACTACTACAAATGGAATCTCTCACTCTAATAAACATCATTTTTATGAACACAAAGCGTGATGACAACTTTGCTCAGACAGAAACATGACACTACAGTGATATTCGCTCACGTGGTGGGAAGGGTGGAAAAGTAGGTACTGAGAATCACAATATTAAATCGGATTCAAAAACGCCACAAAAAATATTACACACCAAGAGCAGGTTCAAACTCATGTTAATTTACAAGGACATGTGCACATAAAAGCAATGAATAACTAACTAACTAACTTTGTGAGTTTGAGGAACCATACCGTGATACACATACAATGGAAGAAATAATATTGTTGTTTCTCAGGGTTGGGGGCAAAAATGTTCCCCGTAGTTTTTGAAGCAGAATTTCTCCAGCAATGCATCCTTGTGGAAGTTGTCATGAAAACCTTGCAAATTGTCAACCATGGTTTTGATGAATTCTTCATCCCTGAGTACTTTAATTATTTGAAAGTCTTTTTGAGTGAACACACAAAAATCCACTCTCTTTACCTCTGGCCCTAAACAATACATTTGTCCTTGAACCTGAAAAAAGTAGCTGTTGTTTCTCTTGAGTTGAAGACTGCCGTCTTGGGACCTGTATAAGTAGGGCACAGTTTTAGGAGACACAGTCATGTGTCTGGATGTATAAGGACACTTCACTTCCAGCAGAGCTGTATCACTCACAATGCGATCAGGTGTACTTGCTAAGAAAGGGAGAGTCTCTGATACAAACAGTCCACATTTTTGAGTTGAGACTCCAGTTGTCTCTTCGTATCTCTGAACGGCAATATGTTCATATGTTATGCCGTAAGTTGTTGCCGCACAGCGGAATTCCCTTCCCTGCACTAATCTCTTGGCAAGTTTTGCTTTGTCTGCCTTTTCAGTGGACTTGCACACAGTGCCGAAGGCAGATGAACAAATCCGCTTTTGGCGTTCCTCTTTCCATCGCTTTCTGCTGTCCCGTGTGTCTATTTCAATGCACTGTCTTTGAATGGGTGATATGGAAACCACTCCAAGTTTCTCTAAATAATCTTCATCCGGGCGGAGGGCACAGTAATCGTGGTCACAAAAAAGACCATATGGATTGGCAGGGGGGAAAACATGCATAATCGGCGATGATGAAAACAGTTGTTCATTCACAAGAGTGTTTCTAACAAAATCAACATATCCGACCCGTTTCTGCATGTGAGCGGGCCTTGGATCAAAATCCACAGTGTCCTTAATGTGAAGTTTCAGGTTTTGTACTTTAACTGGGGATCCCAGATGCCTCTTTGCTTGATGAAAAGTCTGCAGCTGCTGTGTACATGTCGCGATAGTCTTAAATGTCTTGGTTCTTGTATACTCTGTTATGCCATAGAGAACACAATTAATGTGCTTGCAGTGAGCATGTGGGCCCATTCCAGCAGCACACTCACACTGGCACTCTTTAACAACACTTTCACTTGACAACTGAATGTCAACTTTGTATGTCACTGTTGCCTTCATTTCTGCTCTAACCTCCGCCTTGAAAAAGGCACCTCGGTCAACTACAGACACTCGCACAAAATTGACATAGCTGTTTACGTAAAGGTTAATTGCCTTTTTGTCAAGCTGCTTCTCCATATTGGCCAGGTACAGATCCACATCCTTCACAAAAAGTGCTGGAATAACCATGTCACTATGCAGATCTTTGTAGGTTGTTGGATCAGGAAGCATCATCTGAAATTCTGCCGGACACTGACAATCATCTACAGCTCCAAAATTGGCATTTCGGTCATAGGCCTCCAATCTGAAATACAATTAAACACAAATTGGTAGACATTACCAGTTCCTGTTTAGCTGACTAGGATTTAGAGTAAAAGTTAAAATTTAAATTCATTTTAAAAGTCAAAACCAGCCGGTTCGTATGTCAATATGATGAGTGCATGATACTGAGGCATACAAGAAGATTTCAGTTTTGAAGACCACAAAATTTGAAGCAAAATTCATGTTTTTTCAATGTCACAGATTAGTTGAAACCAAAACCGAAAGTATCACTATTTACGCTCTACATACCTCTCAACCAGCTCCATTTTCCGGCCACTTGTTCTAGCTTTCCTCCGTCGAAGCTCAGCTTTCAACTCTGGTATCGTCCTGCTACCGTATGGCCCATCCATTTTCAACCTTCGTCAATAGTTTCAGCAAAGACAGCAAAACAGCGAAGACTTTTATCACGTAGACTTTTACACAGCCGAAGATACCGGAAATGAAATAAACGCCTGTTAAGTGGGCGCCACCTCGCGGCAAAAACACAAGAGTTGTCTCGCGTTATAACCCCAGAAGCGCTCATTGATGCCGACACACCCTCTGAATCCGGTGAGCTCGAGCCAGGAACAAACTCCTCGTCATCACTGCCCTCGTATTGCGATGCGCTGGCACTGCTCTCAGTCTCGGGTCCATCCCAGGCGCCATTTGCCAACTGGAGAAAGAAAGAAAGAAAGATTAAAACCAAAGCTGCATTAGAAACAGAAACAGCCCAATTTTGGTTTAAAGGGGCCTTGCACAAGAATAAAAAGAGTAATCCCGTGTATGACCGATTTACATATGTGTGACTTCGGTGACGAGGGCTGGCTTCTGCAGCAGTCAAAATCCAGGTTTTCTGAAAATGCAAGCAGTTTTCACACATTTGTCAACCCTGCGTGACCCTTTGAGAGAGGTCACTCAAATTGGCATGTTTAAAAAGGTCTTGCCACAAAGTATCCTTGGGCCAAGCTTGAAGAATGTGGCTTGAATAGTCTCCGAGAAAATGCCACCGTTAACTCATTCTACCCCCAGACACACCACAGCAGGATAACAGGGGTGGGATTCTAGTAAGAAAGAAAACGCGGAAAATCAAACGACAGGGGGGAGGGGGGGGAGTGGGGGGGGGGGGTTCATGTACTTCATTTTCAGCGGCCGAAAAATCAAACGACAGGGGGGGGGGGGGGGGATAGGCGCGTGTCCGCCGTTCGCCAAAGTATCCAAAAAACCGACAGGGGGAGCGAGACCAAACACACCCGAAAATGGACTTTGTTATGACACTCCTGATCTGCAGTATAAAAATGGAATGTGCGTACCAGTTTATGTTCAGATGCACACTAAACGGCACTCTTGGACAATATCCTTTTTCACCGCCATTTTCCACTGCGACCTAAAGCTACCGGAAGTGTCGGGCGATAGTGAACATACATACAAATCCAACCCATTTGAGCTTTTTTTGCCATTTAAGAAGATTTTTTTTTTCGTCTTTTTCGTTGTTATTAGACGCGGAAAATAAATATGCTTCAGCGGAATTGTGAAAGAATTTCCGCGGAAATCCGCGGAAACGCGGAAGAATCCCACCCCTGGGATAAGGATCGACCATGATAGTTCAAAGGTGATGCCAGAACAGCTTGGCGCCTACGGGCGCCAAGCTATTCTGGCATCACCCTTGAACTATCATGGTCGATCTGTGTCCTGCGCTGCAATGCGGTCTTGAGAGGACAGGGGCAAAATTTAAGGATTTTGGTGTTGGGGTAGAATGAGTTAAAGTTTACCATGGACGACGGACGGACGACCAGTGGCCCAGAACATAAACTCACTTTTGCTTCGCACGCACGCCAGCCAATAAAATGAAGATGATCATAGAATCACTTTACTTACCAGTTTGTAATTGGGAGCATTCCGCTGCCGTCCATGCACCCTCCTACCAGACGCACCCTCTGTGGCAGAGGCTGGGGGGGCCATGATTCTGCAGCATAGATCCCGATGGGTTTGGACATCCTGCTGCCATCCGGCGCTGGGTGTGTGCCAGAAAGTCCTGAGCCGGTGTGACCAAAACGGTGTTGCTGAGAACATGTCCAATACAACCATGTAAACCAACTGACATTTTGAATCAGATTGATTGTACATTGCTTAACGTCCCGACAGCCACTAGGCTTTCTCAGGACGTGCCTGCACTGCTTGTGAAAAAAAAACCCACCTAAACAGAACATTGCCATGTATGTCGCCTGCCGGTCAAATACGTTAACTCATTCTACCCCAACACCAAAATCCTTAAATTTTGCCCCTGTCCTCTCAAGACTGCATTGCAGTGCAGGGCACAGATCGACCATGATAGTTCAAGGGAGATGCCAGAATAGCTTGGCGCCCGTAGGCGCCAAGCTATTCTGGCATCACCCTTGAACTATCATGGTGGATCCTTATCCTGCCGTGGTGTGTCTGGGGTAGAATGAGTTAAATAAACCTAACACATGGGGCCAAGACATAAAGCTAAGACCATTTAGCAACACACATCCAATATCAAGAGCTACAGGCAGTGCAGACAGTAGGGAGAGTTTTAAAAAGGCAAATACAGCTGAATGGACAAAGGGTAGACAGAAACACATGCATGCCCCAGAATAGAGAGAAAAACCCACCCTGTGGGGCTGACCAGGGTGACCCTGAGAACTAAAAACTGGCAATACAGTAAAAAGCGACATTTCAGTTGCACATTCCTAAAGACCTGTTTGTGGACGTTCGTTCTTCGAATCGCGAGGCAGTTTTGCGAACGAGGATTGAAATCTGGCGCCATTTTTTTTTTTTTTTAAAAAGTCAACTGATACTGTGCACGCATGTGGCAAGTTAACACGTCAGAAGAAAAAAAAAAAAGAAAGAAGAAACAAAATCGCGTGGCAGATTGACCTTGTAATGGGGTTATTGAACGAATTCCTTTCATTGAAGAAGAAAGCTTTTGTTAAAATCGTGGGGTTCTATTATCATTTACTACAAGACTCAACGGTCAGAGCGGCCGAGAGGCCGAAGACACGTTTGAAGCAGACGCCTTATTTTTCTGGGCCAAACGGGTATCGGGGACATCTCTCAGTTAAATAACTGCACTGAACAAGTACATTTGGGCGTGCTCTTAACTAAGAAATATTGCATAAAGTACCTCTGCAAACGCGAAAGAATGGCCGGTGTGTCCGTTGGAGACGAAAGACGTTTAAGCAAGGGAAACAACTCCGTTCATCGGTGTTGGACCAATCAAATTGATCTGAAAACACTCCGGCCGCTTCCGTGTCCACACACAGGCCCAGGGCATCCCTGAAACACAACGATGAAGTAAATCTGTTAAAATGGGGACATCGTATTTTGATATTTTTTTCTGACTTTTGAATGAAAGATAATACAGAAACAACCCTCAGAAAAAATGGGTGTCTGATCTGGCCACCCAGAATTTCACACACACCCAGATTGCATAAGGATGGTAAAGAAAGAAACCCATTTTAGTCATTTGGTGTACGCACACACACATACCACACACACACACACACACACACACACACACACACACACTCTCTCTCTCTCTCTCTCTCTCTCTCTCTCTCTCTCTCTCTCTCTCTCTCTCTGCAACAGGCAGCCACCATCAACAGAATCTCCAGGTTCGACTAGACGCCCAAGATCACACAATGGAGACTGTCTGATTCTGGAAACTGGCACTAACTTGAAGCACGAAGTCTAAATGTCGTAACATGAAAGAAAAGCGGGCTAGATGAGATCGCTTCAATTAAAGTACCGATTGATAATAGTTCAAACATGATTTTAAGCTATTTAACCTCAGTACGGAAGATGTCATCAGGCTGATGTCGGTCGCAGTGGGCCCGCGCACAGCCGTGCTCGGGCCCACTGTGATCAACGTCAGCCCGATAGCCTTTGATTACCGGATTGTGGTGTAATAAAGTTTATTTTGGTCTTTCCAGCGGTTACAATAAGATTTATCTTTTGCGTCATGATGTGCCCACTGATGTGAATTCCGATGGAGTTAACCAAGTCAGCCCCAGGTTACAATTCCGATATTTTGGGGTTGTCACTTAACGAATGTGTATCAGCTGCAGAAGATGGATCGACCATTATAAATCAAGGGTAATGACACTCACAAACCAGATAGGTGAGGCTAGCGCTGGCAGAATTGTATGCAAACCAAGGGGAATCACAGCGCTGGACAGACAACAGTTAGATCCCCTGCCCCCGCCTATCAGGCACCCAATCGCCAGCCCACAGAGAAATACGCAGGTATAGAATAAGACGATCATTTCCATCCTCAAACGAATGGATCAGGTCTCTTATATAACCCATGTCTTTCTCCGGAACTTAGGAAGTAGGCAGGAGAAACATACATACACAAACATGAAGGTGCGCTACTATATGTGGTCGGGTAAATACCCTGATTTCCCACAGCAGATGCACAGAACATTACACAACAATGTAACGATACAAATTTGCCTCGAGTTATAGATACTCACAAACCAGATAGGTGAGGCTAGCGCTGGCAGAATTGTATGCAAACCAAGGGGAATCACAGCGCTGGACAGACAACAGTTAGATCCCCTGCCCCCGCCTATCAGGCACCCAATCGCCAGCCCACAGAGAAATACGCAGGTATAGAATAAGACGATCATTTCCATCCTCAAACGAATGGATCAGGTCTCTTATATAACCCATGTCTTTCTCCGGAACTTAGGAAGTAGGCAGGAGAAACATACATACACAAACATGAAGGTGCGCTACTATATGTGGTCGGGTAAATACCCTGATTTCCCACAGCAGATGCACAGAACATTACACAACAATGTAACGATACAAATTTGCCTCGAGTTATAGATACTCACAAACCAGATAGGTGAGGCTAGCGCTGGCAGAATTGTATGCAAACCAAGGGGAATCACAGCGCTGGACAGACAACAGTTAGATCCCCTGCCCCCGCCTATCAGGCACCCAATCGCCAGCCCACAGAGAAATACGCAGGTATAGAATAAGACGATCATTTCCATCCTCAAACGAATGGATCAGGTCTCTTATATAACCCATGTCTTTCTCCGGAACTTAGGAAGTAGGCAGGAGAAACATACATACACAAACATGAAGGTGCGCTACTATATGTGGTCGGGTAAATACCCTGATTTCCCACAGCAGATGCACAGAACATTACACAACAATGTAACGATACAAATTTGCCTCGAGTTATAGATACTCACAAACCAGATAGGTGAGGCTAGCGCTGGCAGAATTGTATGCAAACCAAGGGGAATCACAGCGCTGGACAGACAACAGTTAGATCCCCTGCCCCCGCCTATCAGGCACCCAATCGCCAGCCCACAGAGAAATACGCAGGTATAGAAAAAGACGATCATTTCCATCCTCAAACGAATGGATCAGGTCTCTTATATAACCCATGTCTTTCTCCGGAACTTAGGAAGTAGGCAGGAGAAACATACATACACAAACATGAAGGTGCGCTACTATATGTGGTCGGGTAAATACCCTGATTTCCCACAGCAGATGCACAGAACATTACACAACAATGTAACGATACACTGAAATTTGCCTCGAGTTATAGATACTCACAAACCAGATAGGTGAGGCTAGCGCTGGCAGAATTGTATGCAAACCAAGGGGAATCACAGCGCTGGACAGACAACAGTTAGATCCCCTGCCCCCGCCTATCAGGCACCCAATCGCCAGCCCACAGAGAAATACGCAGGTATAGAATAAGACGATCATTTCCATCCTCAAACGAATGGATCAGGTCTCTTATATAACCCATGTCTTTCTCCGGAACTTAGGAAGTAGGCACCTTCATGTTTGTGTATGTATGTTTCTCCTGCCTACTTCCTAAGTTCCGGAGAAAGACATGGGTTATATAAGAGACCTGATCCATTCGTTTGAGGATGGAAATGATCGTCTTATTCTATACCTGCGTATTTCTCTGTGGGCTGGCGATTGGGTGCCTGATAGGCGGGGGCAGGGGATCTAACTGTTGTCTGTCCAGCGCTGTGATTCCCCTTGGTTTGCATACAAGGGTAATGACAGAAGAGCTTGGTAGTCTACCAACATGGTCGATCCATCTCATTCTGTAATTTGTTGGACTAAATGGGTTAAATTACCATCAACCTATTTATTAATCTTAACGTCCCGTATTTTGAAAACATTTATCAAATGCTTATGGGGCCTGCAAGTGTGGAAATTTAATTTACATTCTTACTGGTTAAGCAGAATGTGTGCAGGTGTGTCATTGTGGACCCCGTTGTGTGTATGTGTGTTTGTCCGTGCGTTCGAGCGCGGGTGCGAGAAGGCCGCGCCGCGGGCTGGATGTTGACGGACTCTACTCGCAAAATGCAGACCACAAAGGTGTGTGTGAAAATGTCCGGAAATAGCCAACAAACCTGGCTTCTAAACAGAGAAGTAACGCATTGTCTTTCTGTTCTGTGTGCGTACTTTTAATACAAATAGGAATCACAGCGCTGGACAGACAACAGTTAGATCCCCTGCCCCCGCCTATCAGGCACCCAATCGCCAGCCCACAGTGGGTGCCTGATAGGCGGGGGCAGGGGATCTAACTGTTGTCTGTCCAGCGCTGTGATTCCCCTTGGTTTGAGTACTGACAATTCTGCCAGCGCTAGCCTCACCTATCTGGTTTGTGAGTATTTTAATACAAAGGAACAAAAAAAAAAAAAAAAAAAAAAAAAAAACACGCTTTGAAACGAAGAGCACAAAAACGGTTTCCTGCATTTTTGCCTTTTTTTTGGCCTACTTTGAAAAAGGGTTTTAACCACTTTTCAAAGTAGACAATCAAACAAGGCGAAAATGTTGCAAATTGCTCTGTTTTGAAACCCTTTGCCAAAGTAGGCAAATGTAGTAACCCGTGTCGTGGTCGTCCTCATAAAACATGTTTTTTTCTATGTCGGTTATGTATGTCATCGTGTGCTGCGCAGGCAGCTACCCTACAATTGATGATGTTATCTGAGTGAAATCACACGATGTTGTGCCAAATGCGGACACTTTTTTTTCCAGAAATGTCTGCCAGACATATGTTAATCAACAGTCGCACGTTTATTCTTTTAACGCGATCTGCTGCAGGGGGAGGGGGGGGGGGGGGGGGCTTGGACTGCTAACAGTCGCCGATAGGAAGGATAATCAGTGTTGTCTTGTCTCAACCAAAACTTATCTTTCCTTCTTTAAATTCACAAAACACGTCAATAAGCATACGTGTTCAGAGTGTTAACACACACACACACACACACACACACACACACACACACACACACACACACACACACACACACACACACACACACACGCACGCACGCACGCACGCACGCACGCACACACACACACACACACACACACACACACACACACACACACACACACACACACAAACACTGCCGATTATGCACATCGGCGGAACTCTTCTGCACAAAGGAGAAGAGTAGCTGAAAGTCTATTACTTCGCGACATGCAAACTTCATAAGTTAAAGCGACCTAATCCAGACAGTAAATGTTCTTAGTATTTCTTAAGGACTAACTTAAATTATGACCTTTGAATGTCCTAAGATGAAAGACTTTTTTCTCTCCCTTGCACGCCGGAGAGTTCCTTCTTGAAAATCTCTGGTTCTTGTGCCCACTAAGATGATTATTCAAACTAAGTGTGGAGACAAAACACTGACAAGTCATTGTGTCGGCGAATTTTAGCAATCAAAGCATGCCATGGAGCAGATTGCTTAATTTAAGTCGATCCTTTTTCCAGCATTATTGTAGGACATATTAACCCTTTCCATCCTGATACACCTTTGTGTGAAATGAATTTGAGTATGATAGCTCAAGGGTGGTGCCAGAATAGCTTGGCGCCTACAGGCGCCAAGCTATCCTGGCACCACCCTTGAAATAAAACGGTTGATCGTTCTTTAATGATTGCGTAATGTGGCCTTCAGAGGACAATGTACGGTGTGAAAAGAAGTCATCCTCAGGGTGTACGTAATGTGGTAAGAACATGTATACAAAGGAGATGTTGCGAACTATAAAGCTTTTTATTGCCTTGAGCTGGTCGCTTTAACCTACAACAGCACCCTCACGCTGAGAGCTGTAGTCGATTTAGGCCACCAGAGACACGGAGTCACAAGAGACACACAGACTGCAGGGTCATGAGCATCTATGTCTCTTGCTGATGCCACGGGCTGGCTTACACAGTGTCAAGGCCAATGCAAGTGCGCAGTTTTCTGTTTCTGAAAAACCAGGATGCAAGATGCCAGCCCAGATTGGGTGAACATCCAGATGTACGCCTAGAAAACGCCGAAATCGATCTTGGGGAGATTGGCCTACACATGGCGAACCAGAAGTCAAAGCGACGCTTTTCTCGCAATCTTTGCTTGGGAATAAAGTTTTTTAGACTAGACGTGATTACTGTTATGTGGACATAGTTTGTTTCAATACAATGTTTTATTAAGCAGTCACAAGTTTCATGCGGCGTCGGGAATTCCTTTTCCTGCACTACCTATGGAAAGTAAAATCTTTTGTCAAATCATTAACAATCATAAAACACACACACACACACACACACACACACACACACACACACACACACACACACACACACACACACACACACACACACACACACACACACACACACACACACACACACACACAGAGAGGCAGCCACCCGCATTGAGGCAGCCACACATCAAAGAGAATCTCCAGGTTTGACTAGACGCCCAAGATCGCAAGATGGAGACTGTCTTACCGTGATTCTGGAAACTGGCACTAACTTGAAGTACTATGAAATCTGAATGTCGTAACATGAAAGACTTCCAGCTCGTCGTATCTACCGTACGTAATAGAGTTCCACCGACAAGGGCAGCAGCTAACGTCTGTTCCGCGTACTTGCTCACATGCATTGTGAAAGTAAGGCTAGAGAAGCGAAAGCAAGACAACATTGAGAACCCGCTGTTTTGATCATTTAAACAATTAAAGCCAGCCCTAAATGAGATCGCTTTAATTAAAGTACCGACCGATTATAGTTCAAACACGATTTTAAGCCATTCAACCCCAGTACGGAAGATGCCATCGAGCTGATGTCGGTCACAGTGGGTTCGACCACCGCCATTCGAGGGCCTACTGTGATCAGCGTCAGCCCGATAGCCTTTGATTATAGGATTGTAGTGTAATAAAGTTTATTTTGGTCTTTCCAGCGGTTACAATAAGATTTATCTTTTGCGTCATGATGTGCCCACTGATGTGAATTCCGATGGACAAGTAAGCCCCAAGGCTGCATTTCCGAAATTTTGGGGTTGTCAATTAACGACTGTATGCATCAGCTGCCGTGAAATGGATCGACCATGACAGTTTAAGGGTAGTGCCAGAATAGCGTGGTGCCAACAGAATTATCATGCTCGATCCATCTCCTTCTGTAATTCGTCGGACTTAATGGGTTAAATTACCATCAACCCATTTATCAATCTTAAAGTCGCGTATTTTGAAAATCTTTTTCAAATACATCCAGTGCCTGCAAACGTGCAAATTTAATTTACATTCTTACTAGTTAAGCAGAATGTGTGCATGTGTGTCATTATGGACCGTGTTGTGTGTATATGTGTTTGTCCGTGAATGCGAGCGCGCGTGCGTGTGTTGTCGAGAAGGCCGCGGGCTGGATGTTGACGGACTGTACTCGCAAAATGCAGACCAGAAAGGAGTGTGTGAAATGTCCAGAAATAGCCAACAAGCCTGGCTTCTAAACAGAGAAGTAACGCATTGTCTTTGTGTTCTCAGTGTGCGTACTTCTAATACAAAGGAAAGAACGAAACACGCTTTGAACGAGAGAGCACAAAACGGGTTTCTGCATGTTGTGTGTGTGTGGCTACTTTAATAAAGGGTTTCAACCCTTTTTCAAAGTAGGCGAACAAACACGGCGGAAATGTAGCAAACTGTTTTGTTTTGAAACCCTTTGTCAAAGTAGGCAAACAAAGAAGGCGAAAATGTTGTAACCCGTTTCGTGATCGTCCTTAAAAACATGTTTCTTTCTATGTCGGTTATGTCATCGTGTGCTGCGCAGGCAGCTACCCTACAACTGATGATGTTATCTAAGTGTAATCACATGATGCCGTGCCAAATGCGGACACTTTGTTTTACAGAAATGTCTGCCGGACATATGTTAATCAACAGTCGCACGTTTATTCTATGCTCCAGGGCGAGCTTGGACTGCTAACAGTCGCCGATAGGAAGGGTAATTAGTGTGTTGTCTTGTCTTAACTAAAACGTAGCTTTCCTTCTTTAAATTCACAAAACATGTGTGCAGGCATACGTGTTCAGAGTTTAACAACAACAACAACAACAACAAAAACCAACCAAACAAACAACCAAACAAAAAACCCCACCCAACAACAACAACAACAAAAACCAAACAAACAAACAACCAAACAAAAAACAAACAAAAAACAAACCAAACAAACAACAAAACACTGCCGATTATGCACATCGGCAGAACTCTTCTGCACACAATGGAGAAGAAGAGCTGAAAGTCTTTTACTTCGCGACATGCAAACTTCATAAGTTAAAGCGACCTAATCCAGACAGTAAATGTTCTTAGTATTTCTTCCAGTAATCATGCTGGATAAAAGGACTAACTTAAATTATGACGTTTGAATGTCCTAAAATGAAATACATTTTGCCTCCCTTGCACGCCGGAGAGTTCCTTCTTTTACGTCCAAAAGGCAGTGGAAAACCTCTGGTACTTGTGCCGACTCAGATGGGTTGTCAAACGAAGTGTGGAAGGCAAAACAGGGACAAGTCATTGTGTCGGCCAATTTTAGCAATCAAAGCATTTAAGTCGATTCTTGTGTCTAGCATTATTGAAGGACATATTAACCCTTTCCATCCTGATGCACCTTTGCGTGAAATGAATTTGACTGTGATAGTTCAAGGGTAGTGCCAGAATAGCTTGGCGCCTACAGGCGCCAAGCTATTCTGACACCACCCTTGAACTAAAACGGTTGATCTTTCTTTAATGTGTAATGTGGCCTTCATAGGACAATGCGCGGTGTGAAAAAAAATCATCCTCAGGATGTAATGTGTTAAGAACATGTATACAAAGGAGATGTTGCTAATTATTAAGCTTTTATTGCCTGGAGCGGGTCGTTTTAACCTACACTAGCACGCTTACGCTTAGAGCTGCAGTCGGTATAGGTCACCAGGGATACGGAGTCACATGAGACACACAGACTGCAGGGTCATGAGCATCTATGCCTCTTGCTGATGCCACGGGCTGGCTTACACAATGTCAAGGTCAATTCCAGTGCGCAGTTTTCTGTTTCTGAAAAAACCAGGATGCAAAATGCTAGCCCAGACAAGGTGAACATCTACATGTACGCCTAGAAAACGCCGAAATCGATCTTGGGGAGACTGGCCTATACATAGTCTTGAACCAGAAGTCAAAGCGACGCCTTTCTCGCAATCTTTGCCTGTGAAAAAGTCCTTTAGACTAGATGCGATTACTGTGGACTTAGTTTGTTTCAATACAATCTTTTATAAAGCAGTCACAAGTTCCCTGTGTTTGAAATTCCTTCTCCCGCACTACCTATGGGAAGTGACGTCTCATCAACTCACTAAAAATAACACGGGAAAACCCTTTAGCATTCTGGCCAGTCGTTCAGTGGGATATATGCTGCAGTCAGGTCACGTGATTTACCGCCCAGAGGATATAATACCATTCGGGACTGCGTTGGAGATTAGCACGCTGCAAGAACCTGCAGCAAAGAACTAGTCTGAGACTGACAGAAAACGTGTGTTTCATTGGCCGCTGTACAGCACGCCTACAGTTTAGGTCAAGACTGATACCTTGTAACTGGGCCTTGACAGAGAACTGACATGGAGAACAGCATTGTCCTGCGCCTTCTCTTCCTGTCCGTTGTCATCCCAGGTAAGTCAGCGTTATTTTAACCCAGTTCCTGTGTCACAATTTATTTTAATTATTATTCATTATGTTCTTTTGGATACAAGTTCCGTTCTACGTTTTGTGTGTTGAGATGATGGCATGTTCTTTTTTGTGACGTCAAAAACATTATAGGATATTTGTTTGAACGGACGGTATGCGTCATTGTGGATTTGGAGACACATCAAGTCATAAGAGATTTTGCTCTTAGCCAGAATTTAGTTTTGTGGGAAGTGGAGGCGGTGGGGTGATGCCGCGTAGTAATCTATTGTAGAATAGACGGTAGAAGAGCAGGATGCTCAATATAGGAGTGTATAAAAATGTATGTAGTTGAAGAACTACGGTGTAACAGGATTGACTAACCAGTGACCTTGTCAACGGCCATGGTGGGCGGCAGACAGGCACGAAATAAGTCGACGGAGTAAACCTTTCACGCATCTTTGGGTAGGCATTTGTTTGTTAAATAGTAAATTCGGGAAGTGTGTTAGTTGATTGGCTCTGGATCGGAAACTGTATGACATTCGGGCGCATATCGGCAAGTTTGAGGTATCGTCTGGCGATCGAGCGCGGGGATGAGTCGGTTGATCGGGAAGCGTTTCGTTGAGCATGTTTGATTTTGAATGAATCGGGCCGAGTTTGAGGGGTTATGTGTTGTGCGGAAATATGTCGTATTCATGTGTGTGCATGGCATTTCGAAATGATTGTTATTATGATATTTTATTCGATGTCGGAAACGATCGGAAATCGTCGACAACGTCCGGAAGCCGTTGGCGGTCGTCATCTCTACAAAATGTCGTCATTCGGGCGGAAGTAACGATCAAGCAATGGCGGATTTCTTATGGGGAGATACATATTATATGTTGAATAGATGCTCTCCACTCTCCACCCTTCAGCTGGGACGTTGAATGTATGTACTCCAGGTGGGATGTGAGTCAACCTGGTGTACGAGAGAGTTGATCCAGGCGGTGTGCAGGAGAACTTAATCGGGCCACCGTGAGAGACAGTCCGCTCGATCAACCAGTGGTGAGGTTCAACGAGCAGCGACGATATATTCATCTTCAATTCACGGTCGGAGTAATTAAACTGTTTATGCATTCGAGGATCTAAACATCAACTTAAATAGAGTACAATTTTCATAGACTATGAGAAGGAACATCGCAGTGGAACAATGAGTGTATGAGATGTGATTAGTGCTCTGGACATTGTGCGAATGTTTAAGGGTGTGCGTGTATTACAGGTGCATGCATGAATTGACTGAGTAGTGCGTAGATTTGTGTACGTCTTTGTCTATTGTTTGTCGTGCGAATGGGAAAATCAAATCATTAAAATCGAACAGAAAATCAAACAATTCCGTGTGATATTTAACCTTTCTCCCTGGTGTGACATCCTGCCACAGCACAGCAGGCAGAACCTAAGTGCATGAGGCATAGATCCTCATGAGCCCCCGCAGTTGCGGGGGCGCATGCGGCTTTATGCGTCATGAAGAAACAGTTTTGTGTCTGTGTTCCTTGGGCGTCTGGGGTTGTTTGGCGTTGAATTAACAGAGATTTTAGAAACAGTGTGCGTCCACTGGCGGTGAAAGAAGAGGTTGAAAAAGTGGAATTCTTTGACCGGAATCAGCTCCAAGATTAGTCATCCGTCAGTACTGAGTGAGTGGAATGCATTAAAGCGACCTGGGCCAGCCAATAGAGGGTTAATAGTTAGCAATGTCTCTTTTAAAAATGTTTTGACCATGTCTTACCATATGGCTGTACAAATTGGGTTAACTTAACGCATGAACTTTGTTGAATGTCGTAAAATTTAAGAATAAACAAACGAAGAAAGAAGCACTCTTCAGATACAGTACAATTTATTAACCCATACAGCCCTGACGCACTACAGCAGGAGATTTATCATGGTCGATCCATCTCTGGCAGCAGGTGCATAGTCGTTAGAAGACGCCTCCCAAATTTGGGAAATACGTGCGCCGGGCTCAATGAGTTAAATATTGTGGTTTTGTATACTTGTTTGTTTGTGTATTTAGAAAAAGACAAACAAAAAAATATGCAATTCGTTACTTATTTTTCAGTGCGTGGAGAAACTTTATACACGCACTGAAAATATAAGAAGCAAATTGCATGCTTGTTTGTCTGCGTATTAATAATAAATTTAATAAATAAAATAAATACTAATAATGTGTTGTAACTGTCTTTTCTAAGCGTGCTTTTTTTCTTTGTTGGGTTATTCTCTGCATTTTACACGCTTGGCAGTCAACGTTTTGGTCTAGATTTGGAAGAATCCAAACATTCTTCTGTTCTCTTCCTTGGTACGTGAAAAAATTCCCCCGATGCGCACAAGGGGCAATAAACCAATCTGTTACGCGTGCCTACTGATATCGACTGTGCAAGAAAGAGAGTAGAAAAATCTTAGAGAACATGCAAAACCCGTTGTCCCGGCAAATTTAGCAATCAAAGCCCGCCATGGAGCAGAAGGCCTTCAGTGTAACTTCAGCTTGGTACTGACAAAAACAAAATGCGCTGTTTTCATCGTTCTCCGGCGTACGTTAGTTTTTTTTTCAGTACGGTAGACTTTGAAATGGGGCTGGTCGGAGCGCATTCCGGAGCATGCACATGACGTTTTTGGCGTGCGGGGCAGAAATTCTAGCAAAGAAGTAACAATATAAAAATGACGTCACGTGTAGATACGCAAACCTTGTTAGAGAATGTGTTTTGGACGCATAAAGCACCGTATATATGTGTTTGTGTGTGTGTGTGTGTGTGTGTGTGTGTGTGTGTGTGTGTGTGTGTGAGTGTTTGTCTGTGTGTGTGTGTGAGTGTGTGTGTTTGTGTGTGTGTGTGTGTGTGTGTGTGTGTGTGTGTGTGTGTGTGTGTGTGTGTAGGTGTGTATGTGACAGCGACTAGAACCCGCGTTTGATGACGCACAACTTGAGCTTGAAATTGCATGGTATTGTATCTAAAAAATTATCTCGAGGTAGTTTTTTAAATTTTTTTTGGGATTAAGATGCTCCATGGCGAGAAAATGGCCGTTTCACAAAAACCAGTTGATCCACACTAAAGTCCGTAATTTTTAGTCTTATTTTTACTAGATAATTTGCATACAGCTACATAAAAGGGACATATTGAATTAATTTGTTAACCAGCATTGTACCTCTAGAACTTCTTGAGTGATACTGAACTAATTTAAAAAAATTTTTTTTCACGTTTTTGGGATTAATTTCACGAATTATTTGGGATTAATCTTAAATTTATTTATTTACTTTATTATTATTTTTTTTTTACAAAAAAACCCCCCAATCTTCTCATTAATAATCGCATGATTTTCCATATACGGTATTTACATATATAAGCCTGCAGTTTGTCTCGGCTGTCGGATACAATTAGTTCAATTGTGATCTGTAAGCCCTATGGCCTAGGTGTGAAAATCAGATAATTTTCTGCACCACTTTTTCGGAGTCATTTGTAAACAGCTAACATAACTTTAATTTTTCTTTTACGAAAAAAACGTATCATTAATACGCGCATGCTTTTTCATAAACACTGTTTGCATAAGCCTGCTGTTTGTTCCGGCCCTCGGGTAGGATTAGGTCAAATTGTGACCTGTAAGGCGTAAAAATCAGCAAGAAAATTGCAAAGTTGATCCTTTGATACGTCAAATGTTAGTACTGCGATGAGTGATGTATAACATCGAGTCGTCGCTATGGACACGGCGTCGTGGGACTAATGATGCCATGACGTAAAGCTTGCAGTGACGTCATTTCGCTGCTCGTGCTATTCCTCGTCTTCAGAATAGCTATGCTATGTCCGTCTTTATTTCTCTGTGCCAGTGTGTGTGGATCAGAGGGTGGGTTAGAGTAGAAGGAGATGGATTCCTGTCGCTACACGAGCCCACAGAGCGTACTAACTGCGGGAAGCGCTCTGTGTCCGTCTTAATTTGTGTGCGCCAACGTGTGTGTTGATCAGAGATTGGCTTAGAGAGGACTGAAATGGATCAGCATAATAAGCCTAAAAATATGAACAATTCTAAATGTTTCTAAACGATAAACGCATGTGAGGTCCAAACAATACGGTAGACTTGGGGATGAAATCCTCATCTTTTTATATTATTTTTTACAGGCGAATGTGTGAGACTGGTATGTGAACCACAATATCTTTATTACGCACACGTGTGCTCTACTTCAACAAGTAACGTGCGTATTAACTCATTGTACCCCAAGACCGAAATCCCCAAATTTTGCCGTTGTCCTCTGAAGACGGCAGTGCAGTGCAGGACACAGATCGACCATGATAGTTCAAGGGTGATGCCAGAATAGCTTGGCGCCCATAGGCGCCAAGCTATTCTGGCATCACCCTTGAACTATCATGGTCGATCAATATCATGCTGTGGTGTGTCTGGGGTAGAATGAATTTTTTAAAAAATCCAGACCAAAAAGATTGCTACCAAGCGTGTAAATGTTCAGAGACGCCCAAAGAAAGAAAGAAACGCGCTTAGAACGGACAAGTACAACGAAGTTTTTGGGAGTTATCCAATGCTTGATACTTAGATTTCGGGGAAAACTTCTGACCAATATTGTGGAACATAGGCGCAACGTCGGGCCGAGGAACTGTTGCTTAGTGGGGCTGGTTTTTCCCATATCAGCCTGAGTGCTTGTGGTTTGACTCCAGCCGTGAAATGATGACACAATGGTTTTAACGCGCTTTGTAACAACTTATCAATTGATACGCCTGTGGTGACACTCCCTGGTATCTCAACTTGCTTTTACGAGGCATGATCAGAAAGTAATGCTAGTTGGGCCGCAATTCGTAAACTACTTAATCACATAAATAAAATAAACAATCAAGAGAAATTTCAACATTTGCGCTTTATCTATGCACAATATGGGGCTGGGGTCTTTAGCCATGCCGCTGTGTGACGCTATTGATAAAGTGATGTAAACAGCTGTGCTGGAAAACGGTGGACTCTCCAAGATAATAAATTTATTTCTACATTTTAAAAAGAGTGAAATGTTGAGACAAACGGTTTCGGTTTTACGGCACTGCTATCATTACTTTCTGATCATACATCGTAACAAATATCTGGTTGTTTCTGAGCTCGAGGAGGTACCACAAAATTTGTAACAATTGTTACGGTGTTACAAAGCACTTTACCGTTTTCAATTCAAGTCAATAAACCGTTATTATCACTCTGGAGTGAAATTTGGGGCAGGGGAAGTCCGTTGCTGTTGGCTGTCTTTCTCTCCAGAGGTGAAGTTTAATTGTCATTGGACCCATTAGGGTAAAAAAAAAAAAAAAAAACACCAAAAAACAATGAAACTGAGTTTTCTTCCATAAATTTTCATCAAGATGTTTTATATTATCTGACCCCAGCATTCCAAGTCCCATTTTCATTAACTCATTCTACCCCCGACACACCACACCAAGATATGGATCGACCTTGATTGTTCAAGGATGATGCCAGAACTATTATGGTTGATCTGTGTCCTGCACTGCAATTCAGTCTTTAGAGGACAACGGCAGAATTGGGGGATTTCGGTCATAGGGTGCAATGAGTTAAGATGTTTAATGCACATGTAATTGCGCATCCAAACCTTCGAACAGATTAAATTTCACTATAACAAGAATTAGTTGAGGTGGGAATTGGGGGCAGAATGTATCCAGTACGCAAAAGCTAATCAGGCCGACGTCGCCCACAGTCGGCCCGCGCACAGCTTTGCGCGGGTCGACTAGTGTCGATGTCGGCCCGATGTCCTTGTGCTGACCGACTACACATGAATGTAGTCGTGGTTTGTATTGCCGAAGGTCTTGTACTAACTGTTGTCGTTTGTATTGCCGATGGCCTTGTGCTAATTGTTGTGCTTTGTATTGCCGATGGCCATGTGCTAACTATTGTGGTTTGTATGGCCGATGTCCTTGTGCTAATTGTTGTGGTTTGTATTGCCGATGGCCTTATGCTAACTGTTGTGGTTTGTATTACCAAACAAAACAACGGTCCGGTGTAATCTCTGTCTTTCGTCTCAGCCTCTCTCGGTTTCCAATGGACGTCCTCCTCCCAGATTCAAGAAGGAAGTTCCTTCCGCGCATGCGTGGGCGAGCGTGCCAGTTTCCCCTGGAGCTTTTCTCTGTCCACTGGGGAACACGTGATTAGTGTGGAGTGGTACAGGGCCACGGGTAATGTTTGTGTGTGTGTGTGTGTGTGTGTGTGTGTGTGTGTGTGTGCGTGCGTGTGCGTGTGCGCGCGCGCGCGTGTGAGCCGGTGTGAACGTTCTCAACACAATTTTTGCAACATTCCTGCAACGCAGAAGCCATAAGCGTTGTCGTTGTTACTATACTGATATGATGCACTATTGTCTCCTCCACAGATAAAGGCCAGGTTATTGTGGCAGGTTTGCTGGCAGGCCATTTTTTCCCGACAGCAGGCCAGAATGTGACGTTTGTACCCGGCGCAGGACTACAAGTGGGAAAAGTGAGTCTGGCGGAGTTCGGTACATACAGTGTGAGGGTGAAATACGACAACAATGGATCGCTCCTCTCCAGTCAGCAGACGGCTTTGCTCACAATGGAGGGTGAGAACACGACAGCAGTAGACCTGTTTTCTTACTGACCAGACGTTCAAATAAAAAGAAGAAATGACCTTAACCCTTTTGCTGTCGGTAACGCTTTTTGTCGCGATGATTCCGGCAGGAATCAGCGCGACAAAAAGAGCTACGTACAGCTAAAGGATTAATTGTCTCCGGAAATGTGTCTGATTTTCAATAAAATTACGATGCAGAATAAAACTGGAGCATACAACTTATATTAGTTCATTAGACCCTTGTTGCAGCCATGCCAATGTTAGCAGAGGGTCACCTCTTGTTATATCTGTTACGTTGCAGACACGCCAGTGCTAGAGGAGGGTCAACTCTTGTTATATCTGTTACGTGTGAAATGCGCCAGTGCTGGCGAAGGGTCACATCTTCCAATCTGTTACGTTGCAGACGCGCCAGCGCTAGCGGAGGGTCAGATGGTCGCAAGTATATGTCCCGAGCCCGTGCTGGATGACGTCACCGGCCGTCTGCACATACAGCTTATGTGTGGACACTTCCTGTCTCTGGGCAGCAGACCCGTCTCCGTCGTGTGGAAAGTAAGCGCCTTGCACAGTGTAGTTAGGGTTTCTTGTTGTATGTGACAGTTAGTAAAACAGCGAGATTCCGTGTGAACGTATGTTAACCCTTTGGCTGTTGGTAGCGGTTTCTGTCGCGATGATTCCTGTAGAGATTATCGCTACAAAAACCGATACCGACAACCAACTTGTTAGTCTGTTTGCTTGCTTGCTTGCTTGAGTGAGTGTGAGCGAGGATAGAGTAAGATTGATTGGATTTGGATTAATTGACTGGATTGACTGACTGATTGACTGACTGATTGATTGATTGATTACAGACACCAACTGACCATACCGTGGCAAGCACCGCCTATATTAACGGTACGTTTCGCCTCAACCTGCCTCACCCCACACAGGGCGGGGGGTACTACTGTCGGCTCAAAGATCCCTCTGTGGCCTCCAGGTGTGTGTGTGTGTGTGTGTGTGTGTGTGTGTGTGTGTGTGTGTGTGTTTGTGTGTGTGTGTATGCGTGCGTGCGTGCGTGCACGTATGCTGGGTCTCACTAAACATGAAGCCTCAAGGCAAAATACGTAATTATTTGATTTGTTTTGCTGGCTCGATCGAAATGGAAGAAAAATGTCACAAGATCACAGCACATGAAAGGTTTTTCTTGACAATATCAGATAAGTTAGCAGGCATAACCGAAGGATTTTTTGTCAAGCTTTGTCTAAAGTGTGGCAATGACATATTTGACCAGCACACCTCCCGCAACCACCCCTCCCCCTCCCCCTCCCCCGCGTCCGGGGTTCCTACGCCACTGGTGCAACTTTCATGTGCATAGGTAGTGTGTTGATTTGTGTGCTAACGACATTCTGCAGTGAATGGTTTCTGAAATGTCAAGGTAAAAGTATCTGACCTTGATGTGCACGTGAGCCATGAGGCCGATGCTTTTCCGTTTCCAGTCCATGTATCTCTAACCCTGTACCGTCCATGCCAGGTGCATACCTAACGTGTCGCGCCTGATGCGCGGAGCATACATTCACGTGGACGAAGTTCAAATTCGACTGACGCTGCTAGAGGGTGGGCTGCAGGGTTTGCAAGCTAAGGATGAAAAGCTGGACCGGGAAATAGATCGGCAGGCGGATGTGGACTCTGAGCTGCAGTCATGGGAGCGGAATCTGACGTCAGAGGTCGGTCGCTTGGCAGAAACCACACAAATGCTTCTAACACGGACCGAAAAGCTGACGTCAGACAATGAGATACTGAAGACACGAACAGAAAAACTGACGTTAGACAACAAAAAATTGAAGACCCAGACCGAAAATCTGACGTCAGACAATGAGATACTGAAGGGAAAAACAGAAAAACTGACGTCAGACAATGAGATACTGAAATCACGAACAGAAAAACTGATGTCAGACAACGAAAACGTGATGTCAGACAACGAAAACCTGAAGACCCAGACAGAAAAACTGACGTCAGACAACGAAAAACTGAAGACCCAGACAGACAAACTGACGTCAGACAACGAAATACTGAAGACCCAGACAGAACAACTGACGCCAGACAATGCGATCCTGAAGGCACAAACAGAAAAACTGACGTCAGACAACGAAAAACTGAAGATCCAGACAGACAAACTGACGTCAGACAACGAAAAACTGAAGACCCAAACAGACAAACTGACGTCAAACAACGAAAAACTGAAGATCCAGACTGACAAACTGACGTCAGACAACGAAAAACTGAAGACCCAGACAGACAAACTGACGTCAGACAACGAAATACTGAAGACCCAGACAGACAAACTGTCGTCAGACAACGAAAAACTGAAGACCCAGACAGACAAACTGTCGTCAGACAACGAAAAACTGAAGACCCAGACAGACAAACTGTCGTCAGACAACGAAAAACTGAAGACCCAGACAGCCAAACTGACGTCAGATAACGAAAAACTGAAGACCCAGACAGACAAACTGAAGTCAGACAATAATGGACTAACTTCCCAGATGCAGTCAATGGCGTCACGGCTAACAACAGAAACAGCCGCGCTCAGCAGTCGTGTGGATAACATGGCCACAAACACCAGAGACATTTCTACGCAGCTTTCGGCGCTAAGATCCAAGAGCGGTAAGAATTATCAAAAATATTATATAACAACAAAAAACATAAAACCCCAAAAGCGACAAAAAACAACAACAACGCAACATCATTTTAAGAGGAAGAAATCGTGCTTTTTCTAAGAAGTCGTGTGCACAGGATCAACAAAAAAAGTCTTGAAGGCCCACTGCCGCCGTCTCTTTTCAAAGATACACTTCTGTAACAGACTTTTGCCAAACGCTGCATACAGGTCTAGTTGTGATTCATTGAAACACAGGACAATCCAGTTCAGCACACGTCGTTTTTATATCAAGTAACCTGAGAATGACTACACTCCGTTATAGAAATACAACGCTACTAGTACGAGAAACAGCTGGAAATAGATTGACACGCTAGCGGCAGCGCCGAATAAATAAGTGCGATTACGCGTGTGCTTTTTTGCGTGTCTAAACTACTGTTAAATATCATTTGGTGTGGCGACAAGGCATAACAAACACAAATGGTGCTGAATGTGTCCAGATTTATGCGTAATGGTACTTTAAAGCGGGGGTTCATTAGATCAGGCATCCCATCATAGTCAGGAAACTGTTTGCAACAGATACTGCTGACATTGTGTGTCTAGGTCTTTTGCATCTTGTCTTAGACAGCTGCAGAGCCAATACACTGCCAAATGTCAATAGTAAATGGTTGAAGGCGTGTGTAGTTGTGTACCTGCATCAGTGCTGATCATCTGCTGTGACCTCCCTATTAGCTACATATCCCACTGGTAACTGGACACCGACGATCTGCTGTCGACCTTAGAATGAGCACTAGTAAGCTGCTTGTCAATTAACCCATTACATCCTGAGGCTGATTTTGTAAAAACATGCTTATTGTCCTATTAAGGCTACATTTCAGATTAGGAGCTAGATCAACCGTGTGAGTTCAAGAGTGGTGCCAGAATAGCTTGGCGCCTCAGGCGCCAAGCTATTCTGACACAACCCTTGAACTATCATTGTCAACTTTATTTCAAGCAGGGGGTGTATCAGAATGAAAAGGGTTACACAGATCCATTTGTATATCAGTGCCTACCAGTTTGATTAAAATCGGACTGCACGATTCTTTCACGGGTTGCCGTCTGCTTGGCATTTTGAATTCAGTCCAGCACCACCTTTTGGGCCGAATCATCCGGTCAGTTCATATCAATGGCGCGGAGTGTACTGCTCTCAAATGATAGAAATATAATCGCGCAGACGACTTGAGATCGTTTTGAATAGCTATGACATCAGCTATCGTCGCTCATTCACGAAGGCTTTATTTCACGGCGTGATAACGGAAAACCGTTGGGGTTTCTTCACTACGGACAACAGAAAACGTTTGCTGAGACAGTAGGGCGGTCATTATCTAAGTGGGGGCATGTATCCTGAATCCCGATAAAAGCTTTTTGGCGACCTGTGACCTTGAGAATCTTACGGAATGCCCCTTTAACCAAAATAGCACACTGAATTTGAGGCCGTCGAAGGCTGTGTTTCCATAGCTACGCGACTGTGGTGAGGTACGCGACACGAGGAAAATGTAGCTGAGCGACAGGCGGAAAATCGCTTTATGTTTCCTTACAGCGGCACGACAGCGAAATCGCGTCTGTACTCGTTTCGAATTGTTAAAACGTTGTCGAAAATCCGAAAGTAACGCTCTCTTTACCGAGGAATCACGGCGGAATAGCCGTTGAATCGCTCCATGGTGCGTACCACTTTTAGTCTAGCAGCTTTTCGCAATTTCTGCAGAGGTAAGTAGTTCGTCAAAAGAGTAACAATGGTTTGCAGGTACGAAACGAAAGTACTAATGCCATATAGTTTATGCTTGGCAACAATATTTGTCCTTAGGATGGAGACATTTTTGTAGAAGTGTTTTTCGAAAGCTATTTTTCGATGTGAGGGAACCAGTCCTCGTACACCGCCCGGATAAGGTGCAAGACATTTTTTGTGCATAACATTGAAAATTTCAAGCATACAAGTTACAAGTTTATTCCAGTGAGTAAATTAAAATCATCAGCAAGTAAACATGCATACATATATACGATAAAATAAGTTTAAAAGTATTATTTTTAATGCGGTAAGCATGGTCGCGTCGCTAGTTTCAAAATGGCGGTCAGCGAGAAGCCTTCTAAAGAAGTCAATCAGACGCGCACGGTTGATGAAGCTTTACTTTGCTCCTGAATTGAAACAGAGATTATTTTCGATTTGAACATCTTATCAACGTCAAATACGTTATTTTTCCTGGTCTTGAAAACAGCCTTTTCCATAGAACTCGGTCTTTTGTGGGAGGAAAGCATATCAAAAGTAAACTCCCTTTGTGCATGTTGTGCAATGTGTCTGCCGACCATCTTCAACATTCTGAAGACCTTTTGGCCGGATACAACATGCATGTTGTTCGTCTGTTTTTCAGCCTAACGGCTCTAAGTGCAGGTCTGCTCTTTTTTATTTTATTAGTGGAGATGGGATTTTTAACTGGTCAAGCACACTCGTATCCGACTGGTCTTAAGCACAAGCCAGGCAGAGTGAAATCCATCTCCGAACCGTTTCCATCAAAATCACCATGTTGAGCTAAACACCTAAATATAAAATTTTAGTTTTTGCAACCAATTCAACCAATCCGCACTCAAGTACTCACAAAGACTCTTATGATTAAGCTTTATCAGGACTGCATGAGACACAATACAGATAGTAGCCCTCTCTATTATATTACATGTTTTATTTATTTATTTATTATTGATTCATGTATGTATTCACTTACATATTTATTTATTATTTATCCTTTTAATTATGGATGGAAGGAATTCCTTGATGCACATGATCACTATAGTGGTATGGTAGTGGTCACCAAGGAGAGGAAATTTGTTTTCAATATGCATACATCTATGTTCATAATCTATCCTTTACTTAACATGCATATTCATAGGTCCCAGGTATCCCCAACTTATTTTATTAATTTATTATTTTGTTTGTTTGTTTGTTTGTTTGTGATGTATGTTTGCACATACACATCAGCATAAAATGATTGATTGTACATTGTTTAACGTCCCGACAGCAACAAGACTTTCTCAGGACGTGCCTGCAGTGCTTGTGAAAAAACCCAAACTAAACAGAATATTGAATGTATGTCGCCAGCTGGTCTAATACACTAAATAAACCTAACTAGACCCTTTAGCAACACACATCCAATATCAAGAGCTACAAGCAGTGCAGACAGTAGGAAGAGTTTAAAAAAGGTAAATACAGGTGAATGTACCAAGGGTAGACAGAAACACACGCCCCAGAATAGAGGGGAAAACCCACCCTGTGGGGCTGACCAGGGTCACCCTGGGAACTAAAAAGTAGTTAACCCCACCCAAGTCCCCCAGGGTAGACCTGGGTGGGGGACATCAGCATACAAGATGAGAACCTACATATACACATATATGATCTGAACATAACATGTACACATATATGGTAATAGGTGCATACCACCCGCTCCCCACCCCACATACAAAACCACAGAACACCCATTAAAGGACATGCACATCTGTGCATGTTCATAATATAGCCTTTACTTGGTATTCATATGTCCTAGTTATTTAAATTTATTATTTATTTTTATTTGTTTGAAAAGTAGGTTTTGTACATGTGCTGATGTTCACATACACATATATGGTAATACTGCCCACTCCCAACCCCACTCCACAACCAGAGAACACCCACCAAACGACACTTACATCTGTGCATGTTCATAATCTATCCTTTACTGAGCATTCATATGTCCCAGGTATCTTGACTTACTTTATCTTTTTTATTTAACCGCCATGAGATGGCATTGGTCGCCTGCTCGACATTAAACCCAAATAACTATATATTTAAATTATTTATTTATTTTGTTTGCTTGTAATGAAGGTTTTGTACATACACATCAGCAAACAAGAAAATATACACATATATAGATGGTAATAGGTGCCATACTGCCTGCTCCCAACCCTTACCTAAATACACACATAAAACCGCAGAACACCTACCAAAGGAAGGACATGCACATCTGTGTATGTTCATAATTTTTAATCTATCCTTTACCTAGCATGCATATGTCCCAGGTACCTTAGACTTACTTTATCTTATTTATTTAAATTATTTATTTTGTTTGTTTGTAATGTAGGTTTTGTACATACACATCAGCATACAGCTCAAGAACATACACCATGGTGCCCCTGTGCATGTGGCCACCAGTACTATTCTGTCAGATCTGTCACACCCAGCCAATCATCTCTTCAAGCTTCTGCCCTCTGGCCAGCGGTTTCGTGCTTTTAAAGCCAGAACCTCTCGATTCAGATGCAATTTTTTTCCCCAGAAGCTGTCCTCAATACATCACCATGCACGGAACAACGTGATTCCATGATTTGTGACATATGACTGATTTGTGTTTAATATTGTGTTTATCTATCTTTTAGTGCTATATATAGGATGATCGCCAACTAAGTGTATGACATGATGAATGCCCTACAAGTGAGGACATATTTTACTGTCGCCATGCCACACAAAAATCCTTGTAACGTTTTACTTGGTGAATAAATGTCTTATGCCTTATACACGTACATGGTAATAGGTGCAGTATCGCTCGCTCCCAACCCCAATCCAGTTACACACACAAAACCGCAGAACATCCACCAATGTACATCTGTGCATGATCATAATCTATACTTTACTTAGCATTCTTATGTCCCAGGTATCTTTGACTTACTTTATCTTATTTATTTAACTGCCGTGAGATGGCCGTAGTCTACCGCGCGGCGTTAAACCCAAAGAACTATTTATTAAAATTATTAATTTATGTTTGTTTGTAATGTAGGTTTTGTACATACACGGTAATAGGTGCCATACCGCCCCACTTTCAACCCCAGCCCACATACAAAACCACAGAACACCCACAAAAGACATGCACAATTGTATACTGATGGGCATTAGTGGACTGTAAAATCTATATATAGAGACTTCAGGTTAAGCAAGTGGCTTGTATTGACTGCCTGTATTTTAGCTGCCGACCTACAAATTTCATGTGTACAGTTAACCACACTGCACATGCAGCCATCAGTTCTGTGAAAAGTACTGTTGGCCTCATGCACAGGGGCACCAAAACTTAGAGATAAGGCCACACCTGATAACAATAACAGTACTAATAATAATATGCATACTCAGCCACTAGTTCTGTAAACAGCACCTTTGTAAACAGTACCAGTGGCCAAATGCACACATACATCATGGATGTTGCTACCACTGATCACTTCAAACAATAGGCTGCCCAGTTCACATTTTGATACCGTGAACTAGCCTGCACATGCAGTCATCAGTTCTGTAAATAGTACTGGTGGCCACATGCACAGCGGCACCAAACTTAAAGGTGAGGCCAAAACTGCCACCTCAAACAAAACCAAACGCTACCTACACACACATATCAATGATACAGTCAACCTCTGTGTGCGTTAGGGGGAACACGCTTAAAGTATGGGACTGTAAATCTTACAGCGAAATGTCAAAACCAGTAAGAAGATAATGTAACAGCAACAAGTACATGTATTTTGCAAACCACTCAAAACATGACAACTCATCGAGTCTAATGGTGTTATGAGTGGGTGATGGAAACACTGAAAGAAATAGTACGTGTACATTATAAAGTATGTGCCTCCTCCCCCCCCCCCACCTCCCATAACTAGCTGTTTATCATAAAACATAGATATCTCATTCATTTGGTCACTTGACTGATTTATTAAATCATCTCTGTGTCACCTTTCTCCGTTTTCTTTCTCGTTTTAATCCCAATATATATGTCAGTGCTAATGTCAGTTGCTAAGAATCCTTGCAGCGAACTGCAAATGTCTATATGCAGACAAACTGCAAATAACACAGCAGCAAAATAAGTTCCTCTTTTGTGCAGTAGGCTACTGCTAGCAAGATAGGGTTCAATTTTAAACAAAGCATTGCATGAACTTCCAAGCGTGTTCACATTGTGCTGTGTATTTTTTTTTCAGTGTGAAGTGTACTGTACCATCAGTGATCACTGAGACTGCATAATTGGCACTGGCAGTGATCGCACATCACAACATAGCTTGTCAGTGCAACTGATTAAAATAAATGTTATTGCTGCATAAAATAATTAATCAAGTTCCGAAACTTTGCTCAGCCATGACAGTTAAAACCAAGTGGTGTGGCACTCTTTTTCTTTTACAGAATGCAGCATAGGTTTTGAAGATAGCGTTTGTGTTGTGGGTTGCGTTTTGTTTTGGTGCTGTGTTGTCGAAATGAAACGGGCAAAGCGATGGTAAAGTGAATGGAAATAAACGTGACAAACCTTTATCAAGCCGTAAAAATGCACACAGCAACTTTACACGTTTGCTTTTTTTTTAAAACAAACAAGCTTATGTAGAACAAATAAAAAAGAACCCGTCGGCACACCGAAATTCACGTCCGCGGAGGTCGTGGCATCACGTGATGTTTTGATCACGTGATTTTGGGATACCTTATTGTTGAGTAACGATATTAATTTTGAGTTCAAGGCAAGCGTTTTCGTAATTGTTTCTTCTCTTAATATATCTAAGTGTGAAAATATTACTTTAAAAAATGAAATCCTTTTAAGTGACATATAGTGCATACTACCACTGAATACAGGAACAATGAGACCCGTGTAAACTACTGATCCCCTGTAAACATGGCCGCGACGGTCCTGGTTTCGTCTGCAGCCATACTGGAAACAAAAACAGAAAAATGACTCCATCCTCCGGCGGTTTAAAACGAGTGCGCACTGCTTTTATTCATACTAGACTTCATTTTGATATACCAAAACCTTTGTTACTCTCTATAAAATCACTATCTCGTAAACGGCTGATCGTCTATGAAGGGCAGCTGCTAGACTATTTATCGCGGCACTGTCATCTGTCGCTCCGCTTTCGCGCAGCTCTAGCGTCGCGCATATGTAAAATACTCATTCCCATTTTGTGTTCTCGAGTTTTGTCGCTGTCTCAACTGGTTTCGCGTCGCTGTATGGTAACACTCGCCAGAATAATTCGTTCGTCAGACCGACCCGGGGTCACAGTGTCTCCGCAAGTTTGCAGAGGAATGGAAGGTCCCGGTGACTTGGTTGTTGTACTTTTCCTTCTTCCATTCCTGCCCACACTTGCCACGCACAGGGACCTCCGGTCAGTTCGACATCTGTATAGGGGGCAGTCTTCTGTCATGGAGGCTGATTCAGATGTTTTAACTTCCCAGAAATGTGAAGTTCAGATTTTTTGTTCAGTCCTGCAGCCAGGTCTTTTCATATATAAGGAACATAGATACACATGCCTTACAGCTGCAGGGGCTCATGAGAATATATGGTCCTTGTTGGCACGGATCAATATTGGGCGCTGGCTACGGTGGCCAATAGCTTATTCACGACGTGTGTCAATGCGCAGTATGAATTTCTTCTCGTTACTGTAAAACAAGGCTTTTTTTTTTTGGCAGTGACTAAACAAATAAATAACTGTACAATGATAAACATAGTGAAAACGCAGTCCGCTGGCATTCGATAACAAATCAATATCGCGAAAACATAAAATATTTCAGCGATCATTTTCTTACCAAATTGTATGACATGATCAATGACACCAAATATGTGATCAGGGCAGGTAATACAGTTATGTGTACCGTTACTCAGTCCTGCAGTGGTAATTGAAAAAGGGATCCTATTTATTCTGGAAATCATTAATGTTGACAACAGATTAAATAAATATTTTCTTTTTAAATAACAAACATTTTGGTGCAACTGTGATTGTTCTCTCTCATCCGTTGTTCAGGCATATTAACCTCTTCCCTGCCAGTGATCACAAACTGCGCGTCTAAAACGAATGCTCACCGACCGACATTTCCATGAAGAGCAGAGATATAAATGAGACAACAAATACGCATCAAGAACACGGGACCAACAAGAGACATAAACCCTCATGAGCCCCCGCGACTGCGAGGGCTCATGAGGGTTTATGTCTCTTGCAGCAGGGTAGAGTTCGGCTTGCCCCGGCAATTAATGGGTTAAGTGACACACATCTGTCATCGCTAGGCTTTGTAAAAGGCAATAACCCCTTCCTCATTACACCGATCAAGGTAAACCGTTATTATTTGACAGATGTTTTATTTTCTACTTGACCGTAGAATTGAGGTTTGGTTCACTTCGATAAAAAGGAAATGGTTTGAACTGAGTGGGTTTCAGTCTGTTCATGCAGACCTGTCAACATTTTGTTTTTGCTTTTGCAGAGATGGATGTGTTCTTCCGTGCGGAGTTTAATAGGGACAGCAGCGGCAAGAGATATTACGTGTCTGTCTCCAAGACAGCCCCCGTCGTGTTCAACCGCGTGCTGGTCAACTCGGGAAATGGTTACAATGCAATGACAGGCAAATTCACCGTTCCGTATGCTGGAAATTATCTCTTTTTTCTGGAATTCATGGGGTCCAACAAAGGCATCGTGCATCTCGCAATCAGGTGAACAGCTATAACCCCTTCACTGCCAGAGATCACGAATTTCGCGTCTGAAACCACTACACACTGACTGACATTCGCGTTACTAAGATTCAGATGTTAACTGGAAGCAACATAGGCATAAAGAAAGCATGCCTGGCAAGAGACATAAATCATCATGAGCCCACGCGAATGGGGGAGCTCATGAGGGTTTATGTCTCTTGCAGCTGGGTAGCGTTCGCCTTGCCCCAGCAGTTAAGCAAGGATGGGCAAACTACTTTTGAAAAGTAGTCCGCTACACTACAGTTACATTTGTACAGATCCAAAGTCTGCAAAATGATCTCCGAATCTAAATGCAAACACCTTCAAAACCAAATCCTGGAATCCACCTCTTCCAAAACCCTCTACGTCACCATGGACACACTCCTAGGCACTTCTAAAGACTCTCCTCTCCCCAACACACACAGCAAAGAAGAACTCCCGTCTGCTTTCTCTACCTATTTTTCGGACAAAATCCAAAATCTGCGCGACACACTCGACACCCTGCCTCCTCCGCCTTGCCCTCCCGACCCCAACTTTTCCGGCACTCCCCTCTCGTCCTTCCGCACCGTCTCTCAGGATGAAGTCCTCAAGACCATAAAGTCCATGCCCTTCAAAACCTGCGAACTTGACCCCCTCCCAGCTTCTCTCTACCGTGACGGTCTTCCAAAACTTCTACCCTTCATTACCGACATCATCAACGCATCTCTAGAAAACGGCTCCGTCCCCGATATCTTCAAGTCCGCCATCGTCCGTCCTCTCCTCAAAAAACACAACCTCGACCCAAACGAACTCAAGAACTATCGCCCAGTCTCCAATCTCTCTTTCCTGTCCAAGCTTCTTGAGAAGGTTGTTCTCAACCAGCTCAACCTCCATCTCACCGACAACAACCTCCTCAGTCCATTCCAGTCTGCCTATCGCAAACATCACAGCACTGAAACAGCCCTTTTACATATCTCAAACGAGCTGCTTCTCTCCACTGACTCTGGCAACATCTCCCTTCTTACACTACTCGATCTCTCTGCCGCCTTTGACACTATAGACCACTCTATCCTCCTCCACCGACTCCACCACTCCTTCGGCATCACTGACTCTGCTCACTCCTGGTTTCTCTCCTACCTCTCTGTCAGACAGCAGTCCGTCACCATCAACGGCGTCTCTTCCAACCCGGTAACGCTCTCCTGCGGAGTTCCACAGGGATCCGTCCTGGGCCCGGTCCTTTTCACACTCTACACCTCTCCTCTGTCCAACATCATCCAGTCTCACCGCATACACCACCACCTCTACGCTGACGACTCACAACTGCAAGACAAATACGAACTCGACAACACTCAGTCACTACTGACTCGCACGGCTGACTGCTACAAAGACGTGAAAAACTGGATGACAGCAAACAAGCTGAAACTGAACGACGACAAAACGGAAGCCATGCTGGTAGGCACTCGCCAAAAACTCTCCCAGCTCCCTCCCTCTCTCCACCTTCAACTCGATAGCACCCCCATCTCCCTCTCTGACTCGGCCAAGAACCTCGGCGTCATCCTCGATTCCTCTCTGTCCATGACCAGCTTCGTCTCCGCCACGACCCAGGCATGCTATTTCCACCTCCGCCGCATCAGTCAGATCAGAAAATACCTCACTACCGAAGCTGCCACCAAACTTGCTGTCTCTCTCATCTTATCTCGCATCGACTATTGCAACTCTCTCCTTTCCGGTCTCCCTCACTCCACCATCTTCACTCTCCAACGCGTCCAGAACAATGCTGCCCGCCTCGTCCTCAGAAAGAAAAAATCCGACCACATCACACCCCTGCTCAAACTCTTTCACTGGCTCCCCATCCCCCAACGCATCCAATACAAAGTTCTGTCTCTCTGCTACAAATCCCTGAACAACTGCGCTCCTGCCTCTCTCCAACTTACTTCACCCCTACACACCTTCCCGCTCCCTCCGCTCTGCCTCCGACCCTCTCCGTCTCCACATCCCTCGCACCAAACTTAACACTTTCGGCCCCCGCTCCTTCTCCGTCTACGGTCCATCCACCTGGAACACTCTCCCACTCTCTCTCCGTCAGAAACACTCTCTCTCCTCCTTCCAGTCCGCCCTCAAAACTCACCTCTTTCAACAGTTTTAGCACTATATCACCGCACTCCCCACCCCAAGCTGACCGTCGTAATGTATTTCACTGTTTGTGGTACGTGAGTCATTGTCTAAAGCGTGCGCATGCGTGCGCGAGTTGTGAGTGTGCGCTTAGAGTTATAATTATTATAAGATAAGCGCATTATAAATACCGTAATTATTTATTATTTTTATTTATTATTATTATTATTTGTAAAAAATAGTAGTTCGCTACTTTACAATTACATTTTGAAAAAATGTAGTTCGCTACTTTTACGCTACTTTAAAAAAAGTAGCTAACTAGTTTTCAAACTACTTTTTTTTTTTTAAAAACTGTAATCACAACTGGGACTGATAATACTCAAACCAAGGGGAATCACAGCGCTGGACAGACAACAGTTAGATAGGCGGGGGCAGGGGATCTAACTGTTGTCTGTCCAGCGCTGTGATTCCCCTTGGTTTGAGTACTGACAATTCTGCCAGCGCTAGCCTCACCTATCTGGTTTGTGGGACTGATAAGTATTTTGAAGTTCAAGTAAATAATCAACTTTAAAGTAAAAAATAGGAGAGAAGAAAGCAGCTTATATATACACTGACAGTGATGTCTAGTATAAAACATTAATACAGCCGCAAGGTTGTATAGGCAGTTGAGAATAAATTGGCCAAAGAAGTTAATTGATCATTCACTGATTCATGAAAACACTGACACTTCCTTATAAACCTTTCTTGGAGTTGTACTTAACCAACACTTTTGCCTCAAAGTTAGAATCAGTAACTGTGGCTCTAATCTTTGTTAAAATAAGTCCAGCCTGACTAAACAGACGCTGGGACAACAACTCCCCTACTAAATCTGTTTTAACTTTTATACTATACAGAAAAATCAGCATTTTATTTTCCAATTCACATTCAATAGCCTATCCCTAACAATGAAATGAAAGTATTTCCCAGTCCGTAATGTGGTTCAGTGACACAGGCGCCTTTTCTTAAATATACAATATCTTTAGTATTATTTCAAATTATTATAATCATAGCTATCAATACTTAGGCCTACCTATTTTTTTCATCATTATGATTATATTTATTATTATTATCATTATTATTATTTTTCTTTTGATTTTCCCCCCTTTGTTTTGTTCATAAATTTGTAACATACAAAGGCGTAGCAAATATCATTTTTATTCCCACTTATCTCCTTCCAAGACCATCCATACTCAACTTATTCTAAACGTTTTATCACAATGTCAGAACGTAAATTAAACAATTGTGTTCAAAAAGACTAAGCTAAATAAAATAAATAAATGCAACAACAACAAAAAAAGAAGTATGCCAGGCATTGCCAACATCATGCATTTATTCTAGGCTTTTCTGTAATATAAATTAATTCCGAAGCTTTGTGTTCTGTTCTGTATCAAAAAGTACAGTGATCGAAGGGCATGATTGATGATTCACCTGTTGTGTTCCCAGCCATTCTAATAATTTTAATACTAGTAATAGATGACAATAGATCGGCATTCACTCGGACAACTCCCCTACTAAATTTAAAACCGATTTATACCGAAAAGCCGCCATTATGTTTTATAGGCTATATATATCCTGTTCAGCACTCCAAACAAGAAAATGGAATTCTTTCAGTAAATGAAAATAAATTAATATAGCTTTTGTCATCCCAGGTGAATGCCGATAGAATAAAACCGGACGCATTTCGCAATGTAAGAAAATCAAAATAGGAAAACTCAAAAAGTCAATAAACCTTGAGATAAAGCCTAAGATTGGATGCTGTCGTCTTGCTCGCTGAATACTCTTTGCATCCGTACTTGCATTTGAATATAAATGCATTCTCCTTTTCTTCTTTGAGATGAAACAATTATAGATACGGTTCAAACAAAGTGGGAAGTTTCTCCATCTTCTGCGGTCAAAAATGTGTGCGTTCTGTGCTTGATTTGAAGAACAAAGAGATGGCTGACGCGCGCTTTTGAAGGTCACGTGGCTTGCTATCAGCCAATCACAATCATGCTTCCGTTCGCTGAGCGAGCGATCAATCTCGCGCGAGACAGCAATTTCGCCACTCGCTTCGGCTTGGCTGAAAGGGCCGGATAGGCAAGTCACACGGCAAAGAAAGTAGCTACTGACAAATTAGTAGTTCGCTGCTTTACAACTACTTTTTTTAAATATGTAGTTTGGATCGTTACAAACTACTCCAAATAGTATTGAAACTACAAAATGTAGTCGCTACTCTCGCTACTTGCCCATCCTTGCAGTTAAGGGGTTAATCCGTTCGCTGCTGGTGGAAACAAATTACAAGAAGGAAACGCAGACATCGCCGGGACTGGAGGGACAGCTTCCCAATGTTCTTCAACTGGACGTAAAGTCAAACGACGGATGTTAGGGGGGGGGGAGGAGGGGGGAGGGGTGGGGGTGGGGGGTCGAAGGTGGAGAACACAGATGAGCTGGGACCTAAATGGGAACAAAGAACACATAACTAACAAGAGACATAAATCCTCATGAGCCCCCGCGACTGCGGGGGCTCATGATGAAGATTTATGTCTCTTGCAAATGGGTAGTGTCCCCTTGCCCGGGCAGTCAAGGGGTTAATGGATTGGTGTTACGTGGTGGAGTTGTAGTCGTAGTATGATAAACACACCAGACGCACGCACGTAAGGTTCTTTTTAAATAAACTTTATTCAGCTGCAATCCGTCACATGTGGCTTAAGGATGTAGACAATACTGGAGCAACAGTTCCAACAATATTTTAATTCAGCGATGCGATCTCCACACAATGCACTTCCAAATGCATCAACTCTGATACAAAGTCTCTTCTTCAATGTCCACACTGGCAACACAAATCTTCTCATACAACGTACACCACACTGTTATACTGTATCTCTCACAATGTACACCCTATGCGGACCACGTACCTACGATAACTGTGTGTCTCTACAACTGACAAATGCAAGACAATGTATATCCGCGCTTCCCAGCGCCAATCTTTTATAGTGCACTAATTTCTAGAATAATCTAGGAAAATCAAACAACTCAACCAATCAAAATAATCTACGCAACTGAAACTCACAAACATCGATAAAACATGAACCCTCTAGAAAACCACAATAGGCTACAAAAGATTGGCTGCTCACTTCAGCTCCAAATCCTTGGTAAAATGACATCTCATAAAAGTGTGAAAGGCAATTCACAAACTAGTCGGAAAATTCGAGAACATTCATGATCCTTCATAACACACAAAAAAACGGCTGACGGCTTCACGCGCACAGTAAACAACTTGTTGCGAAGTGTCGCTAATTTACCGACGTTACACATACGAGGTCACTAGACAGTGCGACCTTTCTAGAACGTTCTGGACTAAACTTAACGTATCATAACGAAGTGAATTCCGCTCTGCGCGACCAAAAGAAAATATTACTAAAAAAACAACAACAAAAAAAGTAAATCATAACCATGATAGCTCAAATAAATATCGGATCGTTTCCTCCGATTAACACATGTATGCTCTCACAGGACAACACAACCACAATCGTAAAAATTGGCTTTTTTTTTTTTTAATATTTCAGCCACTCGTCTGCAGACGGATCTGACATCGGTAACCTCTGCATTGCGTTTGCAGAGGGCGATTCTAAAGACACCAACGATCAAGGCTTCTGCACAAGGCTGTATACCACGTCTAAAGGAGATCTGGTGTACGTGCGCGCTACCTACCACGAGGACTCGAATCCTGTCATTTGGAGCGGTTTTACCATGTTCTCAGGTTTTTTGATAAAGTGAGTTCACTTTTGTGAAAAGTGAGATTTTCATTGTAGTAAAATGCGATTCTCGTTTTCACACACACACAAAAAAAGACTTACGGTCTTTTGCTTTCACTTTTTTGGGGCGAAGGCAAAGTGAGCTCTCCACTGGCACTGGGCAAGAGTTGTCTCGGAATTCTCCGATCAGAAGAGACACAGAGAGTACCAGGAATACGTCCTGGAAGAGCACTGTCAAAATTGCACGGAAGCGACGTCATTATAAGCTTCTCGTCATAACAGTGTTATAGTGTTTTTAACGGGAGGGAGGGGGTGGGGGAGGGGTGGGGGTGGGGGGTGGTGGAGGGGGTGGTGGAGGGGGGGTGAAGGGCTGTTGTGCCCCCCTCCCCGGTTGAGACATCTTCTGGATCCGCTCCTGTGTCCGTCTTTACTAGTTTTTGCGGGTGTTGGTCAGAGGCTGGGTTAGAGAGAAAGGAAGTGGATCAGAAGGATAAGCTTAAAAATATGAAAACTCTGAATGTTCCTAAAAGAAAAACGCATGTGAACTCCAGACAATACGGTAGACTGTAAGAGGAAATCCCCATATCGCTTGTATCTATAGGTGTAACTCGGCGCAGTTTGGAGGTCCTTATGTATTACTGTTTGACGTGCAACCCCCCTCATCACCCCCCCCCCACCCCCAAGCCTCAAAAGTCCTCCTTACCTGTTTTCGGCTCAAGTGCGAAGCAAAAGTGAGTCTATGTTCTGGGCCAGTGGTCGTCCGTCTGTCGTCTGTCCGCCGTCAGTCATCTGTGGTTAAAACCTTAACGTTGGCATTTACTCGGAGACTATCCAAGCCACAGTCTTCAAACTTGGCCCAATGATACTTTGTGGCAAGACCTTTCTAAGCATACCAATCTGAGTGACCTCTCACAAAGGTCAAGGTCACAGGGGATCAGGGAACAGGTAAAAAATAGCTATATTTTGACATAATTCTTTTTATTTTTTCAAATACTATTGACAACTTCAAACCTAATTGGTACAAGATACCTGATGGGAAGACCTTTCTATGCATACTAATTTGGTTGATCCCTCGAAAAGGTCAAAGGTCACAAGAGCTCAGGATACAGGTAAAAATGTATTCATATTTTGACAAAAGATGTTTTTCTCAAATGCTATTCACAACTTCAAGTTCAACCCCAAATTCAACTTTGCTACAGAGATTGCTGATGGTAAGACATATCTATGCATACTAATTTGGATGACCTCCTGGAAAGGTGAAGGGTCACAAGAGCTCAGGAAAGAGGTTAAAAAGAAGAAGAAGAAGAAAAAAAGCCATATTTTGGCAAATGATGTTTTGTTTTCAGTTTGTCTCAGATACTATTCACAACTTCAAACCCAAACTTGCTACAGAGATATCTCATGGTGAGACCTAATTTGGATGAGCCCTCTGAAAGGTCAAGGGCCACAAGAGATCGGCAAATGTGTGTAGGCTTTCCTACAGGGAGAAACGAAATGTATAAGAAACGAAACATTTTCATTGCATCGAAATGCCTCCTCTGCACACGCAGAAACGCGGTGAAAATTCATTGCGATTGGTACATTGTCAAAGTTTGTCAAGATTGGTGTGTACATTTTGAAAAACGCAGTGTGACGTGTAACAGTGGTGTACATTGTATGAGAGGCGCAGTGTGTCAAAACTGTTGATGTATTGTAGTGGAGACAGTGTATCAGTGTTGGTGCATTTGTGAATGCATTGTGTGGAGATCGCATCGCTGCAATAAAATATTGTTGGAACTGTTACTCCAGTGTGGTCTACATCCTTAAGCCACGTGTGACGGGTTGCAGCTGAGTGAAGTTTCTTTAAAAGAATCTTACATGCGTGCGTCTGGTGTGTTTATCATACTACGACTGCGACAACCACGTAACAAGGAACACATCAACTTTAACTTGTTCTATATTATTAAGCCAAACTCCAAGTGTGACGGCGTTCGAGAAGAAGAAGATGAGATTTCTAGAGGTAAATTTCTATTGTCTTAAGTTGGTCTTAATTACTTAACTAATTTAGGCCATCGTCTTTCTTCACGGTCGTTTCTCTAAAAAGAAAAATTTAGACCCCATATAATGCACTCAGTAAAATAAACTAATGACATTTCACCCCCCCCCCCCCACCTAAATTAATAATTAGAAAATTACTCTTTATTGTCTCCCAACACCCCCTCCTATCTCAATACACACGGTTCATTTAAAATAAAACACAGTCAACAACATTATGTTCCTACCAAGCTACGTGAGCCGTCTACACTCAACAGGGTTGATTAATTAACTTAAGTTCATTTAATTAATTAGCCATTTAAGACAATGACCCTCTATCACCCTCACAAAACCCATGCAATTTTTTAGTGCAAGCAGTACGCACAATACATTTTACAACTGGCACACACCGTCCACACAATGAAATATCATTCCATGCATTGCTATGATACTGACAGGGTCGATTTCTGAGGAACACATTTTTTCCGAATGAGATACAATTTCTTGGGAACTTGCTAGACAGGTAACTGAATAGGCAAAGCGTCTTGTGACACATTCCACCTGCTTAATAAAACTCTATTATTAAAAGCTGAGTTAGCCTCTGGCTTAAACAGAAACCCCTCCTATCTGACTTCCTTGGACTGAGCACAAAAAGAAACATAGTTTCTTTTACAAGAGGCGTAGATTCTCAGGAGCCCATGTCCGCACAGGCTTAGATTCTCATGAGCTCTCACAGGGTCAGATCATCAAGAGCCCCTGCTTTCACAGGGTTTCAGTCAACTGTAAAGACTTCTGAATCTACACATGAGCTAGCCTGCATACTGTACTGTGACAAGTTGTTAAATCAATAAATGTTTTTTATTTTTTATTCCAACTGGCTATTATTAAACCAACTGGTATCAAAGGCACCAACTGGTTAAATAATAGTCCTATCTGGTCACAATGAACCACAACCAGTCATGTCTGGAGAGGTGTGTTCTCCCTAACTTTTTCAAGCAGCACGATTTTTCTATAGCAGAGCAAAGCAAAGTGGCGAGTCTATTTTAGTTTCAAACAAAGTCTGGTCAGAACAGGTTCTGAGTGAGTTACAACCTGTTTGGGGACAGGCAAACTGTCTCCTATTAGGTCAGACCTCTCTCTGTGAGTCAGACTGACGGGGGTTGACTGTTAACTTTCAATGCAGCCTAATCTTTGCCACGCACCACAGTTGAAACACTCCTGTGAGGTGATCATAGTTCTTGTCACCCTGCTATTCAATTTTAGGTATGCTAGGGGGACACATATCCTTTCAGTCCTTGAGGCATGCGTCCATGTGGCTGAGGTGTGCCATGCAACAGCCTTAAAAGTGAACAAAAGTCTCACAGCCCGCTATTCAAAGTGACAAGTGTTATTGGTTTTTATGTATGCTAGCTGAGAGGCCATTCAAGGTGTTTGCTTTTATTAACTCAGTATGGGGCAAAGCACTTGACACATGTTTAACTTGAAACATATTTCTAACCCACTGTCAAGAGCTCCAAAGAGATTTTTTGCTTTATTTTTATTTTTCATTATAAAATGAATCAGGATGAACTTCTCCTTCTAAGTGAAATCTGTTCTGTCGAAAATACAGACTTAGAGTCTAAAAAACAAAGGCTTTTCTCAGTAATTGTTTCTGGAAAATCAAAAGCTTATCTCGGAAAATCTTATATGACAGAAGACATTAAATCACTCACAGCTGACAAAATAATTAACTTGCACACTAAGTATGACAACCACATTGGTTCATTAATGACTTGTGATTGGAGTCGACCTCTAGTGTGTCTATACACAAAGGCTGTTAACCACTTTCTACCCATGGACACTGACAATTTATCACACAATTTGGAAACCAATCCCATTGTTTCAATTTCAATTGGCAAATTAGCATGTCTTATGTTTTACAAGTTTGGCAATTACCTCGCCCCTTTGGTAACCGTTCTTGTTACGGTAAATCATGTTGATTTTTCAAAAATAAAATTTAAAGCAGAAGAAAATGGAGGACACTCAGATGACCCCACAGATGAGCCCTGGCTCAACTCAGATTCAAACTAATAATTACGGATGAAAAGCCCGGGCAGGGTTGAGGCAGGAAAAAAATTAGCTGAATGGAATAAGCAAAAATAATTGCAACTTCAAGCGTTAACACAAAAGGATCATGTAACTGACCCTCCCCCACCGTCAGGACCATCCACAGCGCAGGCCCGGCACCAGCGACATCACAACCAACCCTACCACAACCGTCATATCAAACTGAGAGACTAACAACTGAACCTGCCACCCATCAGTCTAAACCTAAAATAACGAAATATATATTTGGCGAATTTGTTGTAGGATTTGGTTACGTAGGTTACAAATTATACAAAATATACAAACCACAAACTCGAACAGTGTCCCAAAAATCAGACACTTCAAAAACAAAGCAAGAAGTCTCCACATTACCAGCAGCACCAAAACCTTATGACCCATTTTTTATGCAGTGAATAAAATTATTATTTTAATTTATGTGGCATAAAAAATGGGCAACACAAAAAACATAATGAACCTTGTCTATCACTCTGCCATATAAATGGTCTTGTATTAGCTTAAACTATGCTGGGGTGAAGTCTTCTTAAAATGCGTTCTGCAGACCTGGGCAAACTAGATTTCGAAGACAGTGCCAAGTTAGTTGTAGTTGTAACAGCGTCAATTGCCAGAGAAGACTTTCTTGTTAAGCAGGAATTATTCCAGAAAATGTATCTGTAAATAAAAATATGGCAACATTGGCTGTTATGATTGGCGGTGCTGTTGTTAATGCATTGGCATTTAGCAGACCAAATTACCTCTTTTCAAAATTGAGTAAGGAGGAAAGTGCAGACGAAATGAGATGACACAATGAGGCATCTGAAAAATGAGCACAAGCCAAACAAGAGTATGAGAAACAGAGACTTGAGAAACTTGATTTTATCAATGAAAAACTCAGGCTGGAAGGTCATGCACAGCATACATTTTCAAATGTTGATGACACTATCAAAGTATAGTACCTTGTTACTGGGGAAGACATGTCCACCCCACACCCAAAACTTAGCGACTACTACCAACCCAGCCAGCAACAAAGAAATGGAGAATTATTGTTCGTTTTAGTAGATTTGGCACTAGTTTATTTTACAGGAGTTTTTATTTGCATGAAGAAATAACAATCATTGATGCTGGGCCTAAACCATAAAAAATATATTACTCCCCGATTGGCTACTGAAAAGGAAAAACAGCAATAGAGAATTTGTATGCCACTGTATGCGGCGGCAATGTCATGCTCAATGAAGTAAAACTGTGGCTACAAAAACAAGCCATTTGGCAGGTTTATTTACCTGGACCCAGGAAAAATAATAAGACCATACTTTGCGAACACCACCCCTAACGACACACACCAAATGTTTTTATTGTTCCTTTCACATTATATGATTAGGAAAAAACGATACAAGTATGCACTGACTGTTGTTGACATTGCATCCCGGTTTAAGGATGCCAAACCCATAACTGACAAGAACGCTAGTAGCATAGCGACAGCCATATCATTGATATATAGCCGGGGTCCTCTGAAATACCCTAGGCTTGTTCAAGTCAATGACAGAAGTGAATTCAAAGGTGCCATTAATCATTTATTTGTGAAGCATGGCGTTCTATTGCGACAAGGCATACCAGGCATGCACAGGCCACAGGCAATTGTTGAAAACTTTAACAAACAATTATCAGAGAGACGTTTCAGTTATCAGTATTCTAAGGAACTCATGCATGATATACGTAACACTGAGTGGGTTAAGAGATTACCATCTGTGATAAAAGCAATGATTAACGAGGGTCACCCAAAACCCTATGATGCTATTAAATTGAAAACAATGCTGCCATCACCACAGCCAGGGCCAGGGCTAAAAACACCGCTAGCACCTGACACAAGCTTGTTTACGAAACAGGTGAGATATCTATATTAACCCAGCAAGGCAGAGAATGACGTAAGGCATAGGGCAACTGATCCAATATGGTCTACGTCTGTTCACAATATAAAAAAAAAGTTCCTGGCGCTGGTGGCAGCCCATCGATTTACTATCTATATGAGCCTGCTCCTCAGAGGACATTTGTCAGAGAAGAATTACAGATTATTCCTCCAGACATTGTTACTCATTTTTAACCATTTCATCTATCAGCTCATCAATCAGTTCATCACAAATGCCTTCAGATAACTTAAGCCTATAACGACCACGCGCATAAGCCATTTCCTTACTGTGAAACACACGTTTTGTGTCCCCAACCCAACTGCAAGTGATATCTTATGTGTTTGGATCATTTCAAGATTATGTTTGTTTGACCTCAGTGTCTTGTTTGGATAATCAGGCATTAGTTCTCCATCTAAAACTTGCTTGTAGTGTTCATGCCGGATGTCTTTATTTTTATCGCTGTTTAAAAAAAAAAAAACTTTTGCTTTAGACTGACTGCCTTCTGGTGCAGTATGGAATACATTATTGACCTCAGTCTAATGTACTCAAATATAGGCACTCCATTTAGTTCATCTTTAAACTTTCCAGGCACTTTTTGTTGTTTTGTGTGCTGTATAGCAGGTGATCCTTAGGATAATCAGATATGTCATACATATGCAGCTCTGTTTTCATGTCTTCATAAAAGTCTTCAGTAGGTGCATCTATGATCATAGAGTCAGTGTCAGTGTATAACAGTCGACAGTCAGGATACTCTGGTTTAACGTAATCATAGTAAAATTCAAGTATTAACAGTTTTGATAACTCAAGTATTGTCATACCAATGAATACTGGCTTGTCCAGTTTAACAATCTTTTTTTTTTTTTGAGTGTCACTGCATACAATGACGGATGAAACTCTTTATACCCTGTGTATTGTGGCTTGCCTGTAAGTTTAATTACCCCTGATTCAGTTGTGACCAGTCTCACATCTTTGCGGCAATGCGGATTTTCCATCGTCTTACCAAAACAGGCATTGTTCATAAGCTTAAAGAAGTCTTTGTCAAATGCAGTGTTACAATCTCTTGCACGCAGGGTTGTGTTCTTCATTACGCAATCTTTCATGAAAGCACACTGGTCAAATTCAATGCCTCTGTGAACTTTCTTTAGTATTAACCCATGTCTGATGTAAAACTGTAGCAAGCGATAGTGATAACGTAATTTAATTTGTCATTCAAATTTGGCACAAGTTTAGTGTCTTCTTTTCCCCCCTCAAAGACATTTTCTCAACAGCTAAGGGATAATCATTATGGTAATCATGTAGATGGTGTGAGTACTCCAGGTTGACTTCAAAGATCCAACCTTTCTCGTCATTCCAGTCATGAGTCATAATACGGTTTGTTAAGTATGTTATACCACACACTGTGACAAATCATGCAGATAATTTTTTTTTCCAGGGCAATAACTTGGTCATGGCCCACCTATACAAGTTACATGCATACTTGAACAGGATATCATTAGATGGTCTTGAGGGGTCAAAAGTTGGTAAGATATTTATTATTAGCTTTGGCATAATTATTTGCTGCAATGCTAATGCCTCCTCTCAATCTGTGTTCCACCATGTCAACCATCATGCGATCAGACAACAGGTCTATATATATCTTACTGGATTTTAAAAATGCATCCCATGTCATGCCAGGACTAGTTATGTAGCTAGCCTGGTCAAGACTGTAGTGCAACAAATCCTTTTTACGGTAACTTTCAAAATATGTCTGTTAGCAAAACAAACGTGACCTTTTAAGTACTGGTCATGGCATCACCAATTGTTTGACACCCTAGTTTATCCCACGCATCGAGAGCATGCTGGTATTCAGAGTCAGAAATTCCTTTGCCATTTAGTGTAGAATAAAATGCCTCTTTTGGAGGCAGACTCCTTTCCTTAAACACAATCCAGTGACCAATATGCTCATAGGGGTAGACTCCTTTCTTGATCAACTCTGGCTCAAAATATTTACTCAGCCAGTCCTTCTGCCAGACTAGCAAGCCCTAAAGACAAATGTTGCATTGAGTCATAAAACACTAATTTGTTGTCTAGCCTAAAAGTCAAGTACTTCTCAGTGGTCTGAGCAATACAACTAATGTTTTTGTAAGACTCATCTACAGCACACATGATAATGTGTGAATCATACCCTTTGAGATTGTGAAAAAAGATAGGCAGTTATCTATTTTCAGTTTTAAGTTACGTGCACCATGTGCAGCACCTCTATAACGCCCATTTATGTGGTCATGGTCGCGAACTTTATCATCCCCTATGGGTTGTTCACAAATCCAACACATCCCCACTGTATCAAAATTTAGTTTGTCTTCTTCTGTCATCATCAAAGGCTTCTGACAGTTTTCCAGAGACTGTACTATGCTACTGTGCAGTTGTCTCATTTCTGATAAAACTCAGCTGCTGCATTTTCACCTCTGTAGATAACAGATTCTGTATCCTCACCGTCTGACCTAACAAGAATGTATTGAAAAGAAGACACCACTTGGTCACTCAATTTTACAGTCTTTGGTAAAGATTCTGGAACAGGACCCTTATATGGTACAACCAGTGATTCAAAATCAGCATACACTACAAACGGCAGGTTTTGCTGATTCCCATAGTTCTTAAAATATACCTGACTACTAGGATCTGGGTACCTAAGCATTGTTTGAATGTCATCAGGCGACCTACAGTGCTGGACATGTTTATGTGCTAACTCAATAGAGGAAAACCTTTGTAAACATCTTTTACAAAATTCCTGTTTTCCATTATGTTTTGTTGTATGCCCATGAATTAGAAGTGACATACTCCTGATAATTGTGTAGTGAAAGTTATCTCCATGGCTTATTAGCAGAAGGTCAACATGCTTATCTTCTGACTGTCCATAGGTTGGGGCAAGTGGTGATGCTCTAATTGGTTGTAACTTGCTAGCAGACTCAGTATCCCATACATACATATTCACAGATATACCAGGATTTAGTTTTTCAAACAAGTCTATTTTATCTTCCACCTTAAACAGGGAAGTCTATACCACTGAAGTTGAGTTCGTTTACGAACTTGGTGTAGTTAGATACACGCTCAGGTTTTGTTTTTATAACATGCAGTTTAGCGAGCACACACCACATGAAACAACAGTGGTCATTGTTTTGAATATTGACAACAGCCTTTTTGTTTGCAACCTCAGTTGGTAGTGGTATCCATGATTTGCCCAAAATAGGATGATGTCTTGACTGCCTCAGTTGTTGTTCTTGTACATACCCTTCATGCCAACCAGAGCCCTTCCTTTTTGCTGGCGATTGCTTCCAAAAAGTCAGGCAACATTTTGTTTTTAAACACTTTCTCCAGTTCTCCTTTTGCATTAACTGTGTGCTGTCTTGTCGAGATATATGATACAATCACTTCACCATCTACTTTGTTAAATTCTATTTTAACAAGAACCTGAATTTTTACACTACCAGCAAGGAGATTATCTTTAAATTTAGAAAACAGATTTTTCTATTGATTCATAGACATTGTAACTATTGGATTTAGGCAAGTTTGTTGTGTAAAACACATTTTGTAAGCTTTGCAAGCTTAGAGGGCTTTGAGCTCTTTGGACATTGTCTATTCTTTTTATTTGTCCGACAAAATAATAAATAGAAAACAATTACTGCTTGTGTAATAACACTTTATTGACTGTAACACCTACAATAAACAGATTCAGTTTGCATAGTTGTCTGAATATTTGTTCACACACTGTCTCAAACCAGTGCAAACCATCAACTTCAAAAGTATGTGTCTTTAGATCAACAGGCATGAACTCTACAAATGGTAGCTCCTCAAATATTTCTAAAGTTATATTATATGACACATGTATCAACGCGATGTTGATATTGTCGTTATGTCTGGTTGTCTGAAATCTGTTCTTAACTGATCAAAGTGCTGGATATATCTGAAGCAGTCTGTTACATTGATTGCTTGCACTTGTCTGTATGTCATTTTTTATTGACAGACAAAATAATAATATAAAAATATTATCGCTGGCGCCACTAGCACTGTATGTGTAATACCACCTTATTACCTGTAAAATTAGTTAGTTATTTGAGTTTAACACTGAGCAGGCGACTAAGGCCATCTCACAGCGGAAGTGTAAAACGTTCAATATAATCATGTAGTTTACATAGTTGTCGGAAAATGTGTTCACACAATGTCTCAAACCAGTCACAGTTAGCATCATTAACTTTAAATGTATGTGCCCTAAGATCAACAATCTTGTTCTCAAAGCATGGTAGATCATCAGCATATTCCAAAGTCACATTATATGTCATGTATATCACTGTTGGTGTTGAGAGTTTTATGTCAGGCACTAGTGGTGGTTTAACATGTGTTCTTAAGTCATAAAAGTGTTGGATATTTCTGAAGCAGTCTGTGATATCAATGGCTTGTCGGTCCGTCATTTTTCTGACCAGAACAAAAGTATAAATTAATTTACTAATCCATACCAGTCGGCTTATCTATCTTTAAAATAAGCTTTAGATGCTTAGTCGATTTCAGTTTGTTTTTCACATTGTCTCGTTCAAGTTTGTTGGGTATGACATCGTTTTACTTGAGACAGTCTTTAAAGCTGTCATGATCCTTATAGTAATACAAACCGATAAATTTTAACTCCTCTCGAAAATCTTTCAGTATAGCATTATATTTTTGAGTGAGAATCCAGACACTGATATTTGCATGCCTGCCACTGAAGGCAAGTTCTGCCAATGTGTTTCTCTTTTTGACAATGTCTTTCTCTGCAGAGCAGTCATCAACAATAAACAAAGTTGGCTGTCCTTCAAATTGCTTGTAAAAATACTGCAGGTAATTGTTCAGTTTTTTCTCAGGGTAGACTAAATAAATGTTGTGATCAGTCCAAGTAAATAAACGGTTGTGATAAGCTTAAATGTGTTTGGTTGTTGGTCAAAATATCACAATGTTTTTGAAATGATGGATGTGTCTTGTTTGTAAGAGGTCAAGAACAAATTCAGTTTTCCTACGGCCTGTGGAACCACAAAACAAACCACAGTGTGGGTCGAGTGTCAGCAAGTTCATTTTAAAATAGAATATAATTTTAATACACGTGACCACTTAGTCTGCTTTCTTGGATATTCAATTGAGCGTCATAAATCAGATACAGGTATATATTTATTGCTCCGGCGGTTTCACTCTTATTTTGTATCTGGATTGTAATTCCGACACTGCCGTTTTCGACAGTACGACCTGACCCATGTAGATAGTCATCATCTGTACTACGCAGGTCTAGCCAGAGTGCATATTTATTCATCAGGTATTGGCTGATTCTTAGTCATACAGATGTAGATCTTTGCATGCCATGTTTGCAGTTTTTTTACTTAAAGTCTTCCACCTGCAAAATATTTTGTGATCTCGTCATAGTGTTGGTAAGCCAGCATGCCTAAAGCATACACGTGATTAGGGCGCATTTCAATAGTGCAGGATAAATGTGTAATTATTGGATTATAGAATTTTTCTGACTCCCTTTTATATGGACTTCCTGGTTCAATGATCAACATAAGAATGCCTTTTAGTGACATATCAGGGGTGTTCAAGTTTATGTTCCATATTGGATCACCTTTGTCTTTGTGCATTAAACTGTGTCTCATTACACGGTCATAATAAATTAGAAGTCTTGACTGGTATGATTTTGTATGAGAGTAGCTAGATGAGCATGTGTGACAATTTCATATTCCAAGGAGATGTTAGAGATTTTGTATGTTGCATCGAGATCAGATGACTTGATAACTTTGGAGTAGTCATTGAAGGTTAGTTCAAAACTTAGAAGGTCATTCAGTAATAAGGCAAATGCGCTGTCAGAATTTTGAATTCAAGTGGAATGTAAAATCTACTTCCATATGTTTCTGCTAATATAACATCTTTCACAGCTGTTGTTGATTTATCTCCTGCGTTGATTCTGAGTTTGGCAACGCTGTCAGATTGTATGCCTTGGTAAACACGGTCTTCTCGTTCTTCCCTAGAGAGCCACAGATCTTTGTAGCAGTAGAACACATCAGCATCATCCAGACTAAACACTTCTTGGCCTTTAAGTTTAACTTTAATAGTTCTAATAATTGCTCTGCCTAGGTTGTCAACTAGTGTTCTGTTTGTGTCTGTTTCTGATAAAAGTTCAATATTAAATGCAAGGTGTGCAGTACCAGGAACAATAACGTCACGGGGACCTAGGTTTGGAAACTTGACAGTAAGAGTTTGGTTTTGATTTATGGTGCTAGGATTGTTTGTGATAGCAATTGATTGTCTAATACCCTTAACATCTAGAGGTTCACGTAGTTTTCTGTATGGGTCTAACAGATATGGTTGGAATGAGGAATACTTCTAGTCTGCATCGTGAACTTTTAGAAAGCAAAGTGAACTTATTTTATGACAGTGCCAGCAACCGCTCAGACATCATAGATCCTAATCAGTTTGATCTTGACAGCAATAGTCACTTATTGTAAATACAGACAAAGGTAAAGTACATCTAACCTATAAAAACAACCCTGTTAAGTTTAAAGCTTTAAGTACAATTAAAGGTGAAGTCGGTGATAACGCCAAGTTGGCAAGGTACCTTGGTATTGGGGGTGTAAACCATACCCCAGTATCACCTCAACTTGTTAGTGCTCTTCATGATGTGCAAACAAGGCTGCCATTGGGACAAGAAATTGAAATGGCAGAAGTAAAAAGACTGCCAGAAATAGCAGACAAGGTAATACAAGAAACCTCATTTACAGATCAGCCTTTGCAACAATTATTTTATTATTAAAATTTGATATTGTTCCTAATTGAAGTTGAAGGTCAGATGACAACATGTATAAATCAATTCAAACAACAAAGTCAACTTTTGATCTGGCATACCTCAGAATGTCTTGATAGCACTGTATGCTTTTTGGGAGATCTACTGCTGAGTTTATAGCATCTTCCATGTTTGCAAGAAATCGCTTTATGCTTCAGATTTTCCACTTCCGTTTAAGATGTTTGATTTTGTTTGAGATTGTGTGCCTAGTAAACCCCACACATACGTTCTGATAGACTCATTAATGCGTACTCCTGCTTGAGTAAAGCCGTCACTTCCGTCTAAGACAAATGTGGTCCAGGCATCAGACTGTTTCTGTTCTATTGAGCCTAACCAGATTGTACTTTTTGACGAGAATGAAGAGTAGGGAGGCCAGCAATCTTGAAGGTATTGTCTGTGACTCAAAGCATAATGCAATGTTCCCATGCTTCACCCGTCCTGAGCCATTGTCCATCTCAGTGTTGTGTGTAAACTGTTGTGTGAGTTTGGATGATTGCAAGTTGCACCTGAGGTGGCGAAACAAATTTTCCTGTATGTGGCAACATGTATTTGGAAGAATAAAGTTGAAAGTTGATTCATGCTCTGGGGATCATCAAGCTTTTGTGCAAAGTCATACTTGGAGCTAATGTTAAATTCATAACAGATGCATTCATATCCATGGAGTTATTATACCAGTCAAAACTGGATTCACTGTGTAGTGGGACACTAACTTCTTTCAGTATCTTCTAAGCTGGTATTACATGTGGAAACGATAGACAGACCTAATCAGTTTGTTTGAGTGATTCAAATGGTCTGTAAAAGAAACACCACAGCCTGTAGTTGAACATAGTATAGCAAAGTTAAGCTGGTTTTGGAACATCTGTAGTGGGCTTGAGAGCCACTTTCTTACAGTTGAATCATCTGTAATTGGTGGGTTTAGTTATTGATCATAAATATTTGGCACTTTTACTTGAAATGAATCTCCTTCAAACACAGCAATGTTGAGCTGATTTAGTTGAATTATTTTATAGTCATAAGTAGGTGCGACATTGTACTTGGCATCCACTTTAAATTGAAATGCGATTGTACTGCTTGGGCTATTGAATGCTGGTGATATAAATTCCATTGTGCTTTTTTTTAATGTGATACCAAAAATGTTTATTACCTTAACAAATTTTGATACAAGCAAACCAGTGTGGTTAACTAATGGGATTGATAATCAAGATGGTAACAAGGCTGTAGCTATCCATGAAATGTTCTACACTGTAAAGTGGTTTAATATAAAGATACACAATATTATGTAACTGGGGCTGTTGTTGATGATATTACCATTATGAGTGATACTTTACAACCTGGGTATTATGACTTTTGTACTTTAGCTGACTGACTACAAAATGGATTTAAAATTAAAGCAACTTTAAATCCAGCTAACTTACTTGTTACATTGGAATTTCCGAAAGGTAATCAGCATTCATTATCAGATAGACTTATAATGTTACTTGGTTTTATTTAAGCAAAGACGACCTAATATTTTTAGATTTAGTTAAAGATGAAGATTGGACATTAGATAAAGGAGATATAAGGCCAAATAAACAAAAAATAACTGGAAGTTTTCCTGTTCATTTGTCAGTACATAAAATACTAAACATTCATTTGAAAGAACTGAACACAACTGAAAATGTACACAATGGAAAGCCTTCAACTTTGATAAGATGCGTGCCGACTGAAACTGTTCCCTATTGTGAAAGCGTTGTTGTTAGATTTCCTAATTTGCAGTTTAAGAAATTATGATCCAGTTTCTTTGAATCACTGTGTTTATCTTTAACTAATCAGGATGGTAAACAATTTCTGATACATAATTTTTATGTTGCGTTGGAAATTAAATAATTTTTTATTTTTGTTAAATAAAAATGAGTAGTGGTCCAAAACCAAAAATTATACCACCTGCATGTTCAGTAAAAATAAAGTTGAAAGATTTGGGAGATGTGTATGGTTTCAATAAAGAAGGAGAGGTAGGAGAAGTGTATGGCCTTGAACTTGGTTCCTTTGGATTGTACAAGCGGAAGGTAATTGATGGTGTAAAAGATGATGCAGAAAGACGGTATCCTAAACTTGGCCAACTTTGTGATGTTACTGTACCTAGTCCTGTAAATAATGCACTCTACATCTTAAAACATGTGGGTAATAAGTGGGTAGTCATTCCTGTACCTGTTCCTGTGCCTGCAATTGCATGGGACATAAAGTTTGAATTTATTAGCCCTTATATAATTACTGCAGAAGATAACTTAACATCTAGAAAAGTGCTTAACTCTGGGCCATTGCTTGTGAGTCTTGTTCCAAGCTATTCTGAAGAAAATAATAGCAGAGATAAACTAAAAATAAAGGAGTATGAATAATCAAGGTATATTCTTACAAATATAAAGGGTAGATCTGATCCGGCTGTTGTGTTTACACCAGCAAGCTTTACCATAGCTAGAAAAGCCACAATAGTATTTGAAATTATCATGAGAGCTTTGGAGGGTGTCAAAAAAGCAAATATTGCACAGGGAATCAAACTTACATGGGATAGCTCAGTAACGGAGTCAACAAAAGTATTTATTGCTATTAGAAAAGGCACAGATCTAGAAGTATTGAGTAGTAATCCTGCTTTTAAGGTAGTAGTCAATAAAACAACTCAAATTTTTCTAAATTACATAAACCTGGCATACATAGATCTTGTTTCGTTTTATTACGCCAGCAAATTATACACACCTGAAGAGTTGCAAAATGTAATTGCTGATTAAATTAAAAAATTATTTGTCATTAAAAAAATGGTAAACTTGTATCTGCAAATACCAATTGAGGCGCTTGCGCCTGACAGAAGATTATGAGCGCAAATGTTTGAAAGTGCAGACTCGTTTTGTTTAATAAATATTACAGATGCGTTGAAGTATTTGGAAGGTGAAGAAACAAAATATTCAAGATGTAAAAGATGGTATAGCACAGTTTTCAATTCTGTACAAAACACATCAATGGCTGTGGGTGTGGTTTCAGCTTGTTTATCTGCTGGTGGTATTGCTCTGTTTGCAATGGTCCCCCACCCGGGTCTGCCCTGGGGGACTCGGGTGGGGTTAGGTATTTTTTAGTTCCCAGGGTCACCCTGCTCAGCCCCACAGGGTGGGGTTTTCTCTCTATTCTGGGGTATGTGTTTCTGTCTACCCTTTGTCCATTCACCTGTATTTGCCTTTTTAAAACTCTCCCTACTGTCTGCACTGCCTGTAGCTCTTGATATTGGATGTGTGTTGCTAAATGGTCTTAGCTTTATTTAGGCCCCATGTGTTAGGTTTATTTAACGTATTTGACCGGCTGGTGACATACATTCAATGTTCTGTTTTTTTTTTTTTTTTTTCACAACCAGTGCAGGCACGTCCTGAGAAAGCCTTGTTGCTGTCGGGACGTTAAGCAATGTACAATCAATCAATCAATCTGTTTGCAATGGTAATTGGTAGTTTAATTGGGATTGCTATTGAAGGAATTAACATTGCCACATGTCTGGCATGCTTTGGTTTGAAAGCCCTTAACAAAAGATTTCATAAAAAGCTGCAGAAGCATGAAGCATTGAGTACTCTTGCTGGTGCAAAGCTGAGTAGTATGAAACGTATTATCAGTAAAGCTTTAGGGGACAATAAAATCGATGATGATGAGTTTAAGAGAGTGCAGGATGATTTGGCCAATTACAAACAACAGAAGACTGAAATTCAGAATACGATGCGTAGTCAACCCGCGAATGTTGAAGAACTATAGGCATCTTTTTTAGAGGAAGGAAAAAAGATAGGGGTAAAAGAGATCACAGAAAAACTACAAGGTCTTCTAAGCAAGTAAAAATAAGTTTTGGTAATCGTTCATTATTTTTATCATACACTACACAGAGAGTTGACACACCACTCATGCCTGTTTATTTATTGCCATCAGCTCCACTACCAGACTATTACTGAATTTTTTTGTTTGTTTTCTATGTAACTTGTCAAATTTGTCTAAGTAACCTGATGACTTGGTCAAGAACTTATAAGAACTTATGTTAAGACACTTATAAGAACTTGTTTTAAGTCACTTATAAGAACTTATGTCAACTACTTATAAGAACTTGTAGAAATAGCTTTGAAGTTACTTGTCAGTTGAAGGTAACCTATTAATTTTACTTTTTGTTGACGCATAGCCTAGTAGGTGCATAATGTTGTTGACTGCGTTTTTATTTGAAAATGTACTGGGTGCATTGTGATAGGAGTGGGTGTTGAGAGACAATGGAGAGTAATTATCTAATTATTAATTTAGGTGGGAGGTTGAAATGTCTTTAGTTTATTTTAGTGAGCGCACTAATTTGGGTCTGATTTTTTTGAGAGAAATGACCGTGAAGGAAGATGATGGCCTAAATTAGTTAATTAATTAAGACCAACTTAAGACAATAGAATTTTGTCTCTAGAAATCTGATTATCTATTTCTCTTGAGTATATATCATGCACAAAGTCCGTTTTATCACTATAACTAACACCAATACGTTATAACAACCCAATAATATTGTTTTAGACTAATTATGTCTTATGGAGTCTATAGAGTGCTGCATTTGTCTCAGGAAAGAAGCGCAACCAAAATGTGCGAATAGTTCCATAAACGTGTCCACTTTTATCGCCACACTACAGAACACCTGCTGAAGTTTTATTATAATCGTACACATGGATAGAAGCGCCAAACACTATATTAGAATCAATCAGTACAAGCTAGTTTGTCCTTACCGCATTCGCATGGAATTTCTCTTTAACGGTATTTTTTAATTTAACACATTTTCAGTCATTTTTTTCTATGAAATTAGTAATATTGGACGAACACAACGCGTGCATATAGTTATTTTTTTGCGTAACTCCCTCAGTTTTTATTTATTCAACTTTTAGTTTTTTTTCCATTTCGAATGTGGTCAGTACTTAGTTCAGCTTTCTTGTCGTTGATATTATCTAACTTATCCAATTATTCTGTTATGTTTTGTATGAAAATGGTGCCAGCGGTATCACAGAACACCTACATATAGTTCCTTTTGTTGCGTAGCCCGCTAAATTATTTATTTATTGGCATATTTTTGTTTAGAGGTTTGACTGAATGAAGATTAGGGTGTGTCTGTACCGAGGAATGTGATTGGCCAAAGATTTATTTGAGGGACAAGGCTTTGCTCAGCACGTTGTCATCATAACATTTAACAAGAGATAATAAAGAGACTCCGTTCCGTTGCCCTGAGAACGGACGACCAGGGAAAAAAAATCAAATAGAGCCAGGCCAATGAGTAAAAGTGTAAAGAGACTGAAAGAAGACAATTAAATTTGGCACAAAGGTAGCTGATGATGATAAGACCTTTCTGCGTATTGTAATTTAGTTGACTTATTGCAAAGGTTTGACAGATGTGTGAAAACTGATTAAATTTTGAAAAAAAAACGTAGATTTTGCTGGTGAAGAAGCCGTCCCTTTACTAATTGTCAAAAGGTCACGCATGTAGATCGGTCATAAACGTGAGCCATAAGGACTTTGCCTTTCTTGTTGTGTTTGTTATGCAGCAGCATGACGACAGCTTAGCCTACTTACTGACCGTAGCTTACCGATGCTACGTGAGGAGAAGTAACCCCTGTAATGTAGTGTCTTAGCCTGTGTTACAGTGTATTTGGCATGTCTTGTTTTTCAGTACGTCATTGCAATTTAATATCTCGCGAACTCAGTAACCTACAGTAAACTTAAAAGCGGTTTCAGAATCTGCAAAGTATGCTCTATTTAATGTACCTTAGTTTTGTTCAGATCGACAGACGATCATTGTCTTCATTTCGATATTTATGCTCGCGTAGCCCTCTTTGGAAATTCATAGAAAATTCAGGAACTGTGCGAACGTCAGAAGTAAAGTTAACATTTTGGATAGCCCTTTCCATCCCCTTTCTTATGCAACAAACCCGATATTTGTACGTTGTGTGTGACGCGAGTTACTGCCGATCATCTAGCGTGCAAGAAACACAGTTTTGACCAGTTTCTTTGTACATCGTGGTCATCATGTTTTGGTTGCACCAGGTCAGTGCGTTGTTTGCGGCCCGCCTAAAGTCAATAAGTGTATTACTCGCGCAGCGTGGTCACTCAGCCCACTGACGTAGTCGCCACGATTTAAGCTGTGACGCATATTTACCTCTTCTACCCGTCCGTTGAGGGTTCTTGTTTCTGTAAGTAACGTTCGTTGATCTTGAACTCTGTACTTTTAATAGGTTTGGTAACCATTCTGTAATATGTTCAGGTTACTCTATTTACCGATTATTCTAAACCTTGACTGATATAGTTTCTGTGCTATGTTGATTATTCGGCGTTCATGTGAGGTTTGATCGCAGAATTTTTCAGTAGTAGTGGTTTTCAACGTACTGAACTGTTTTCTGAGAGAACGATTTCTGTATGTATACTAATGGTCAAAACTTAAGGGCCACCCCACTTTTCGGTGTCATTGTTTATCGTCGCAAGTACGTCGCAAATACAATGTTCTTTTGATCCAAATGGGTTAAAAGTTGACCTTAGACAGTCCACTGTACAGGGAACAATAGACAACAATTCATCAATTTCCACAAACGTGTCAAATGCACGTGAAACATCGACGGTTTTGGTGAAAAGCTATGCGGCATTGGCAAGTGTACCAAAGGCAGGCAGGTGGAAAAACTTGGTAAAGTCGTGATGCACGTGCTAAAGGGGTCAGTCGTGAACACTGAGCACTTCTGTTTCGCTACAAATACCGGTATAGGGGCATAATTGCCACTTTCTTAATCATGCCACCACGACGAAGCCTAACGCCAGTAGATCAAGGCCGGGCGCTAGCATGGCAGCAGGATGGAATTTCCGGACGAAAAGTTGGGAGACGTCTTGGGGTGTCCCATTCAGTGATCCAGAGGCTGCTGGCACGATTCCAAGAAACTGGGACGACCCTGCTCAGGACGCCTGCCCTTCACCAGCAGAAGGGAGGACAGATACCTCTGTGTGGCGGCTCTGCGCGACCAAACTGTCACGTGAACCACTCTGCGACGTCAACTGATGCAAGCTGCAAACGTTAACGTCAGCAGAAGCACAGTCTACCGACGTCTGCGCGAAATTGGCCTGGCTTCATGCAGAGCAGCAGTGAGAATACCCCTCACTCCAGCTCATCACAGAACCCGGGGTTCCTGGTGTCGTCAACATGTGAGGTAGAACAGACTCCAGTGGACTCAGGTTTTGTTTACTGATGAGTCACGGTTCACTGTTTCCTTTAACGACGGCAGGGTGAGGGTCTGGAGACGCCAGGGCGAGCGATTCACGGATGGATGCGTCCAATAGGTGGATCGCTACGGAGGAGGCTCAGTCATGGTTTGGGCAGGCTTCAGCAGGGAAGGCACGACCCCCCCCCCCTTTCCACGTCATCCGAGGCACCCTGACTGGACTGCGCTATCGGGACGAAATTGTGCGGCCCCTCATCCAGCCAGCTCTCCAAGCCATAGTCGACAATGCTGTTTTGCAGGACGACAACGCTCGATCTGATCGCGCCCGTGTTGTGGATGAGTACCTTGAGCAGCGGGGCATCATGCGGATGGAGTGGCCAGCTCGTTCACCTGATCTGGCTCCCATCGAGCACCTCTGGAACGTGCTGGGGCAACGTGTAGTCAGCACCTCAAGGCGTTCCCCAACTGACTCAGTTCCTGCATCAAGAGTGGGAAGCGATCCCACAACATGTTCTCCGAACTCTGGTGAACTACATGCGTCAACGCTGCATTGAATGCTTGGCTGCAAACCGTGGGTACACTCGCTACTGACTGGACCAGTCTTGTGTGACTTTTCAAATGAGGGGTGGGTGAACATTCTAAATTAACGTACTGCAGTTGTTATTTACTCAGAACTTAAATGAAATTGTTACTAAATAAATTAGCAAAGTACTGACTCCAAATATTGTTACATTATTTGTGTGGTGTTGTCGGTACGTCTGCGATAAAACGTGGCCCTTAAGTTTTGACCATTAGTATATATCTCGGCTGGATTTGTAATGATTGCAATCAGTTACTTAGCAACTGTTTCTGATCCCTTTGTGTTGGCCATACGTTTTGGCGGGAACTCTTTTGTGTAATACTGCTCGCTCTCGTTCTACTATTAGCCGTTGATTCACTACTCGATCTGTCACTTAAGTTGTGTGTTTAGTTTGTTTACTTCTTTACAAACCTTAGAATCTTTGCATATAGCGTATTTCGTTTTCCTTTAGGACACTGTCAAGTCTGTTTCCATATGTAACAACATTACTGCAATAAATGTGAATGCATGGATTGCAGTGCAGTTTCGTTTTTCTCTTCCTACCTGTGTGTCACGTGCTTGAGGTCATCACAACATCATTCATCATCATCACTTCATGTAACGCTGTCGGCACTGACCTTGAAAAAGATAGAAGTGCAAGATTGTCGAGCAAGTATGGCCATACAGAAAGACCAGTAAAAGACAAAGAAGGCAAGCCTATTGCGGACAGAGCAGACCAACTCGACAGATGGGCCGAATATTTTGAAGAGTTACTGAACAGACCCACCCCACCCGATCGCCCAGATATCTAGCCAGCTGTGACAGACCCAGCCAGGAAGAGATCAGAAGGGCAGTGGCATTTTTTTTAAAAACGGCAAAGCAGCAGGACCAGATGGCATCCCAGCGGAGGCTCTGAAAGCAGATCTAGAGACAACAGTAGAGCTGCTGTACCCACTGTTTGGAAAGATCTGGGCGGAAGAGGTGATGCCGGCTGACTGGAAGGAGGGGTACCTAATCAAGATTCCCAAGAACGGCGACCTCAGTGTTCCAACTACAGAGGAATCACCTTGCTGTCAGTACCAGGAATGGTCTTCAACAGGATCATCATGGAGAGAATGAAGAGACCCCCCAGCTGAGAGACCAGCAAGCAGGAATCAGGAAAAACCGATCATGTACAGGCCAGATCGCCACTCTCCGCATCATCGTGGAACAATCTCTGGAGTGGAGCTCCCCGCTGTAGGTCAACTTTGTGGATTACGAGAAAGCATTTGACAGTGTGGACAGAGAGACCTTGTGGAAACTCCTACGATACTACGGTGTACCCACAAAGCTCGTCTGCCTTATCAAGAGTAGCTACGATGGAATGACATGTCGCGTGATCCACGAAGGGCAGTTCACCAGGGAGCTCCAGGTCAGAACCGACGTCAGGCAGGGGTGTTTGCTGTCTCCGTTCCTCTTCCTACTGGCCATAGACTGGGTCATGAAGAGGACCACCGAGCAGAGAAGAAGCGGAATACAGTGGACACCGTGGACACAGCTTGACGACCTCGATTTTGCAGACGACTTGGCTTTACTGTCCCACACTCATCAACAAATGCAGGACAAGACCACGAGGCTTGTGACATCTTGTCCCAAGTGGGCCTCACCATCCACACGCAGAAAACGAAGACAATGAGGCTGAACGCAACCAGGGAAGAACCAGTCTTGCTTGCTGGCACCCCGTTGGAGGAGGTGGAGTCCTTCACCTATCTCGGGAACATCATCGACAAAACGGGCGGCACTGATGCAGATGTCAGAGCACAAATCGGTAAAGCAAGAGCAGCCTTTCTCCAGTTGAAAAAAGTGTGGAGTTCCAGAGAGCTGTCACAACACACACAGTCCGGATTTTCAACTCAAACGTAAAAGCAGTTCTCTTATATGGAGCAGGGACTTGGAGGTTGACAAAAACCACAATCAACAGAGTAAAGACCTTCATAAACAGTTGTCTTAGAAGAATCTTGAAAATCCACTGGCCAGAGAAGATCAGCAACATCAGACTCTGGGAGAGAACAGAGCAGATAACAGCAGAGAATGAAATTGGGCGAAGAAGATGGGGATGGATTGGTCACAGTCTGAGAAAGCCAGTTTCCAGTATCACTAGGCAGGCATTGTCATGGAACCCCCAGGGAAAGATGAAAAGAGGCAGGCCGAGAAACACCTGGCGTCGAGACCTCCAAGCAGACATCAAGAGACAGGGAACCACCTGGGGTAAAATCGAAAGAAGAGCACAGGACAGGAGTCGCTGGAGGTCTCTCGTCCGGCTGGGGTCAAAATTTGTGCAGGCCCCGTCTTTGAAATCACCTTCGTGGTGGACAAAAGACGTTAAGCCATACACGTTAACATGACTTGAAAAACAAAACTGCTCGCTTAATCCCTTCACTGCCGGGAGCATTATCAACAACACCCAATTACAAGAGGCAGACATCTTTGTGAGACCCAACCAGACTCCGGGACTCATGCGGATCTCTGCCTCTGGCTGAATTCCGTGATGTTGTGTTTATCATGAAGATCGGATTTTAGGCTTTTAGTCTGTGATGTGTGTTCAGAGATTTCCACATCAAATCCACAGGCAGTTACTGTAAATTTTACTCGGGAAGACTGTCCTCTAAATGACCCCTAACTCTTACTTTTTCCGAGGGGACAAAACAAATCATTGCGAATGTCCAAAAGACTTAGTTACCTCGGCGGCTCTTGTCTATGTTATATGGAAGGTTGGGTTCCTTTACAGTTCAGTTTTCCCAGGTAGAATTCGTAGTATACTCGGCGCGCTTTAAGGGGTTAGCCATTTGAGTGCTACCAACGATGTACCAGTTGGCGAAAAATATACGTAGGTTCTACGCGTCTTTCCAGCCGAACGACATCGGCATTAGAAGTACGGGGTTAAACCACATGAACTACTCTCTCTCTCTCTCTCTCTCTCTCTCTCTCTCTCTCTCTCTCTCTCTCTCTCTCTCTCTCTCTCTCTCTCTCTCTCTCTCCCCCCCCCCGGGTCTGCCCTGGGGGACTTGGGTGGGGTTTGGTATTTTTTAGTTCCCAGGGTCACCCTGGTCAGCCCCACAGGGTGGGTTTTTCTCTCTATTCTGGGGCATGTGTTTCTGTCTACCCTTTGTCCATTCACATGTATTTGCCTTTTTAAAACTCTCCCTACTGTCTGCACTGCCTGTAGCTCTTGATATTGGATGTGTGCTGCTAAATGGTCTTAGCTTTATTTAGGCCCCATGTGTTAGGTTTATTTAATGTATTTGACCGGCTGGCGACATACATTCAATGTTCTGTTTATTTTTTTTTTCACAAGCAGTGCAGGCACGTCCTGAGAAAGCCTTGTTGCTGTCGGGACGTTAAGCAATGTACAATCAATACAATCAATCTATCTATCTCTCTCTCTCTCTCTCTCTCTCTCTCTCTCTCTCTCTCTCTCTCTCTTCTGGGCCCATTGTTATTCTGTATATTTATTAATGATTTACCACTACACATCACATGTGCTAGTGCTGAATGTGACATGTTTGCTGACGATTCAACGCTACATGCATCCGGTAAAACTGTAGCTGACATAACCAACATCCTCCAGCAGAGCCTACAAGAAGTCTCTGAATGGTGCAGTAGAAATAGAATGATAGTCAATCCAACTAACACAAAAAGCATGCTAGTCACAACACGTCAGAAACATCAGCTGCAACCCGCGCCTCTAAACCTCTCATTTGAAGCTGTCCCCATAGAGCAAGTACGGCAGCACCGTTTACTAGGGGTAATTGTAGATAACCAACTTAGTTGGCAGCCTCGTCTCATACACATCGGAAAGACAATTTCAAAGAAATTATTTTTACTATCTAAACTGAAATCGGTCATTAATCTGACCACGCGTAAACTATTTTTCAATGGATACATCAAGCCCCACATTGATTATGCCTCAACAGTTTGGGATGGCCGCAGCGAGGTCCAGTTCAAGAAAATAAATTCGCTATACAGGAGAGCAGCCAAACTAATTATTCCTAACTCATCTCTACCCACTGAGGCGAGGCTCGAGGCAGCTGGACTCCTTCCTCTTGACAAACACTTAGTATTTAACAAGTGCATACTAGTGCACAAAGCTCTTAACGGTAAGGCCCCCGGCTACTTATCGGAACTCTTTACTCTTACTGAGAAGAGATACAGCACCTCTCGGAGCAACCTGAGCATAAAACGGCCCCGCATTGATTTGTATAAATCCAGTTTGTCATACTCAGGTGGTTTCCTGTGGAATTCTCTTCCTCTGCATCTACAACAAGTTAATTCCCTAGCTGCGTTTAAAGCAAAACTGTACAAGCACTTATCCAAGGCAACGTAAATTTAATTATCTCGTGTTGTCTAAACATAATATATTTTACTCCCCAATTTCTTTTTATGCAACTATTATTTTTTATCATATCATTTGCGCTCACGTGCCGTTTGTGGGGCTGCTTCCCGTATAGACCTGGTCAGGGGATACAGTGCTGGTGCGGTGCACAGTTTATTCAAACGATGTGCTTAGCATGTCGTTCGAGTGAAAGTATACTTGTGGCGTGCCCCCCCGGGTGGGAGTGTCTGGGGAGGGCTCCCGCAAACGGATATTATGACACGTGCAAACATCTTCTTATGGGTACCTTTGTGTTTTGCTAAATCATTGTTGCAGTTTGTAGTGTTGTTGTAATTCGCATTACTTTCGATGATGTTTGTGAGTGTAATGTAGCTTTGCCTGTTATTATATGTCAGTAGATGTAGCAAGGACAGATTGGAAAAAAGGCCTGTGCGCCTAATATCTCAATCCTTGACAAATAAAGTTTCAGTCAGTCAGTCAGTCAGTCTCTCTCCCACGGATAGATCTCTACAAGCCAAGCCTTCTATTTTCAGGTAGTTCTGTCTGGAACTCATTGACATTAACCATTAAATCATTTTCAGATAAAACCCATTTTAAACGTGCATTGCACACTCACTTCCAATCAGCGTGACTTCACAGTTTGCCATATAAGAATAATACTGCTGATAACACGTAAACGTCAAATATTTTCTCTTTCTCCATACATTTGCTAACTGATCATCTATTGTCTTGTCGGTGTCACTATCCGCTATTGATGCTGCTGATTCTATGACACTCTCTTAGATGAGTATAATATTAATGCTATGCACTCATTTCTTTCTCTTGCTTTTTGCATCGGAGGCAGTTACAAATTCTCCATTGTCATTTCTTTCCTCCTTTCGATGATTCCCCGATTGTGTTTTTTTTTCCCCCCCCCGTAGTTTTGCTTCATCATCTTATTATTATTATTATTATTATTATTATTATTATTATTATTATTATTATTATTATTATTATTATTATTATTATTATTTGCATGGTATGTTTCTTTTCCTGTTGTGTTCTCTTTTGTTTACAGGACAGCTTGTAAGACAGGCAATGAATTGCCTAATGGCTTTATCCTGAATAAAAAAAGGCTTTTCGGATTCATCATCATCATCATCATCTGTGTGTGTGTGTGTGTGTGTGTGTGTGTGTGTGTGTGTTTGCGTGTATGAGTGTGTGCGTGCTTGCGTGTGTGTATGCGTGTGCTTGCGTGCGTGCGTGAATGTGTGTATATATGAAATCATGTCAAAAACTGAAAAGGCATGTCATTCGACTGATAAGCACAAAAGTACATGCATTTTACATGACAGACCCTGAGGCAAATATGAAAATATTTTCAACCAGAGTCAGGTCAACCTAAAGTCGGCAGAGGATCTAAATGCCTGCAAGAAGCACATACTCATAAGCGTTTGCGGCTGCTGGTGCCCACGAGAGTCTATGCCCCTTGCAGATGCAAGAAAAGGCCGAGGAACTGCGATGACGTTCGACAATGAACTTCTGTTTTACAACGGCAAACATTATTCATTCACAATACTAATGTTCAAAATGGCCGCTTCAAACATTTGGACAACAAACATAAGCTGATCCCAGTGCGCAAAGGCCATCGGGCCGATGTCGGCCGCCGTTGCAACGGCAACGGCGGCCGACGTCGGCCCGATGGCCTTTTGCGCATTGGGGTAATACTCGTTAAAAAGAATGAAAAAAAAAAAAAATCCTAGACCTGAGTCGGGAGGAGGTCATGAAAATATTTGCCTTTTGCGTGCCTTGTGGAAGTGACCGGTTGAGAAACTGCACACGAAGAGATAAGCAGAGGAAAAAATATTTCACCTTACGTAAAGTATTCATGTGCTGGTTTTTGATTTTGGACCTTACGGCCCATGACCGTAAGGTATAAAATCACAGACCCGCACACTCGTTCTTTGCATTGGGAAAGGTATAGATTGTAGGTCAGCACGCACATTGCGTTTATTCATGCAGATAACCAGGCAACTGTTCCCCCGAGTTCACTTTTCATTCCTACACGGAGGCGCCAAACTAATCTGGCACCACCCTTGAACTATCTTTGTCAGTCTATCTCAGTCAAGACTTTGTTTAAATGTGTTAAGATTCCTCCATCACTAATTATGACTAAATTCTAGGATTGTCTGTTCATTGCTGCACGAATTGTAAAATCAAATTGGGAGTTACTGAACAGTAAATCGACAGCAATTGTACATCTGATTTACTCGGAGTGAAGATGAAAATCGCAAGGGTAGTGCCAGATTAGCTTGCATCCGAGCTAACTAGAATTTACCCTCGGTGTGATCTACCTGTGGCAGTTCAAGGGTAGTGTGAATGTGAACCATGATGAGGACAAATAAAATCAGACATTAAGCCATTTCGTTAGCAGCCAGTTAACCAGTGAATGAATGAATGAATGAATGAATGAATGAATGAATCCATCCATCCATCCATCTATCCATCCATCCATCCATCCATCCATCTATCCATCCATCCATCCATCTACCCATCCATCCATCCAGCGACCATATGTTCTTCAAACAACTGAACAAATCAGTTAAAAGTAAATTA
>BTPG01000004.1:179614635-180008854 GCA_036245525.1 Semisulcospira habei
CAAACAATTCAACCTCCGAAGACAAGCAACAGTCCAATCTCCCGAAAATGATTGAAAATCAACCGTAAGGGGAAGGGGGGGGGGAGGGGTGGTGGTGGAGGGGGAGGGTTATAACTGACCTGGCGACGGGTCCTCAGCACATAATATAAGGCCTTTGCATCGTGTCAGTTGACTGTCGTCTGCTGCTTATGTCTTGTATCTGTAATTTATAATTATGATCCAGAGTGAATGCATTTTCTCCCATGAGCATTTTTGTCTACAGGGTGCATGAGTGTCAGGGTGGGAACTGGGTGTGTGAATGGGGAAGGGTGCAACTGCGAATGGAACATCGAGTGACTGCGGGAAAATGGGAAACGCAATTTTGCTAAGCTTATCTCGGATCAAAAAGAAACTTTCCCTAGTCAACTTGGCTTAGGACAATAAAGTCTTCTCTGAACCTGAATCTGAATAATAGAACCTCTCAAAATTCAAGCATAGAAATCAAAATCTGTTAATTTTTTCTCCCTTAAAACTTTTTTCCAAACAATATTTACAAAAATTACGATCTTGTGATTTTCTCCTCCAAAATATTTTTATAATAATTTTTTTATATATTTCTCCAAAAGCATTAGGTGGGCCGAAGAAACACTATAGCCTTTCCTAACATTGTTAACAATGTGCTGCGCTGATCGGTGAAGTTTTGGACACCATGGCATTATGCCGTAAGGTCGAAGATCACAGAGCTGTACGCAGATGAGGATGTGCTTGCATTGTTATCGGAAACCAATTGAGAGGTTACAAAGTAAAGTAGATAATAGTACTGTCAGAGGAGAGAAGTGTGCATGATCGACTAGTGATCATAGATCTACTGTGGCTAAAGCACAAAAAAACAAAACAAAACAAAAAAATAGGAAAGAGAGGGGGCGCTAAAAAAGTGACTGAAAGCAATGCATATGGAAACCCCTCCCCCCCCCCCCCCGAAGGGGGCGTATCACATATCCCACTGTTCCAGCCACTCAGTGCATGGAAATTTAAATTTAGGTCCCCCCAAGGGGGGTCCAGATATTTAGCCGGTGTGGACAGCTGTTTCGGTCTTGGCGACCTCTTCAGCATACGATACTGGAGGAGGCAGGAATTTCTGCCTACCTGCAAAGACAACCACATTTTACTGTGGTGTCTGCAGGGGCATACATTCCATGCCACCACCTAGAGCTAAATTTCCATGCACCCTAAAAGAGAACCTACCAAAAGGGGGGAAGGGGTTGCAGTCGATATTGTAGTAGTAAATGAAAAGAAAAGGAGAGACTGCCAGTGCTAATATTTTAGGAAGGTTACAAAGTAAAGTAGATAATAGCACTGTCAGGGGAGAGAAGTGTGCATGATCGACCAGTGGGATATGTGATACGCCCCCCTTCGGGGGGGCTTCCATATGCATTGCTTTCAGTCACTTTTTTAGCGCCCCCTCTCTAACCTATCTTTTTTTTCTTTTTTCTTTTATTTTGTGCTTTGGCCACAGTAGATCTATGATCACTGGTCGATCATGCACACTTCTCTCCCCTGACAGTGCTATTATCTACTTTACTTTGTAACCTTCCTAAAATATTAGCACTGGCAGTCTCCCCTTTTCTTTTCATTTACAATTGAGAGGTTGATATCTAGTATTGGTGAGGTTACTTTTACGACGGACGACTCCCAGCAACGAACAACCGCGAAGTCACGGCGGACAACCAGCTTTTAAAGGAAGCATTGACAACACTCCAAACATCTCCAAGAGGCAAAGATCCTCATGAGCCCTCCGGAGTGGTGTCTGTGCTTCTGGTGCACACTGGTTTTCACCCGTGACTGCGCTGTCGTTCGTTGCTGGGAGTAGTCCATCGCAAAAGTAACCTCACTATTATGTGCATTGACGTCAGCAAGAGTTATTAGTATGAACGATGACGTCTGCCTGATGGCCGCTTGCTTACAAGGAAGGACAGTATAGTTGTCCACATAATAGAAAAGCTGTCCTTGCCTTCACTTCAGAAACATTCAAAGAAGCACATGTACGAATATTGGGGCATTTCCCCTATACACTCTCTAGCAAAACACATCTTTGGCTACATTGAAGAATTCAACAAATTTAACCCACTAAGCTCTGAGGATAACATGATTAAATTTCGGAGATATCCCCTGAGGTCTGCGTCACAGTTCTGAAGACAGATCGACCAAGAGAGTTCAAGGGTGGTGTCGGAATAGCTTGGCGCCTGGAGGCGCCAAGCTATTCTGACATCACCTTGGAGATATCATGGTCGATCCATATATTATTGTTTTATAGCTTTATGGGTTAAGTCAGATACATTTATTACTCTCCGCCATCAAGGAAAAGATTCCATCTTCTAATTAGCTGATAAGGTTTTCTGCTTTGATGTTTCAGAGCAAAAGGTGGCGTTCACGGCGAGTTTTAAATCCGTCGGTGATGGCCATTCATATAATGTCAACATCTCCAAGATGGCTCCAATAGTGTTTAACAACCTTATTCACAACACAGGCAATGCCTACGATGTTACCACAGGTCACTGTCATTTTCTAACTTTTTCACCACTTAATTAATCGTTATGAGAACTCTGGGGTTCCCTCCGTGGGCAGAAAAAACGTCTTCCACCCGCCATAACACACCCAACACACACAGCAAAGAAGAACTTCCTTCCGCTTTCTCCTCCTATTTCTCCGACAAAATCCAAACTCTGCGCAACACAATCGACACTCTGCCTTCTCCGCCTTGCCTTCCTGACCCCCCCTTTTCCGGCACTCCCCTCTCGTCCTTCCGCCCCGTCTCTCAGGATGAAGTCCTCAAGACCATAAAGTCCATGCCTTTCAAAACCTGCGAACTAGACCCCCTCCCAGCTTCTCTCTACCGGGACGGCCTCCCAAAACTTTTGCCCTTCATTACCGACATCATCAACACATCTCTAGAGAATGGCTCCGTCCCCGATATCTTCAAGTCCGCCATCGTCCGTCCTCTCCTAAAAAAACACAACCTCGACCCAAACGAACTCAAGAACTACCGCCCAGTCTCCAATCTCTCTTTCCTGTCCAAGCTTCTTGAGAAGGTTGTCCTCAACCAACTCAACCTCCACCTCGCCGACAACAACCTCCTCAGTCCCTTCCAGTCTGCCTATCGCAAACATCACAGCACTGAAACAGCCCTTCTACATATCCTAAACGACCTGCTTCTCTCCACTGACTCGGGCAACATCTCCCTTCTTACGCTACTCGATCTCTCTGCCGCCTTCGACACCATAGACCACTCTATCCTCCTCCACGGCCTTCACCACTCCTTTGGCATCACTGACTCTGCCCACTCCTGGTTTCTCTCCTACCTCTCCGACAGACAGCAGTCCGTCACCATCGACGGCGTCTCCTCCAACCCAGTCAGGCTCTCCTGCACAGGGGTCCTTCCTGGGCCCGGTCCTTTTCACACTCTACACCTCTCCCCTGTCCAACATCATCCAGTCTCACCACATACACCACCACCTCTACGCTGACGACTCACAACTACTAGACAAAGACAAACTCGACAACACTCAGACACTACTGACTCGCACGGCTGACTGCTATGAAGACGTGAAAAACTGGATGACAGCAAGCAAGCTCAAACTGAACGACGACAAAACGGAAGCCATGCTGGTAGGCACTCGCCAGAAACTTTCCCAGCTCCCTCCCTCTCTCCACCTTCAACTCGACAGCACCCCCATCTCCCTCTCTGACTCGGTCAAGAACCTTGGCGTTATCCTCGATTCCTCTCTTTCCATGACTAGCTTCGTCTCCGCCACGGCCCAGGCATGCTATTTCCACCTCCGCCGCATCAGTCAGATCAGAAAATACCTCACTACCGAAGCTGCCACCAAACTCGCTGTCTCTCTCATCTTATCTCGCATCGACTACTGCAACTCTCTCCTTTCCGACCTTCCTCACTCCACCACTCTCACTCTCCAACGCGTCCAGAACAATGCTGCCCGCCTCGTCCTCAGAAAGAAAAAAATCCGACCACATCACTCCCCTGCTCAAGCTCCTTCACTGGCTCCCCATCCCCCAACGCATCCAATACAAGATTCTGTCTCTCTGCTACAAATCCCTGAACAACTACGCTCCTGCCTATCTCTCCAACTTACTTCTCCCCTACACCCCTTCCCGCTCCCTCCGCTCCGCCTCCGACCCTCTCCGCCTCCTCATCCCCCGCACCAAACTCAGCACTTTCGGCCCCCGCTCCTTCTCAGTATACGGTCCATCCACCTGGAACACTCTCCCACTCTCTCTCCGTCAGAAACACTCTCTCTCCTCCTTCCAGTCCGCCCTCAAAACTCACCTTTTTCAACAGTTCTAGCTCTACATCACCACACTCCCCACCCCAAGCTGACCGTCGTAATGTTTTTTCACTATTTGTGGTACGTGAGTCATTGTCTAAAGCGTGCGCATGCGTGTGCAAGTTGTGAGTGCGCGCTTAGAGTTATAATTATTATAAGATAAGCGCATTATAAATACCGTTATTATTATTATCATTATTATTATTATTATTATTATTATTATTATTATTATTATTATTATTATTATTATTATTATGACAAAAACCACAATGTCGACCACAGCCCCCCAATGACGACGACCATAATGACGACAACAAACATACTGATTACAACAACCATAATGGCCACAACAACCATAATAATCACAAAAACCATAATGACTATAACAACCATAATGACCACGACAACAATAATAATCACAACAACCATAATGATCACAACAACCATAATGACTATAACAACCATAATGACCACGACAACCATAATAAGTACAACCATAATGATGACAGCAACCAATGACAGCAACCTTAATAACGACAACAACTATTGATAACACACATGACGACAACAAACTTATACAACAACCATAATGACCACAACAACCATGACGACAGCAACCATAAACAACAACCACATAATGACATACTACAGACAACAACCGTAAAATGACGACAACAATCATCTTCAGCAACCGTAAACAACAGTTAAGACAATAATCATAATGACAACAACCATATTATATATCCATAAAGACGACAGCATTCATGACGACAACAACCATAACGACAACCACAGAAACTACCATGACGACAACGGCTATATAGATAACAATAAAAAAGCAACCATAATGACGACAACAAACATAATGACGAAAACGTTCATACCAAAGATGATGACGATGCTGACGATGATGTCGTTGACGACAACAACGACAACAACCACAGACAACAATCATAGAAAACAACCATAATGACGACAACAAATACAATGACAAAAACGTCCATAATAAAGACGATGACGATGTTTACGGTGATAATGATCTTTGACGACAACTTTCATAACAACTACGACGGTGTTGCTGCTGTTGCTAATAATAATGATACTGAGGTTTCGTTTGCACCGAACAACGAAGGAGAGCGAAATCATGGCGGATAACCAGCTAGCACCATTAGCAAAACAACACTCCAAACATCTCCAAGCCCTTCGGGCTCATGAGGATCCATGCCTCTTGGAGATGTTTGGAGTGTTATGTATGCTTTTGGTAGACGCTAGATATCCGCCATGACTTGCATGTCGTTCTTTATTGGGAGTCGTTCGCTGCAAACGAAACCTCACTAACAACAACAACAACAACGACGACGACGACGACGATGATGATGATGATGATGATGATATCCGTTTGGCTCTTGGTAGCGGTTTTAGTCGGCAGGAATCATCGCGACAAAAACAGCTACCGACAGCCAAAGAGATAACAATGATGACGATGATGATGACGATGACGATGACGATGATGACGAAGACGACGATGATGATGACGACGACGATGATCTCCTTGACCATCATGATCTGTATTCTTGCAGGTAGGTTCACGGCGCCGTTTCCCGGCGTGTACGCGTTCACGCTTCACTTCATGTCAAGTATCGGAGGTGTTGTCCAATTAGGCATCGCTTGGTCCATCGGCCCCCAGACGGGCTTCGTGTGCCACGCCTCCGCAGAGGGCGACTCAAACGACAAGCATGACCAGGGCTCTTGCACCGTTCTACTGCGTCTGAGTGCGGGGAATAGCGTGTATGTGACGACCGACTACCACCAGGACAGCCAGCCCGTCATTTCCAGCATATGCCTACTTCTCGGGGGTTCTGATCTACTCGGAGTGAAGGGGAAAATGACAGTTCAAGGGTGGTGCCAGATTAGCTTGGCGCCTCGTAAGGCGCCAAGCTAATCTGGCACCCCCCTTGAACTATCCTTGTCAGTCAATCTCAGTCAAGACTTGCACAACTTGAAATGTGTTCAGATTCCTTCTTCCCTAATTATGACTATTTCTATGAGTATGTATGTTCGTTGCCGTACACAACTGTCAAATCCAATTGAGAATTCCTAGACAGTAAACAGACAGTATTTGACATCAGCCGTATGGCAGTTGTCAGGCGTTAAACAAAGCGTGGACTTTATCTCGTCATGTCTCGTCTTATCTCGTCTAGTCATGTTTCTGTCTTTTCCCGAAAATGACCGTTTCGAGCGCAGGGAGTTAGTAATGAGGTTTCGTTTGAAACAAATGACTCCAACGATCGAGAGCGGCGGATATTCGGTACTACAAGCAGAGACAGCACTTTAAACATTTCCAGAACTGAGGCATAGATCCTCATGAGGTCCGGAGTAAACGTAACCTCTCTGTTATTGTGTATGTGACGACCGACTATCATCAGGGCAGTCAGCCTGTCATGTGGAGCAGTTTTACCTGTTTCCCTGGGGTTCTGATCTGCTCGGAGTAAAGGGGAAAATGACAGTTCTAGGGTAGTGCCAGATTAGCTTGGCGCCTTCACAGGCGCCAAGATAATCTGGCACCACCCTAAAACTATCCATGTCAGTATATCTCAGTCAAGACTTGCATGTGTGACTAAATTCTATTTGTGTCTCAATTCTAGGATTGTGTCTGTTCACTGCTGTACAAAACTGTAAAATCAAATTGAAAGTTTACTAAACAGTAATCAGACAGCATTTTACATCTGATGTACTCGGAGTGAGGGAAAATTGCAAGAGTAGTGCCAGATTAGCTTGGAGCAAACTAGAATTTACCCTCGGTGTGATCTACTCGTGGCAGTGCAAGGGTAGTGCGAATGTGAATCATGGTAGTTCAAGAGAAATAAAATCAGACATTAAGCCATTTCGTTAGCAGCCAGTTAACCAGTGAATGAATGAATGAATAAATCCATCCATCCACCCATCTGCCCATCCATCCACCATCCGTCCATCCATCCATCCATCCATCCATCCATCCATCCATCCATCCATCCATCCATCTACTCACCCAGCCACCCATCCATCTGGCGTCCATCTGTTCAATCAATCAATCAATCAATCAATCAATCAATCAATCAATCAATCAATCAATCAATCAATCAATCAATCAGTCAGTCAATCAATCAACAATCAATCAATCAATCAATCAATCGACCGATCCGCCGATCCACTGACCGATCGATCGATCAATCAATCGACAGTTTTGAACATATTGCAGACATGCGAGCCAGTTGAAAATGGGGACATAATCTGTGGCCGGGCAGATGTCACAGTAAAATAAAATAACGAGTTGTCTCCTACACGAGTTCTTTAACACAGGCATAGCCTCCTATGTTCACCAGCTTGAAGAAGCGCTCTGACAGCGGACTTGCCCTGGAAAGGCAAAAACGTAGCAAGTCCATTTTTGTGTAAAGCACGACTCTCTCTGTAATTCAGTGAAAATCTCGCTTTTTACAAAAATGGACTTGTCACGTTGTCAGTCTTTGTCGGCGCTGTTACGGTCCGCTTCCGGCGCCCGGGTTTCCCGGTGATAAGAGTATAGGGCGGAGTCAAGTCCTCCACACTGAGACTACCACTGTCAGTGGACTTAACTAGTATGCGATTCCTAGTCCTGTGTCTTTACCTGACTCCACAAGACGTTCTCGGTCTCTTACATAGTGGTGTCGGTACGCCTATAAGTTTGGAACGTGGCCCCGTGGAAGAGGCCCACCATCTGCTTCAGTAAGGGGCCTGAACATATCAAAAGAGGGCACAGAGAAACAAAGGGTTGCCTCCCTTTAATGCCGACACTCCGTTTGTCATACAGATTAGCCGATTAACTTCAACAGAAAAACAACTGACAGCGTGTGATATTTGACAGGTACCTGTGTGCTAACGCGGTTTATTCTCTGATGGGCAAACCGTAGCTCTGAAGGAGTCTCAGAAGGGCAAATTGCCAATGCCTTGTGTAACCGACTACTCCGGCCGCACGGTCCTGGTAGAACATTTAAGTTCTTGTCAGTCAACCCTACCCTTTTTTTTTAAAGCCGGTTTTTAAACGTCCAATTAACGTCGGATAAGTATCTCAGCCCCTTCACAGTCGGAACACACGGAATGCAAGCGGTACAGATCCTCATTAGCCCCCGCAGTTGCGGGGGCTCATGTGGAAGTATGCCGCCGCTTCTGATCCCACTTTGGACAGCAAGGGTTCCCAGCCGCCGGGTTTGTCTTTGAATGAACACAGATTTCAGTCGGAACCAAAACACAGGCCATGATACGTTTTAGTGAAGGGGTTAATCTGAGTATGTAACTGGCCAAACCGTGACAGCAAGAGGCATCAACTATCACGAGACCAGGCAGGTTAACCCCTTCACTGCCAGTGGACGCAGATCGTGTCAGTTTTCAAAATCGTAAAAATTCAGCGTCAGTCAAAAATCCCCAACTGTCAGTGGGACGTGGGTACAAAGGGGTTACAACAAGAGGCACAGATCATCATGAGCCCCAGTAACTGCGGGGGCTCGTGAGGATCTGTACGTCCTGGAGTTCGGTAGTGTTAAGTTTTTGCTTGGCGGTGAAAGGTTGAAAGCTGTATAGACACTATATGCATGTGACCGCTAGAGTAGGTTTGACTGAGGTGTATTTCATAGCTAGCATACGACTTTTTCCACGACTGCATAGTGTGTCTTTGTGTGTGTGTGTGTGTGTGTGTGTGTGTGTGTGTGTGTGTGTGTGTGTGTGTGTGTGTGTGTGTGTGTGTGTGTGTGTGTGTGTGTGTGAAAGCAGTGTGCCAAGATGACTCAACCTGCGCGGTGTTGCTTAGATTCAGTCTCCATAACTGTGGTGCAGCACTTGTCCAAACCCACTGCCCCAAATCCTGCAACTTGTGCGCCAGGTCAGGATGTTCTCATGCGTTCACTGGTACTGATTAAAGTAGGCCTACCAGTGGTTGCATGCAGAGGGCGATTAACCCATTACATCCTGAGATGATTAAAAAATTGCTTATTGTCCTGTGAAGGCTACATTAGGAGATTTGGGGATAGATTAACCATTTTAGTTCAATAATGGTGCCACAGAGAGAGAGAGAGAGAGAGAGAGAGAGAGAGAGAGAGAGAGAGAGAGAGAGAGAGAGAGAGAGAGAGAGAGAGAGAGAGAGAGAGAGAGAGACAGACAGACAGACAGACAGACAGACAGACAGACAGACAGACAGAGACAGAGAGACAGAGGGAGAGATCTTTGGATGGATGGACGGACAGACTGACAGACAGATCAATCGATTTTTGTTTGTTTGTTTCGTTATTTCTGTTTTTATTGCAGGCTTTCTCTTCAGGACATTTTCTAAGCGTTTTCCCGGAGTAGCTTTCTCCACTCTCAGATCATGTTCGAAACGTGTGTTCTGTGTGATCTCAGGTACAGAGTTCAATAACATTAATGACTTCTGCTGTTGATGTGAATGTTTTGTCAGCATATATATGCACGGTTGAACCCTTAAATGTCGAGAGAAAGTGAACGCCACCCAGCTGCAAGAGACATAGATCCTCATGAGCCCCCGCAGGTGCGGGGGCTCATGAAGATCTATGACTCTTTGCTGGTCCTACTTTATATCCATGTTTCTTGAATGGATTAGTTTACTAGGCGTTGAATTAACACAGATTTCACAAACGCGATCCCCGATCACTGGCAGTGAAGGGGTGAAATGCTACAAGTGCGCCTGTCTAAAAAGTTCCACTCTGATTAACCCGTTCAGTGCCAGTTGACGCAGACTGTTTCTGCAATCTTCCATAATTCAACACACCGGCTCCCCATCCCGCCACAAACATGGATTCAAAGTGATGTCAACAAGAGGGATAGATCCTCATGAGCCCCCGCAGTTGCGGGGGCTCATGAGGATCGGTACCTCTGGCAGCTGGGTGGTTTCAGGTTTTCTAGGATACTTGGTGGACAGGTGATGTCGTGATGGAGATAGAGATGGATGTATGGATGATTGGAAGAAGTGATGGCTAGACCAGGCTGTTGATGGCTGGCTGGCTGGATGGATGGAGGAATGGATGGACAAATGGCTGGCTGGGTGGGTGGATGGATGGGTGGCTGGCTGGCTGGCTGGATGGGTGGAGTTTCAAATCCTTGCGCGACGTAAACATTTCAACCAAAGACAAATTGGATGGATTCTGAGTTATGCGCAACATCAACATCTGGACGTAAGATAACTGATCTTACTGTTAGCGGCGAGACACCACGCGTAAGGCGAAAAAATAAATGACAGTCATAAAACACACACACACACACACACACACACACACACACACACACACACACACACACACACACACACACACACACACACACACACACACACACACACACACACACACACACACACACTGCAACAGGCAGCCACCATCAAAAGAATCTCCAGGCTCGACTAGACGCCCAAGAACACACGATGGAGACTGTCTTACCGTGATTGTGGAAACTGGCACTAACTTGAAGCACGAAGTCTAAATGTCGTAACATGAAAGGCGTCCAGCGGGCTAGATGAGATCGCTGCAATTAAAGTACCGATCGATAATAGTTCAAACATGGTTTTAAGCTATTTAACCTCAGTACGGAAGATGTCATCAGGCTGATGTCGGTCGCAGTGGGCCCGCGCACAGCCGTGCGCGGGCCCACTGTGACAAACGTCAGCCCGATAGCCTTTGATTACCGGATTGTGGTGTAATATAGTTTATTTGTGTCTTTCCAGCGGTTACAATAAGATTAATCTTTTGCGTCATGGTGTGCCCACTGATATGAATTCCGATGGAGTTAACCAAGTCAGCCCCAAGGTTGAAATTCCGATATTTTGGGGTTGTCACTTAACGAATGTGTATCAGCTGCAGGAGATGGGTCGACCATTATAATTCAAGGGTAATGCCAGAAGAGCTTGGTGCAAACATAGTCGATCCATCTCCTTCTGTAATTCGTTGGGCTTAATGGGTTAAATTACCATCAAGCCATTCATTAATCTTAACGTTCCGTATTTTGAAAACATTTATCAAATGCCTCCGGAGCCTGCAAGTGTGTAAATTTAATTTACATTCTTACTGGTTAAGCAGAATGTGTGCAGGTGTGTCATTGTGGACCCTGTTGTGTGTATGTGTGTTTGTCCGTGCGTACGAGCGCGGGTGCGAGAAGGCCGCGGGCTGGATGTTGACGGACTGTACTCGCAAAATGCAGACCACAAAGGAGTGTGTGAAAATATCCAGAAATAGCCAACAAACCTGGCTTCTAAACAGAGAAGTAACGCATTGTCTTTCTGTTCTGTGTGCTTACTTTTAATACAAAGGAACAAAGAAAGAAATACGCTTTGAAAGGAAGAGCACAAAACGGTTTACTGCATTTTTGCCTTTTTTGCCTACTTTGAAAAAGGGTTTTAACCTTTTTTCAAAGTAGAGAAATCAAACAAGGCGAAAATGTTGCAAATTGCTTTGTTTTGAAACCCTTTGTCAAAAAAGGCAAATGTAGTAACCCGTGTCGTGGTCGTCCTCAGAAAACATGTTTCTTTCTATGTCGGTTATGTCATCATGTGCTGCGCAGGCAGCTACCCTACAATTGATGATGTTATCTGAGTGTAATCACATGATGTCGTGCCAAATGCGGACATTTTTTTTTTACAGAAATGTCTGCCAGACATATGTTAATCAACATTCGCACGATTATTCTTTTAACGCGATCTGCTGCAGGGCGGACTTGGACTGATAACAGTCGCCGATAGGAAGGGTAATCAGTGTTGTCTTGTCTCAACTAAAACTTATCTTTCCTTCTTTAAGTTCACAAAACACGTCAAGAAATAAATACGTTTTCAGAGTTTAAAAAAAACCCGAAACACACACACACACACACACACACACACACACACACACACACACACACACACACACACACACACACACACACACACACACACACACACACACACACACACGCGCGCGCGCGCGCGCGCACTCACGCTCGCACGCACGCACGCACGCACGCACGCACGCACGCACACACACACACACACACACACACACACACACACACACTGACATGCACATCGGCGGATCTCTTCTGCACACAAAGGAAAAGAAGAGCTGAAAGTCTTTTACTTCGCGACATGCAAACTTCATAAGTTAAAGCGACCTAATCCAGACAGTAAATGTTCTTAGTATCTCTTCCAGTAATGCTGGATAAAAGGCTATCTTTAATTATGACGTTTGAATGTCCTAAAATGAAAGACTGTTTTTTTCTCCCTTGCAGGCCGGAGAGACCCTTCTTGAAAACCTCTGGTACTTGTGCCCACTAAGATGGGTATTCGAACTAAGTGTGTAAGACAAAACACTGACAAGTCATTGTGTCGGCGAATTTTAGCAATCAGAGCATGCCATGGAGCAGATTGCTTAATTTAAGTCGATCTTTTTGTCCAGCATTATTGTAGGACATATTAAACTTTTCCATCCTGATACACCCTTGCGTAAAATGAATTTGAGTGTGATAGCTCAAGGGTGGTGCCAGAATAGCTTGGCGCCTACAGGCGCCAAGCTATTCTGGCACCACCCTTGAACTAAAATGGTTGATCCTTCTTTAATGTGATATGTGACCTTCAGAGGACAATGTGCGGTGTGAAAAAAAAATTCATCCTCAGGATGTACGTAATGTGTTAAGAACATGTATACAAAGGAGATGTTGCGAACTATAAAGCTTTTTATTGCCTTGAGCTGGTCGCTTTAACCTACAATAGCACCCTCACGCCGAGCTGTAGTCGATTTAGGTCACCAGAGACACGGAGTCACATGAAACACACAGACTGCAGGGTCATGAGCATCTATGTCTCATGCTGATGCCACGGGCTGGCTTACACAATGTCAAGGCCAATTCAAGTGCGCAGTTTTCTGTTTCTGAAAAAAACAGGATGCAAGATGCCAGTCCAGATAGGGTGAACATCCACATGTACGCCTAGAAAACGCCGAAATCGATCTTGGGGAGACTGGCCTATACATGGCGAACCAGAAGTCAAAGCGTCGCTTTTCTCGCAATCTTTGCCTGGGAATAAAGTTCTTTAGACTAGACGTGATTACTGTGGACTTAGTTTGTTTCAAAACAATCTTTTATAAAGCAGTCATGAGTTCCCTGCGTTGGGAATTCCTTTTCCTGCACTATCTAAGGGCAGTGATGTCTTTTGTCAACTCATTAACAATCATGAAACACACACACACACACACACACACACACACACACACACACACACACACACACACACACACACACACACACACACACACACACACACACACACACACACACACACACAGGCGGCCACCATCAGGCAGCCACCATCCAAGAGAATCTCCAGGTTCGACTAGACGCCCAAGATCACACGATGGAGACTGTCTTACCGTGATTCTGGAAACTGGCACTAACTTGAAGTACGAAGTCTGAATGTCTTAACATGAAAGACTTCCAGCTCCTCGTATCTACTGTACGTGATAGAGTTCCACCGACAAGGGCAGCAGCTAACGTCTGTTCCGCGTGCCTGCTCACATGCATTGTGAAAGTAAGGGTAGAAAAGCTGAAGCAAGACAACATTGAGAACCCGCTGTTTTGATCATTTAAACAATCAAAGCCCGCCCTAGATGAGATCGCCTTAATTAAAGTACCGACCGATGATAGTTCAAACATGATTGTAAGCCATTCATCCCCAGTACGGAAGATGCCATCGAGCTGATGTCGGTCACACTGGGCTCGCGCACCGCCATTCGAGGGCCTACTGTGATCAGCGTCAGCCCGATAGCCTTTGATTACAGGATTGTAGTGTAATAAATTTTACTTTTGTCTTTCCAGCGGTTACAATAAGATTTATCTTTTGCGTCATGATGTGCCCACTGATGTGAATTCCGATGGACCAAGTAAGCCCCAAGGCTGCATTTCCGAAATTTTGGGGTTGTCACTTAACGAGTATGTATCGGCTGCCGTGAAATGGATCGACCATGACAGTTTTAGGGTAGTGCCAGAATAGCTAGGTGCCAACAGAATTATCATGCTCGATCCATCTCCTTTTGTAATTCGTTGGACTTAATGGGTTAAATTACTATCAACCTATTTATCAATCTTAAAGTCGCATATTTTGAAAATCTTTTTCAAATACTGCCAGAGCCTGCAATTGTGCAAATTTAATTTGCATTCTTACTAGTTAAGCAGAATGTGTGCAGGTGTGTCATTTTGGACCGTGTTGTGTGTATATGTGTTTTTCCGTGAATGCGAGCGCGCGTGCGTGTGTTGTAGAGAAGGCCGCGGGCTGGATGTTGACGGACTGTACTCGCAAAATGCAGACCACAAAGGAGTGTGTGAAATGTCCAGAAATAGCCAACAAACCTGGCTTCTAAACAGAGAAGTAACGCATTGTCTTTCTGTTCTGTGTGCGTACTTTTAATGCAAAGGAACGAACGAAACACGCTTTGAACGGAAGAGCACAAAACGGTTTACTGCATTTTCTTTTTTCTTTTTTGTGCCTACTTTAATAAAGAATTGCAACCCTTTTTCAAAGTAGGCGAACAAACAAGGCGGAAATGTAGCAAACTGTTTTGTTTTGAAACCCTTTGTCAAAGTAGGCAAACAAAAAAGGCGAAAATGTAGTAACCCGTTTCGGGCTCGTCCTTAAAAAAAAACATGGTTCTTTCTATGTCGGTTATGTCATCGTGTGCTGCGCAGGCAGCTACCCTACAACTGATGATGTTATCTAAGTGTAATCACATGATGCCGTGCCAAATGCGGACACTTTTCTTCAGAAATGTCTGCCAGACATATGTTAATCAACAGTCGTAAGTTTATTCTTTTAACGCGATCTGCTCCAGGGCGGACTTGGACTGCTAACATCGCCGATAGGAAGGGTAATCAGTGTTGTCTTGTCTCAACTAAAACTTATCTTTCCTTCTTTAAATTCACAAAACATGTGTACAGGCATACGTGTTCAGAGTTTAACAAAAAGAACAACAACAACAATAACAAACAAACAAAAACAAAAACAACAACAAACAAAACAAAACAAAACAAAGCCCACTGCCGATTATGCACATCGGCGGAACTCTTCTGCACACAATGGAGAAGATCAGCTGCGACATGCAAACTTCGTAAGTTAAAGCGACCTAATCCAGACGGTAAATGTTCTTAGTATTTCTTCCAGTAATGCTGGATAAAAGGACTAACTTAAATTATGCCGTTTGAATGTCCTAAAATGAAAGACTTTTTTCCTCCCTTGCACGCCGGAGAGTTCCTTCTTTTACGTCCAAAAGGCAGCGGAAAACCTCTGGTACTTGTGCCCACTCAGATGGCTTGTCAAACGAAGTGTGGAAGACAAAACACAGAAAAGTCATTGTGTGGGCGAATTTTAGCAACTAAAGCATGCCATGGAGCAGATCGCTTAATTTAAGTCGATCCTTTTGTCTAGCATTATTGAAGGACATATTAACCCTTTCCATCCTGATGCACCTTTGCGTGAAATGAATTTGACTGTGATAGTTCAAGGGTAGTGCCAGAATAGCTTGGCGCCTATAGGCGCCAAGCTATTCTGACACCACTCTTGAAATAAAACGGTTGATCTTTAATGTGTAATGTGGCCTTCATAGGACAATGCGCGGTGTGAAAAAAAAATCATCCTCAGGATGTAATGTGTTAAGAACATGTATACAAAGGAGATGTTGCTAATTATTAACCCTTTATTGCCTGGAGCGGGTCGCTTTAACCTACACTAGCACGCTTACGCTTAGAGCTGCAGTCGGTATAGGTCACCAGGGATACGGAGTCACAAGAGACACACAGACTGCAGGGTCATGAGCATCTATGCCTCTTGCTGATGCCACAGGCTGACTTACACAATGTCAAGGTCAATTCCAGTGCGCAGTTTCTGTTTCTGAAAAAAACAGGATGCAAAATGCTAGCCCAGACTAGGTGAACACTCCACATGTACGCCTAGAAAACGCCGAAATCGATCTTGGGGAGACTGGCCTATACATCTTGAACCAGAAGTCAAAGCGACGCCTTTCTCGCAATCTTTGCCTGTGAAAAAGTCCTTTAGACTAGATGCGATTACTGTGGACTTAGTTTGTTTCAATACAATCTGTTATAAAGCAGTCACAAGTTCCCTGTGTTTGAAATTCCTTCTCCCGCACTACCTATGGGAAGTGACGTCTCTTATCAACTCACTAAAAATAACACGGGAAAACCCTTTAGCATTCTGGCCAGTCGTTCAGTGGGATATATTGCTGCAATCAGATCACGTGATTTACCGCCCAGAGGATATAATACCATTCGGGACTGCGTTGGAGATTAGCACGCTGCAAGAACCTGCAGCAAAGAAATAGTCTGAGACTGACAGAAAACGTGTGTTTCATTGGCCGCTGTACAGCACGCCTACAGTTTAGGTCAAGACTGATACCTTGTAACTGGGCCTTGACAGAGAACTGACATGGAGAACAACATTGTCCTGCGCCTTCTCTTCCTGTCCGTTGTCATCCCAGGTAAGTCAGCGTTATTTTAACCCAGTTTTTGTGTCACAATTTATTTTAATCATTATTCATTATGTTATTTTGGATAGAAGTTCCGTTCTACGCTTTGTGTGTTGAGATGATGGCATGTTCTTTTTTCGTGACGTCAAAAACATTTGACGTAGGATATTTGTTTGAACGGACGTTATGCGTCATTGTGGATTTGGAGACACATCAAGTCATAAGAGATTTTGCTCTTAGCCAGAATTTAGTTTTGTGGGAAGTGGAGGCGGCGGGGTGATGCCGCGTAGTAATCTATTGTAGAATAGATGGTAGAAGAGCAAGATGCTCAATAGAGGAGTGTGTAAAAAGATATGTAGTTGAAGAACTACGATGTAACGGGATTGACTAACCAGTGATCTTGTCAACGGCCATGGCGGGCGGCAGACAGGCACGAAATAAGTCGACGGAGTAAACCTTTCACGCATCTTTGGGTAGGTATTTGTTTGTTAAATAGTAGATTCGAGAAGTGTGTTAGTTGATTGGCTCGGGATCAGAAACCGTATGACATTCGAGCGGGCATCGGCTAGTTTGAGGTATCGTCTGGCGATCGAGCGCGGGGATGAGTCGGTTGATCGGGAAGCGTTTCGTTGAGCATGTTTGATTTTGAATGAGTCGGGCCGAGTTTGAGGGGTTTATGTGTTGTGCGGAAATATGTCGTATTCGTGTGTGTGCATGGCATTTCTAATTGATTGTTATTATGATATTTTATTCGATGTCGTAAAACGATCGGAAATCGTCGACAACGTCCGGAAGTCGTTGGCGGTCGTCATCGCTACAAAATGTCGTCATTCGGGCGGAAGTAACGATCAAGCAATGGCGGATTTCTAATGGGGAGATATATTTTATATGTTGAATAGATGCTTTCCACTCGCCACTCTCCAGCTGGGACGTTGGATGTATGTACTCCAGGTGGGATGTGAGTCAACCTGGTGTATTGATCCAGGCGGTGTGCAGGAGAAATTAATCGGGCCACTGTGAGAGACCAACCAGTGGCGAGGTTCAACGAGCAGCAACGATATATTCATCTTCAATTCACGGTCGGAGTAATTAAACTGTTTATGCATTCGAGGATCTAAACATCAATTTAAATAGAGTACAATTTTCATCAGACTATGAAAAGGAACATCGCAGTGGAACAATGAGTGTATGAGATGTGATTAGTGCTCAGGGTCCGTACAAATGGTCCATTTACAAATGACCCTTTAGTCATAATGGGCAAGTACTTTTAATGATGCAATGTGCATATGGCCCCAGCTGGACATTGTGCAAATGTTTAAGGGTGTGCGTGTATTACAGGTGCATGTATGAATTGACTGAGTAGTGCGTAGATTTGTGTACGTCTTTGTCTATTGTTTGTCGTGCGAATGGGAAAATCAAATCATTAAAAATCGAACAAAACAATCCAACAATTCCGTGGGATATTTAACCTTCCTCCCTGGTGTGACATCCTGCCACAGCACAGCAGTCAGAACCTGAGTGCATGAGGCATAGATCCTCATGAGCCCCCGCAGTTGCGGGGGCGCATGCGGATTTATGCCTCATGTAGGAACAATTTTGTGTCTGTGTTCCTTGGGCGTCTGGGGTTGTTTGGCGTTGAATTAACAGAGATTTTAGAAACAGTGTGCGTCCACTGGCGGTGAAAGAAGAGGTTGATAAAGTGGAATTCTTTGACGGGAATCAGCTCCAAGATTAGTCATCCGTCAGTACTGAGTGAGTGAAATGCATTAAAGCGACCTGGGCCAGGCAATAGAGGGTTAATAGTTAACAATGTCTTTTTTAAAAATGTTTTTACCATGTCTTACCATATCGCTGTACAAATTGGGTTAACTTAACGTATGAACTTTGGGTTGAATGTCGTAAAATTCAAGAATAAACCAACGAAGAAAGAAGCACTCTTCAGATACAGCACAATTTATTAACCCATACAGCCCTGACGCACTACAGCAGGAGATGGATCGACCATGATAATTCAAGGGTAGTGCCAGATTAGCTTGGCGCCTGTCGGCGCCAAGCTAATCTGGCACTGCCCTTGAATTATCATGGTCGAGCCATCTCTGGCAGCAGTTGCATAGTCGTTAGAAGACGCCTCCAAAATTTGGGAAATACGAGCGCCGGGCTCAATGAGTTAAATATTGTGGTGTTGTATACTTGTTTGTTTGTCTATTTAGAAAATAGACAAACCAAAAAATATGCAATTCGTTACTTATTTTTCAGTGCGTGGAGAAACTTTATCCACGCACTGAAAAGATAAAAAGCAAATTGCATGCTTTTTTGTTTGCCTATTAATAAATAAGTTTAAAAAATAAATAAATACTAATAATTTGTGTTGTAATTGTCTTTTCTAAGCGTGTTTGTTTCTTTGTTGGGTTATTCTCTGCATTTTACACGCTTGGCAGTCAACGTTTTGGTCTAGATTTGCCAGAATTTAAACATTCTTCTGTTCTCTTCCTTTGTATGTGAAAGAATTCCCCCGATGCGCACAAGGGGCAATGAACCAATCTGTTACGCGTGCCTACTGATATGGATTGTGCAAAAAAGAGAATAGAAAAGTCTTGGAGAACATGCAGAACCTGTTGTCCCGGCAAATTTAGCAATCAAAGCCCGCCATGGAGCAGATGGCCTTCAGCGTAACTTCAGCTTGGTACTGACAAAAACAAAATGCGCTGTTTTCACCGTTCTCCGGCGTGCGTTAGTTTTTGTCTGGCGTATTTAAAAAATACGGTAGACTTTGAAATGAGGCTGGTCGGAGCGCATTCCGGAGCATGCACATGACGTTTTTGGCGTGCGGGGCAGAATTTCTAGCAAAGAAGTAAAAAGATAAAAATGACGTCACGTCTACGCAAACCTTGCTAGAGAACGTCTTTTTGGCGCCAAAGCGCCGCGCACGCGCGCGCGCGCGCGCGTGTGTGTTTGTGTGTGTGTTTGTGTGTGTGTTTGTGTGTGTGTGTGTGTGTGTTGTGTGTGTGTGTGTGTGTGTGTGTGTGTGTGTGTGTGTGTGTGTGTGTGTGTGTGTGTGTGTGTGTGTGTGTGTGTGTGTGACAGCGACTAGGGCGGACAAGTTGGAAATTGTATGGTATTGTCCCTAAAAGAATAATGTCGAGGTAGTTGTTTTTAATTTTTTTTATAAGATGCTCATTCGCGAGAAAATGGCCGTTTCACAAAAACCAGTTGATCCACACTAGAGTCCGTAATTTTTCTTATTTGTAATATCTATATTTTGCATTTTGCATATAGCTAGATAAAAAGGAGATATTGAAGTAGTTCGTTAACCAGCATTGTACCTCTAGAACTTCTTGAGTGATAATAAATTAAAAAAAATATTTTCACGTTTTTGGGATCAATTTCAAGAATTATTTGAAATTAATCTTAAAACAGTTGAATCTGTTCTTACAAAAAAAACAAACAACAAAAACAATCTTCTCATTAATAATCGCTTTATTTTTCATATACGGTATTTACATAAGCCTACAGTTTGTCTCGGTTGTCGGGTACGATTAGGTCAATTGTGACCGTTATACCCTAGATGTAAAAATCAGATAATTTTCTGCACCACTGTTTCAGAGTCATTTGTAAAACAGTTAACATAACTTTAATTTTTCTTTTACGAAAAATACTTCTCGTGAATACCCGCATGCTTTTTCATGAACAGTATTTTTGCACTAAGCCTGCTGTTTGTCCCAAGAGAGAGAATATGCCACGCCAGACCACAGAGCTATTTCGAATGTCCCTCTTTATTGCTGCGTGCCAATGTGTGTGGACCAGAGGGTGGGTTACTGTAGAAGGAGATGGATTCCTGTCACTACACATGCCCACAGAGCGTACTAACTGCGGGAAGCGCTCTGTGTCCGTCTTAATTTGTGTGCGCCAACGTGTGTGTTGATCAGAGATTGGCTTAGAGAGGAGTAAAATGGATCAGCATAATAAGCCTAAAAATATAAACAATTCTAAATGTTCCTAAACGATAAACGCATGTGAGATCCAAACAATACGGTAGACTTTGGGATGAAATCCTCATCTTGTTTATATCATTTTTTTTTTTACAGGCGAATGACTTGTGTGAGTCTGGTGTATGAACCATAATTTCTTTATTAGGCACACGTGTGCTCTACTTCAACAAGTAACGTGCGTATTAAATCATTCTACCCCAAGACCGAAATCCCCAAATTTTGCCGTTGTCCTCTGAAGACTGCAGTGCAGTGCAGGACAGAGATCGATCATGATAGTTCAAGGGTGATGCCAGAATAGCTTGGCGCCCATAGGCGCCAAGCTATTCTGGCATCACCCTTGAACTATCATGCTCGATCAATATCATGCTGTTGTGTGTATGGGGTAGAATGAGTTTTTAAAAAATCCAGACCAAAAAGACTGCTACCAAGCGTGTAAATGTTCAGAAACGCCCAAAGAAAGAAAGAAACGCGCTTAGCAAGTATAGCGCAGTTTATGTGAGGTAATCAAGGCGTGATGCTTAGAGTCGGGCAAAAACTTCTGATCAATATTGTGGAACATAGGCGCAACGTCGGGCCGAGGAACTTTTGCTTAGTGGGGCTGTTTTTTTCCCATATCAGCCTGCTTGTGGTTTGACTCCAGGCGTGAAATGATGACACAATGTTTTTAACGCGCTTTCTAACAACTTATCAATTGATACGCCTGTCGTGTCCCTGGTATCTCAACTTGCTTTTATGAGGCATGATCAGAAAGTAATTATAGTTATGGCCGCAATTCGTAATCTACTGAATCACATAAATAAAATAACAATCAAAACAAATTTCAACATTTGCGCTTTATCCATGCACAATAATCTTCAGCCATGCCGCTGTGTGACGCTATTGATAAAGTGATGTAAACAGCTGTGCTGGAAAACGGTGGACTCTCCAAGATAATAAATTTATTTCTACATTTTAAAAAGAGTGAAATGTTGAGACAAACGGTTTCGGTTTTACGGCACTGCTATCATTACTTTCTGATCATACCTCGTAACAAATATCTGGTTGTTTCTGAGCTCGAGGAGGTGCCACAAAATTTGTAACAATTGTTATGGGGTTACAAAGTACTTTACCGTTTTCAATTCAAGTCAATAAACCGTTATTATCACTCTGTGGTGAAATTTGGGGCAGGGGAAGTGTTACGATTGTGATTGTGTTATCCTGTGAGAACATGCGTGTGTTAATCGTAGGAAACGATCCGATTTTTCTTTGAACTATCATGATTATGATTCACGTATCTTTTTAGTAAGATTTTCTTCCAGTTACGCAGAGCGGATTTCACTTCATTGATACGTTAGTTTAGTCCAGAACGTTCTAGAAAGGTCGCACTGTCTAGTTACCTCAGTTTGTATGACATCGGTAAATACGGAACAGTTCGTAACAGTTCGCTACATTTTGTTCTGTGCGCGTAAATTAAGCAGCCTTTATTTTGTTTTGTGAAAGGTTTAGATTTTTTCTAGAGTGAATATATAACGTGGTGATAGGGCTACCATACTTTTACGTGTCTTCATTATACATCAGGATTTAGAGCTGAAGTTAGCAGCCTAGTTTTTGTAGCCTATTTTAGTGATTCCAGAAAATTCTTATTTATGAGTTTCAGTTGCGTATTTCGTTCCGATTGGTTGCATTGTATTATTTCCGTAGATGTTTTTGGAAATTGGTAGTATATATAAGGAGGGCGCTGGGAAAGCCCGTTCGTACATTGTCTTGCCCCCCCACCCCCCACCCCCCACACTTTGGTACCGGTCTCAGGCCACTTTACAAATTTCAAATACAAGCGATCAAAAATCTCTGTAACTTCAGTAGCTGACTGGCCCTTCGTTTGTCTTGTACTGTGTTTGTCTTAAATGGCGTAAAATCCGTGTCTGTTTCGTGAGTGTGTGAGGGTTTCAGGCGCGGCGCTTTGAGTCGATCTCCCCAAAATTGAGAAAAAGCGCCTATATAATAACAGTATTATTATTTTTATTTCTTTGTCAGTGTAGAGACACGCAGTTTATCGTAGGTACGTGGCCCGTAGAGGGTGTACATTGTGTGAGACGCTGCGTATGAGAAGTTTTGAGTTGCCAGTGTGGACATTGCAGAAGAGACTTTGTATCAGTTTGTGCATTTGAAAGTGCATTACTGTGTGGATATCGCATCGCTGAATTAAAATATTGTTGGAACTGTTACTCCAGTATTGTCTACATCCTTACGGATTGCAGTTGATTGAGGGTTATTTGAAAAGAACCTTACGTGCGTGCGTCTGGTGTGTTTATCATACTACGACTACAATTCCACCACGTAACATTTTGGCACCTCCGACGGGACCTTCTTCAGTTGGTTCAGTGGAAAGGGTAGCAAGAGAAAACGGCCAGCAGTGAAAAGCAGAGATGGCGACATCGGAAATAGAGACATTCCTGAAAATTGGAAAGGAATGTGGACTCGAAGGAGCTCAACTCCTCGAGTTTGTAAAGGAGAGAGAGAGAGAAGAAGAGATTGGCGAGAGAAGAAAAGAAACGAGAGAGAGAAGAAAAAGAAAGACTGGAGAGATTGGAGAGAGAAGAAAAAGAAAGACTGGAGAGATTGGAGAGAGAAGAAAAGAAACGAGAGAGAGAGAAGAAAAAAAAAAGACTGGAGAGAGAGATGAGAGAGAGGAAAAGAAACGAGAGAGAGAAGAAAAGGAGAGGCTGGAGAGAGAAAGAGAAAATAGACTTGAAGAAGAAAAGAGATTGGAGAGAGAAGATAGAGCTAAAGAGCGTGAAATTAGGAAACTCGAAATTCAAGCAGAAGAGGCAGAGAAGCAGCGACAACATGAAATTCACGTAAAGCAGATGGAGATTGAGGCACAGAACCAGAGGGTTTCTGAAGCGACAGCCTTAGCCAGCAGAGAGCAAACAGCCCGTGCGCCAAAGCTTCCACCTTTCGTTGAGAACTCAGATAAGGTGGACGCTTACCTAGAACGATTCGAGCGCTTCGCAGGTAGCAACAATTGGAAACAAGAAACTTGGGCTATCAAACTGAGTGCACTTCTAACTGGCAAAGCGCTTGAATTTTATACTCGCTTACCAAGAGAAGAAGCCGAAGATTATACACAGTTGAAAGCTGCCCTGCTGAGACAGTATGACTTTACTGAAGAGGGTTACAGGCGACGATTTCGGAACTGCAAGCCTGAAGAAGGAGAAACTCCCGGCCTATTCATTGAGAGAATCAGAAGCTACTTGGAGAAATGGATAGAGCTGGCTGGTTTAAACAGATAGTACCAGGACTTGTGTGACCTTATCATCAAAGAACAAATCCTTAACGCATGTTCTAAGGATCTGGCCGCCCACCTCAGAGAGCAAAAAGACCAGTCACTGAAGGCCCTGGCCGACTTCGCTCAAAGATACCTTGACGCCCACAACATGAAGTTCGGGCCCAGTAAGCCGCAGCGTGTGTCTGCACCTGCAGAGGAAATTCACAATGTCAGAGACACCCCGAAATACAAGCCGATGGAGAACCTGACACGTTTTCTCTGCGGAAAGAAAGGTCACAAAGCGATACGGTGTCCTTCTAGAGATGTTCCCCGAGGCGACAACATCAGAAGATCCAACCAAGATCGCGGGATAGCAGGCAGAAGCCATACTACGTCTCAGCACAGAGCCGCTGCTGTATTAGCCAATGATGTGACGTCATCCAGTGACTTTGAGTCTAGAGAAACGCGAGTGACACCAGAGCTGATTGAATCTTTCAGAAAGAATGGACGCATCCCAGTAGGAGATGGGACTACATTCTTACCAGTCTCAAACATCGCGCTGCCTGAGAATGAAGTGCCGAATATACCGGTGGTGTCAGGATTTGTCGGCAAAGCATCAGTGAGAGTGTTGAGAGACACTGGTTGTAGTTGCATCATCGTGAGAGAGGACCAAGTAGCTGAAGACCAGAAGCTACAGGAGTGGACCACCCTCATTTTAGCTGACCGAACTGTAAGGATTATCCCCCTTGCCAAAGTTAGTGTCGACACCCCATACTTGACAGGAGAGGTGAAGGCGTTGTGCGTAAAGACCCCTGTCTACGATCTTATCATCGGAAACATTAATGGTGCCAGAAATGCAGACGATCCAGATCCAGAGTGGAGACATGAAACATGTGCTGTTACCACGAGAAGTCAAGCAAAGAAGAGTCATCAGACCATCCCTCTTAAAGTGGCGGACAACACGGAAGCAGCCGTGGTGAATAAGGAAAGGCTGGTGGAGCTACAGAGAGCCGACCATACGCTTGACAAGTTCCGAGGTCAAACCGAGCCCGTGACGCGAAAGGGGAAAGAGATAACCTTCGAGACGAGAAGAGATATCCTGTACCGAATATTCGACAGCAATGGAGATAAACCTGTGCGCCAAGTAGTAGTTCCTGAACCTTTGAGAATGCAGGTGATGAAATTGGCCCATGATTCCATATTGGGAGGACATTTGGGAATCAACAAGACGCTTGATAGGATCCGAGCCGTCTTCTACTGGCCTGATATGGGAGGCGACATCACCCGATTCTGCAGGTCGTGCGACATATGCCAGAAGACAATCTCCAAGGGAAAGGTCCCCAAAGTTCCTCTAGAGAAAATGCCACTGATTGATATGCCTTTCAAGCGGGTAGCTGTGGACCTACTGGGGCCAATATCCCCTCCAAGTGAAGATGGTCATCGCTATATTTTGACTCTGGTGGACTACGCTACACGTTATCCTGAGGCCATACCATTGAAGAAGATCGACGCTCCAACAGTGGCAGAGGCGCTTGTCGACATGTTCAGCCGTTTGGGGATTCCTGAAGAGATCCTGAGTGACCTGGGAACTCAGTTCGTCTCTGACTGCATGGAGGAAGTCAACCGGTTATTGAGCATCTGACACCTTACTACCACCCCTTATCACCCCATGTGTAATGGGCTGGTTGAAAAGTTTAATGGAACATTGAAGGCTATGCTGAAGAAACTGTGTGCTGAGCAGCCAAGGTTGTGGCATAGATATATCAATGCGTTGCTCTTCGCATACCGTGAAGTTCCTCAGGATTCGACAGGGTTTTCCCCTTTTGAATTACTGTACGGTAGGACTGTAAGGGGGCCCATGCACATCCTGAAGGAGCTGTGGACCAAGGATATCGACGAACCTGAGGTGAAGATCAGCTACTAGTACGTCTTTGACCTAAGAGAGAAGCTGGAAGATACCCTCAGGATGGCTCGAGAAGAACTGGGGAAGCATTACTATGATCGTAAGGCGAAACCTCGACGATTCCAGCCAGGTGACCAAGTGTTGGTTCTTCTTCCTACCGACAACAACAAACTCCTGATGCAGTGGAAGGGACCCTACGTTGTCGACACGGTGGTTGGCATCAACAACTACAGAGTCAAGGTCAACAACAAGGTGAAGACTTACCATGCTAATCTGTTGAAGAAGTATATTGAGAGAGGTCGTCAAGACAAAACACAACTGGTGGCATCGGTACGTCTTGCTGATGACGAAAGACTAGACGACGAAAACCTGTTTGACCTTAATGAATTCCGACACAAGGAGGATGTAGAAGATATCCAGTTCGGTCAGAATCTGACCCAGTCTCAACGAGAAGAACTGAGCGTCCTGACTCAAGAGTTCAAGCATCGGTTTACACCTGACCCAGGAACAACAGACACCATCCAGCCCGAGATTAATCTAACATCCGACAATCCGGTTCGCGACGAGTCGTGTCGTCTGTTTCGCAACACGAGTGAAGAACTGAGAGAGAATGTTGGGGAGATGCCGGACCCGGAAGTCGACAGAGATTCCAGATTACCAGTGGTCATCGGGAACAGACCAGAGAGATATAGTTTGGTGTGTGGGAACTTTTGTACTTTCCGTGGGCCGACAGTGTTTGACCCAGGACCAATAACTGTGTGAACTGTGTACTGTACCACTTGATTTGACGATGTCCAGAAGTGAACTTTGACATTGATTTTAGTTTAATCGAGGATTCACAGAACTTTGGAGCGGACTACATGAGCAGAGCAGTTTGAATGAACATTTCTGTGTCCAGAACAGTTTAGATAAACATTTTGGTTTTCATGACATTTTAAAGGGACATGTCTTCGCTCAGGACTGTTTAAAGGAACTGTGAGATGATTATTTTAATTTGATTTTGAGGTGAAATTATACTTTGTTTAGGGTTCTGTGTAGTTTAACACAGCCAAAACCCTTTTTTTTATTTGAAAAGAATTTTTTTGTGAAATTTCATTCTAAAGAGGGGGGTAATGTTACGATTGTGGTTGTGTTATCCTGTGAGAGCATGCGTGTGTTAATCGTAGGAAACGATCCGATTTTTCTTTGAGCTATCATGATTATGATTCACGTATCTTTTTAGTAAGATTTTCTTCCAGTTGCGCAGAGCGGATTTCACTTCATTGATACGTTAGTTTAGTCCAGAACGTTCTAGAAAGGTCGCACTGTCTAGTTACCTCAGTTTGTATGACGTCGGTAAATACGGAACAGTTCGTAACAGTTCGCTACATTTTGTTCTGTGCGCGTAAATTAAGCAGCCTTTATTTTGTTTTGTGAAAGGTCTAGATTTGTCTAGAGTGAATATATAACGTGGTGATAGGGCTACCATACTTTTACGTGTCTTCATTATATGTTAGGATTTAGAGCTGAAGTTAGCAGCCGAGTTTTTGTAGCCTATTTTAGTGATTCCAGAAAATTCTTATTTATGAGTTTCAGTTGCGTATTTCGTTCCGATTGGTTGCATTGTATTATTTCCGTAGATGTTTCTGGAAATTGGTAGTATATATAAGGCCAAGGGCGCTGGGAAAGCCCGTTTGTACATTGTCTTGCTTTGTCAGTGTAGAGACATGCAGTTTATCGTAGGTACGTGGCCCGTAGAGGGTGTACATTGTGTGAGACGCTGCGTATGAGAAGTTTTGAGTTGCCAGTGTGGACATTGCAGAAGAGACTTTGTATCAGTTTGTGCATTTGAAAGTGCATTACTGTGTGGATATCGCATCGATGAATTAAAATATTGTTGGAACTGTTACTTCAGTATTGTCTACATCCTTAAGCCACGTGTGACGGATTGCAGCTGATTGAGGGTTATTTGAAAAGAACCTTACGTGCGTGCGTCTGGTGTGTTTATCATACTACGACTACAACTCCACCACGTAACAGGAAGTCCGTTGCTGTTGGCTGTCTTTCTCTCCGGAGGTGAAGTTTAATTGTCATTCGACCCATTAGGGTAAAAAAAACAAAACAAAAAAAACAATGAAAAGTTTTCTTCCATAATTTCCATCAAGATGTTTTATATTATCTGACCCCAGCATTCCAAGTCCCATTTTCATTAACTCATTTTACACCTGACACACCACACCAAGATATGGATTGACCATGATCGTTCAAGGATGATGCCAGAATAGCTTGGGCGCCAAGCTATTCTAGCATCACCCTTGAACTACCATGGTCGATCTGTGTCCTGCACTGCAATGCAGTCTTCAGAGGACAACGGCAAAATTGGGGGATTTCGGTCTTGGGATGCAGTGAGTTAAGATGTTTAATGCACATGTAATTGCGCATCGAAACCTTCGTTCAGATTAAATTTCACTATAACGAGAATGAGGTGAGGTGGGAATTGGGGGCAGAATGTATAAAGTACGCAAAAGCTGATCAGGCCGATGTCGCCCACAGTCGGCCCGCGCACAGCTGTGCGCAGGTCGACTAGTGTCGATGTCGGCCCGATGTCCTTGTGCTGACCGACTACACATGAATGTAGGGCAAAGCCCCATGAAGTCGTGGTTTGCATTGCCGATGGTCTTGTACTAACTGTTGTGGTTTGTATTGCCGATGGCCTTGTGCAAATTGTTGCGTTTTGTATTGCCGATGACCTTGTGCTAACTATTGTGGTTTGTATTGCCGATGTCCTTGTGCTAATTGTTGTGGTTTGTATTGCCGATGGCCTTGTGCTAACTGTTGTGGTTTGTATTACCAAACAAACAACGGTCCGGTGTAATCTCTGTCTGTCGTCTCAGCCTCTCTCAACTTCCAATGGACGTCCTCCTCCCAGATTCCAGAAGGAAGTTCCTTCCGCGCATGCCTGGGCGAGCGTGCCAGTTTCCCCTGGAGCTTCTCTCTGTCCACTGGGGAACACGTGATTAGTGTGGAGTGGTACAGGGCCACGGGTAATGTTTGTATGTGTGTGTGTGTGTGTGTGTGTGTGTGCGTGTGCGCGCGCGCGCGCGTGTGAGTGTGAACGTTCTCAATACAATTATTTGCAACATTCCTGCAACGCAGAAGCCATAAGCGTTGTTGTTGTTACTGCACTGATATAATGCACTGTTGTCTCCTCCACAGATAAAGGCCAGATTATTGTGGCAGGTTTGCTGGCAGGCCATTTTTTCCCGACTGCAGGCCAGAATGTGACGTTTGTACCCGGCGCAGGACTACAAGTGGGTCACGTGAGTCTAGCGGAGTTCGGTACATACAGGCGTGTGAGGGTGAAATACAACAACAATGGATCGCTCCTCTCCAGTCAGCAGACGGCTTTGCTCACAATGGAGGGTGAGAACACGACAGCAGTAGACCTGTTTTCTTACTGACCAGACGTTCAAATAAAAAAGAAGAAATGACCTTAACCCTTTTGCTGTCGGTAAAGCTTTTTGTCGCGATGAGTCCGGTCAACTCTTGTTATGTCTGTTACGTGTGAAATGCGCCAGTGCTGGCGAAGGGTCACATCTTCCAATCTGTTACGTTGCAGACGCGCCAGCGCTAGCGGAGGGTCAGATGGTCGCAAGTATATGTCCCGAGCCCGTGCTGGATGACGTCACCGGCCGTCTGCACATACAGCTTATGTGTGGACACTTTTTGTCTCTGGGCAGCAGACCCGTCTCCGTCGTGTGGAAAGTAAGCGCCTTGCACAGTGTAGTTAGGGTTTCTTGTTGTGTGTGACAGTTGGTACGGTAGAACAGCGAGATTCCGTGTGAACATATGTTAACCCTTTGGCTGTTGGTAGCGGTTTCTGTCGCGATAATTCCTGTAGAGATTATCGCTACAAAAACCGATACCGACAACCAACTTGTTAGTCTGTTTGCTTGCTTGCTTGCTTGAGTGAGTGAGCGAGGATAGAGTAAGATTGATTGGATTTGGATTGATTGATTGGACTGACTGATTGATTGATTGATTGATTGATTACAGACACCATCTGACCATACCGTGGCAAGCACCGCCTATATTAACGGGACGTTTCGCCTCAACCTGCCTCACCCCACACAGGGCGGGGGATACTACTGTCGGCTCAAAGACCCCTCCGTGGCCTCCAGGTGTGTGTGTGTGTGTTTGTGTGTGTGTGTGTGTGTGTGTGCGTGCGTGCGTGCGTGCGTGCGTGCGTGTGTGTGTGTACGTATACTGGGTCTCACTAAACATAAAGCTTCAAGGCAAAGTAATGCCCAATTACATGTTACGTAATCATTTGATTTGTTTCGCTGGCTCGATCGAAATGGAAGAAAAATGTCACAAAATCACAGCACATGAAAAGCATTTCTTGACAATATCAGATAAGTGAGCAGGCATGGCCGAGAGATAATAGATGAGAGATTACAGCCCCACCCATTTAATAATCAATAGATTTATTTGATTAGTGTGATGAAGCTCTATGCTCGTGCATAGTGCTCATACATTAGGGTTAGTACGGTACGGTTTTTGTTAACGGTTTGTTTGTGCCGATAGTCCGTGGGGCCTGCTGTCCACGTGAAATCTTTAAGACATGGTTAGCACGGAGTTTTGGTGAGTTCTGTTTAGTGAGTTCTAGGCAAAAGCTGTGTCTGTCAGAGGTCTAGATCGGTAGTACGGGCTGTCTTGTTGTATGGAACGGTTGTGTTGGAGACACCTAGCCCGTATTCCAAGACTCTGAAACCTAGAATTCAGGTATGTGTCTATATATGTAGTATTGATAGTTGCTTAGTTAAAGACAGTATGCGTTGGTAAGAGTAATTTGCTTGTATAGTGTTGACCGGTTTGGTTTAGTTATGTTGGTTTAGAATTCAGTGAAGTAACCCGTGTTTTTGTATACAGTTGTTTACCGAGATAGATGACTAAAGGAATGTGAGGTGTGTATGTCTAAGCCGCTATGAAGATAGTACGTGGTTGGTTAAGCATAGTCTTTTCCAGTGTATAGAGTAGTGTATAGCAAGAGTGTTAGGCTATAGTCTGTTTCAATATAGTGACAGATATGGGGGTGTTACGGAAGTAGACAGTTTATGAAGCACGTGTGTGTGTGTGTGTGTGTGAATGAACGTGTGAGTTATTTGTATCAGCCAGGTTACGTGACGTTTCTCATTGATCCAATATGTTGTGTGTTTAGCAAGTGTTACGTTGGGACTTTTGTTGTCGTATTCAGAGTGCTTGTAAAAAGAGGGAGCGACGGACGCCGAGACGTCGAGTCACCAGACCTAACGTGAGGTCATCACCCCTCCAGCTCTTCACTCAGAGTGAGTCTGACCGGGACCAAGACACCCGAGTCAAAACGAGAACTGCGCTACAGTACGAGTACGAGGACGTCCGTGCCAAAGAGACAGGACGGCAGGAAGAAGCGTACAATGAAGGACTTTCACGCCTAGACGTGAGAAGGACCAACGTAACCAGGCAATAACATCAAACAGGTTGGAGACAGTGTGAAACTAAAGCCTAGCCTGGCCGAGATAGTGTGTGATGTGTATGTGATTTGGATGCAGTGGGGAAGGTGGAGTGTATATAGTCTGATAATCTTTTAAGCGTTTCTTTTCTTGTATATTGAGTATAAAAGTCACTTTAGAAAGGGAGCCCGTGTGTTGAGTTTTACCGCATGAATGCGCCCGTCTGAGTCAGTGGTGGTATATGCATCTGTGTGAGAGTCTGTGCGTACGACTGTGGGCAAGTCTGCGTGCGTTACAATTAGCTTGGTAATTAGACCAACGTCCTCCAACAATATCAATGCTGACACAGCCTTACCTTTTCCAATGCATTCTCTCACCGCGCACACACAACACAACTGTTACCTACACATAACACAAGGCTAGGCAGGCCACCCGACCCCTTGGAATGTCTGTCATTGGCCTCAGTCAGGTCTTTTAACAGGGTAGGTTGCACCTTCCAATACAGTTAAACCTGTCTTTGTTTAGACAGGCACACTCAAATATTCGGCATACGCGGCACACGCGGTACACGCGGCATACGCGGCACGTGCAACACACGCGGCATATGCGGCACACACAGCATACTCAAAATATGCCACACGTGCGGCACATGCGGCACACGCGGCATACGCGTCATACTCAAAATACGCGGCATACGCCGCACACGCAGCATACGCGGCACACGCGCCATACTCAATACACGCATGGATTCTCACTCAAAAATATAATGCTGTACTGAAAGATTTTCATGAGCAGTTAAAGTTTATCTGTTTGTTTTACTGTAAGGATCGTGACAGCTTTGAAGACTGCCTCAGAGAGAACGATGTCATCCCCAACAAACATGAACGAGACATTGTCCAAAAAAAACTGAAATCGACTAAGCGTCTAAAGCTTATTTTAAAGACAGATCAACCTACTGGGTATGGATTAGTGAATTAATTTAGTCTTTTGGTTTGTCCATAAAAAATGACAGATGGACAAACCATTGACATCACAGGCTGTTTCAAAGATGTTGAGCTCTTTTATGACTTAAAAACAGATGTTAAACAGCCGTTTGAGCTTGGTATAAAACTCTCAACACCAACAGTGATATACATGGCATATAATGTGACTTTTGGGTATTCTGATGATCCACTATGCTATGAGTACGAGACTGTTGATCTTAGGACACATACCTTTAGAGTTAATGATGCTAACTGTGACTGGTTTGGGGCACTGTGTGAACACGTATTCAGACAACTAAGTAAACTACATGATTATATTGAAGTTACAGTCAATAAAGTGATATTACAAATACAGAGCCACCAGTAATATTTTTTATTTAATATTTTGTCGGACAAATAAAAATGACGGACAACATGATAGATGTAACAAACTGCTTCAGATATATCCAACACTTTAAACAGTTAAGAACAGATTTCAAACAACCAGACATAATGCCAATTTCAACACCAGCAATGATATATGTGTCATATGAAATGACTTTAGAAATATTTGAGGAGTTACCATTTGTAGAGTACATTCCTGTCGATCTTAAGACACATACCTTTGAAGTTGATGATGGCTGGTTTGAGTCAGTGTGTGAACAAATATTCAGACAACTATGTGAACTGAATCTGTTTATTGTAGAAGTTACTGTCAATAAAGTGGTATTACTCATAGAGTAATATTTGTTATTTAATATTTTGTCGAACAAATAAAAATGATGGACAATGCCCAAAGCTCGTCAGGCTTAAGAAACGTGTTTCACACAACAGACTTGCCTATATCCAACACTTACAGTGTCTATGAATCGATAGAAAGGTCTTTTTCTGTCATACAAGATAACCTTCTTTCTGGTAGTGTAAAGATTCAGCTTGTTGCTAAAATAGAATTTACCAGGGTAGATGGTGAAGTGATTGTATCATATATCTCAACAAGACAACACACAGTTAATTCAAAAGAGGAATTGGAAAAAGTGTTTAGAGAAAGACTGTTGCCTGACTTTATAGAAGCAATTGGCAGAGCAAAAATGAAGGGGTCTGGTTGGCATGAAGGTCGTGTACATGAACTACAACTGAAGCAGTCAAGATATCATCCTATTTTAGGCAAATCATGGCTGCCACTACCAACTGAGGTTGTAGACAAAAAGGCTGTAGTTAATATTTAAAACAATGATAATTTCTGTTTTATGTGGTGTGTGCTTGCTAAACTACACTTTGTAAAAACAAAACCTGAACGTGTATCTAACTATACCAAATTTGTAAATGAACTCAATTTCAGTGGCATACAATTCCCTGTTAAGGTAGAGGACATAGATTTGTTTGAAAAACTAAATCCTGGGATATCTGTGAATGTGTATGTATGGGATAATGAGTCTGAGAACAAGTTACAACCAATTAGAGTATCACCAATTGCCCCAACCTATGGTCAGTCAGAAGATAAGCATGTAGACATGTTACTAATAAGCTCTGGCTCAGGTGATAACTTTCACTACACAATTATCAGGAGTATGTTATGACTAATTCATAATCATGTATCAAAACACAATGGCAAACAGGAAGTGTGTAAAAGATGTTTACAAAGGTTTTCCTCTATTAAAGTAGCACACAAAGATGTCCAGCACTGCAGGTCACCTGATGACATTCAAACAATACTTAGGTATCCAGATCCTGGTAGCAAGGTATATTAAAAAAAACTATGTTAATCAGCAAAAGCTGCCGTTTGTAGTGTATGCTGATTTTGAATCACTGGTTGTACCATATGGGGGTCCTGTTCCAGAATCATTACCAAAGACTGAAAAATTGAGTGACCAAGTGGTGTGTTCTTTCGGATATATTCTTGTTAGGTCAGACGGTCAGCATACAGAACCTGTTATCTACAGAGGTGAAAATGCAGCAGCTGAGTTTTTAACAGAAATGAGACAACTGTATAGTCAGGTAGTACATTATTTGGGAAAATGCCAGATGCCTTTGATGATGACAGAAGAAGACAAACTGAATTTTAATACAGCAGTGATGTGTTGGATTTGTGAACAATCTTTAGGAGGTGATAAAGTTCGCGACCATGACCACATAACTGGGTGTTACAGAGGTGCAGCTAATGGAGCATGTAACTTAAAACTAAAAATAGATCCCAAGGCATATAAGTTGCCTATCTTTTTCCACAATCTCAAGGGGTATGATTCTCACATTATCATGCAGGCTGTGGATGAATCTTACAAAAAAATTAGTTGTATTGCCCAGACAACTGAAAAATACTTGACTTTTAGGCTGGACAACAAATTAGCATTTTATAACTCCATGCAATATTTGTCTTTAGGGCTTGCTAGTCTGGCAGAAGGACTGACTGAGTTTCCAATAATAAGTAAATATTTTGAGCCAGAGTTAATTAAGAAAGGTGTGTATCCGTACGAGTACATTGATCACTGTTGTGTTTGAGGAAAGGAGACTGCCACCAAAAGAGAAATTTTATTCCACACTAAATGGAAAAGGTATTTCTGACTCTGATTACCAGCATGCTCTCGATGCATGGGGCAAATTAGGGTGTGAAACTATTGGTGACTATCATGACCAGTACTTGAAAGCTGACGTTTATTTGTTAGCAGACGTATTTGAAAGTTACCGTGAAAAGGGTCTATTGCACTATGGTCTTGACCCAGCTTGCTACATAACTAGTCCTGGCATGACATAGGAGGCATTTTTAAAATCTAGTAAGATATCTATAGATCTGTTGTCTAATCATATGATGGGTGAAATGGTGGAACGTGGTTTGAGGGGAGGCATAAGTATAGCGGCAAACAACTACACCAAAGCGAACAACAAATATCTTGACAACCCAAACTTTGACCCCACAAGGTCAAGGTCGTTTATTACGTACCTTGACGCCAATAATTTGTATGGATTCGCGATGTGTAAATTATTGCCCTTGAAAAACTTTTGTCTGCATGATTTGTCAAAGTGTGATATAACAAAATCAACAAACTTTATTATAACTCTTGGCCGGAATGATGCAAAAGGTTGGATCTTTGAAGTCAACCTGGAGTACCCGCACCGCCTACATGATTACCATAATGATTATCCATTAGCTGTTCAGAAAATGAGTATGACTGGGAAAAAAGAAGACACTAAACTTGTGCCAAATTTGAATGAGAAATTCAATTATGTTTGTCACTATCTCTTACTACAGTTTTACATCAGGCATGGGTTAGTACTAAAGAAAGTTCACAGAGGCATTGAATTTGATCAAAGTGCTTTCATAAAAGATTACATAATGAAAAACACAACATTGCGTGCGAGAGATGGTAACACTACATTTGATAAAGACTTCTTTAAGCTTATGAACAATGCCTGTTTTGGAAAGACGATGGAAAATCCTCATCACCGCAAAGATATGAGACTGGTCGCAACTGAATCAGGCACAATTAAACTTACAGGCAAGCCACAGTACACAGGGTATAAAGAGTTTCATTCGTCATTGTATGCAGTGTCACTCCCAAAAAAAGATTGTTAAACTGGACAAGCCAGTTTTCATTGGTATGGCAATTCTTGAGTTATCAGAATTATTAATGCTTGAATTCTACTATGATTACTTCAAACCAAAGTATCCTGAGTGTCATCTGCTATACACTGACACTGACTCTATGATCATTGATGTGCACACTGAAGACTTTTTTGAAGACATGAAAACAGAACTACATATGTATGACACGTCTGTGTATAGCACACAAAACAAGAAAGTGCCTGGGAAGTTTAAAGATGAACTGAATAGAGTGCCTATAGTTGAGTACATTGGACTAAGATACAAAATGTATTCTATTCTGCACCAGAAAGGTAGTCAGTCAAAAGCCAAAGGTATAAAAAAAAACAGTGATAAAAAATAAAGATATCTGACATGAACACTTCAAGCAAGTATTAGATGGTGAACTAATGCCTGATTATCCAAACAAGTCACTGAGGTCAAATAGACATAATCTTGAAATGATCCAAACACGTAAAAAGTCACTTGCAGTAGGGGACACAAACGAGTGTTTCACAATAAGGCAAAGGCTTATTCACCTGGGCATTACAGGCTTAAGTTATCTGAAGAAATAGCCAATGAATTAATTGATGAATTAGTTGGTGAAATGAGTAATGAGTGTCTGGAGGAATAATCTGTAATTCTTCTCTGACAAACACCCTTTGTGGGGCAGGCTCATATAGATAATAAATTGATGAGTTAGCGCCAGGGACTATTTTTGTTTTATATTGTGAATGGACAAAGACCATATTGGATCAGTTGCCCTTCGTCTGACATCATTCTCAGCCTCACCGGGTTGATATAGATATCTTACCTGTTTTGTAAACAAGTTTGTGTCAGGTGGTGTTGTTTTCAGCCCCGACCCTGATGGTGGTTTCATTGTTTTTAATTTAATAGCATCAACTGGTTTTAAATGACCTTCATTATTCATTGCTTTTATCACAGATGGTAGTCTCTTAACCCACTCAGTGTTACGTGCATCATGCATGAGTTCCTTAGAATACTGATAACTGAAGAGTTTCTCCGACAATTGTTTGTTAAAGTTCTGTGATCTATGCACGCCCGGTATGCCTTGCCGCACTAGCACACCATGCTTTGCAAATAACTGATTAACAGCACCTTTAAATTCAGATCCGTCATCGACTTACACAAGCCTGGGAAATTTTAAAGGACCACAACTATATATCTTTGTTAACACAGTGGCCACTGTTACAGCATTTTTGTCAGTTATGGCTTCGGCATCCTTATACCTTGAAGCTATGTCGACAACAGTTAATGCATACTTGTATCGTTTTTTCTTATTGTATCATGTGGCAGGAACAGAAGATCCATTTGATGGGTGTCATTAGGAGTACTGTTTTCAAAATGAGGTCTTGTTATTTTTCTTGGAGCAGGTAAATATATTTGCCAAATTGCCTGTTTTTTGAGCCACTGTTTTATTTGTTTGAGTGTAACATCCCCACCCACAGTGGCATGTAATTTCTCTATTGCAGTATTCCCTTTCCAGTAGCCAATTGGAGAGTAATATATTTTTGATAGTTTATTTCCAATGTCGGTCATTTCTTCTAGCAATAAAAACTCCTGTAAAATATACAAATGTCATTCCTACTAGAACAAAAATTATTTCTCCATTTTTTTTGTTCTGGGCTTGGTTGATAGTAGTCGCTAAGTTTTGGCTGTGGGATGGTCATATCTTCGCCAGTAACAAGAAAATATTCATTGATCGCATCATCGACATTTGAAAATGTATGCTGTGCATGACCTTCTAGCCTGAGTTTTTCATTGATAAAATCAAGTTTCTCTATTATTTGCTTTTCATAATCTTGCTGAGCTTGTGCCAGTTTTTCAGATGCCTCATTGTGACGCTTCATTTCTTCTGCTGATTCCTCTCTACCTATTTTTGAAAAGAGATAGTTTGATCCACTAAATGCAAGTGCGTTAACAACTGCCCCACCAATCATAATAGCTATAGTTGCCATACTTTTTATTTACATAGAAACATTTTCTGGAATAATTCCTTGCTTGACGAGAAAGTCTTTTGTTGCAATTGACGCTGTTACAACAGCTACTAGCTTAGCACTGTCTTTGAAGTCTAATCTACTCAAGTCTGCCGATTTCATTTTGAAAAGACTTTTTCCCAGCATAGAATAAGCTACTGTTAGTCCACTTATTACGGCAGAGTGAAAGACGAGGTTCATTATGTTTTTTGCGTCGCTCATTTTCTTATGCCACAAAATTAAATAATAAATTTATTTACTGCATAAGAAATGGGTCAAAAGGTTTTGGCATTGCTGATAATGTGGCGACTTCTTCTTTTGTTTTTGGAGTGTTTGATTTTTTGGACACTGATCGAGCTTGCGATTTGTATTTTTTGTATAATTGGTAACCTCCGTAACGTAACCAAATCTGACAACAAATCCAGCAACTATATATTTTGTTATTTCAGGTTTAGACTCAGTTGATAGTCTCTCACTTTGTTGAGGTGGTGAGGGTGTTGGTCCTGACAGTAGTGACACAGGTGCTGGGGCCTGTGCTGATTGTGGTGAGTAAGTTACATGAGCCTTTTCTGTTAATGCCTGAAGCTGCAATTTTTGTTTCTTTGTTATATTCAGCTAATCTTTTTCCAGCCTCAACTCTGCCTGGACTTTTAATCTTAGTCACCGTTTGAACCTGCGTCAAGACAGGACTCAGTTGTGGAGTCATCTGGGTCTCGTCCATTTTTTTCTTCATTAAAATATATTTTAGAAAAATTAATATGGCTTCCAGTAACAAGTAAGGTTACCACAGGCGCAAGATAATTGCCAAACTTGTAGAACATGAGGCATGCTAATTTACCTATTGAACTTGAAACTATGGGGTTGCTTTCTAAATCGTGTGTTGCTATCTACAGGTCAAAAGTGACTCACAGCTTTTGTGTATAGGCAGACAAGAGATCGACTCAAATCACGGGTCATTAGTGAAGCAATGTGATTTTCATATTTAGCATGAAGTTTGATTAGCTCGTCAGCAGTGAGGGATTCTATATCTTCTGTCATATATTGTTTTCCAAGAAAAGCTTTTGATTTTCCAGAAATAACTACAGAAAGAAGACGCTGTTTTTTAGAATCCAATTCTTTGTTCTCTACAGTGCAGATATTGCTTAGAAGAAGTAATTCAACTTGGTTCATTTTATAATGAAAAAAAAAAAAAAAAATAAGACAACCTTGCTTGGACCTGTGAATAACTGAGTGATGTAAACTTATGAAATTACTGTTCATGTAACTTTCTAGAATAATGTGATCTTACTTGATATCTAATTTCAAAGTTACCTACAACTTACAAGTAACTTTGAAGTTAACTTTGAAGTTAGTTGTCACAAGGTCTTATAAGTGACTTAAAATAAGAACTTATAAGAACCTAAACATAAGAACTTAAAAGTTCTTGACTTAAGTCAACAAGATACTCGGACAGATTTCCCAAGTTACAAGGACAATAAAAAAACTTTTTTTTCTCAGTAATATTCTGGTGGTGGAGCAGATGGCGTCAAATGGGCAGGTGTGAAAGGCATGACATCTCTTTGCGAAAAGTATTTCAGAATTAATGAATGATTATCAAAACTGATCTTTACTTGCCTAAAAGTCCTTGAACTTTTTTCATAGTTTCTTCTACACCTATTTTCTTCCCTTCTTCTAAAAAAGATTTCTTAAGCTCTTCAACATTCACGGGTTGACTCCACATCTTATTCTGTATTTCAGACTTCTGTTGTTTGTAATTGGCCAAATCATCCTGCACTCTCTTGAATTCATGATCATCAATTTTATTATCGTCTAAAGCCTTACTGATAATAAGTTTCATACTGCTTAGCTTAGCTCCTGTGAGCGTACTCAATGCTTCATGCTTCTGCAATTTTGTATGAAATCTTTTGTTAAGGGCTTCCATACCAAAGCATGCCAGGCTTGTGGCAACGCTAACTCCTTCAACAGCAATTCCTATGACACTCCCCACTCCCGTCACAAACAGGGCAATACCTCCTACAGATAATCCAGCTGACACCACACCCACAACCATTGATGCATTGTGTACAGAATTGAAAACCGTTTTATATCATCTTTTACACCTGGAGTATTTTGCCTGTTCCCCTTCCAAATACTTCTTGGCTTGACTTCGCGAACGAAGATTTTATAGGAGTTGCCCGCCACGACGTCTGCAGGCTTGTTCGTGGCTGCGGAGGCCAATCCGAGACAGGCAGGTTCGACCGCAGTGGTTGCAGGGGAAGGTATGGCCAGGGTTCTGAGCTGCGGCATCTCTGTTTTTTCTCCTGAGCCGCTTGTCCTTAAGGCTAGCTCTGTGAGAGTCCTCAAAGGAGACAGCTGCCTTGTAAATGGTGGAGCGCCAGGTGTCACGGTCCGCAGCAAGCGAAGACCACTGGGCCCGCTTGCATAGCGATGAAGTAAGTCCTTACTTCCGAAGTAATTGGCTACTCACGAAGTAAACGCCTCGTTTCCGCTTGCATGGGTCGGAAGTAACGCTTACTTCGGAAGTTAACGGAGAAGTAACTTGGGCGCGATTTACTACAGAGGGACCCCATGAGTACATTCGCTTACTTCCGAAGTTACCGTGGAAACAAATGGCGGCTTTTATCATTTTTGGCGCTCGACAGCGAAGAGCAATTCGCAGGAACCGAGTTTTCCGTGATCGGACACATCCGCTGGAAGTGTTTAACGACACTGAAGTGTACAGAAAATTCCGATTTAGGCGAGAGGACATTCTAGAACTGACAGACGAACTTACAAATGACATTGCATACGGCCTGCAGCGAAAGGGCGCTTTGACCCCGGTGTTACAAGTTCTACTGTCGCTCCGATTTTACGCGACGGGGACCTTTCTGGATGTTGTCGCCGAAATGATCGGAGTACACGAATCTACAGCGTCAAGAACCATCGCTCGCGTCACTGAGGCCATCCTGAGAAGACTGCCACAGGAGATTCGCTTGCCAGCCTCTCAACGGGAGGCAGATGACATAAAGGCCAAGTTTTACAGGTAGGCATTATTTGGTATTGTACATGTCAGTTAGTTTATGTATCTGCTTGCCACAGCAAGCATATCACTGAATCAAATATTAAGGTGACATGCATCAGCTTTATGACTGAAAGCATATTGAATGATACTTAATAGGCACCTTGAAAACAGACAACACACCTGTCACAGTGATAGACCTCTGCGCAACATGTCAGATTACAAAAACAAATGCGTGTTCAGTTGATTTTAATTTGATCTTAACCAAGAGTAATTCTAGTGAAATTGACAGTACTAGTAAAGTACTACACACAGCATTTTTATACAGGAGGCATAGGTGCTGTTGGGGTCAGTGTTTTAATTGGTAAATTCCACAGTGTTCGTATTATATATATATATATATATATATATATATATATATATATATATATATATATATATATATATATATATATATATATATATATATATATATATAATGATTGTCATTGTTGTTGCCCTGAGCTCCTTAGATTTGTTATGTACACAGTTGCTGTGTCATTAAGGTTGTGTTCCCACATCCTTCCCTCCACACACTAATTCATGTATGCTGCGCAGTCACTGTTGTAGCTCCCCTCAAAAAAAAAAAGAAAAAAAAAAGTATATGCTGTGAGCGTGTCAGAGTAGTAATAATTATGTAATAAATCATTAGACGTGTTTTTAAAAAAAAGAGCCTGTTAAGGCATTTGAATGTCTTTAATATAGACATGTGTAAATATGTGCTGTTTTTGTGGTACATTTCATTCCAGCAATTGCATGTTGACATAATTTCATTGCTGGCCATACATTATTATGTGCACTATTGTTTCTTTGTAAAATAGCTCATCGTTTGTCATGATTATTGTTTCACACAATCTCAATTTAAAATACGGTGAGTGCAGTTAATGGAAATAGGTCTTAGCCATGTTCTCTTCTGTCAGTGGCATGGTTATTATCTTCTCACACCTGATGCATTTTCTACCTGTTATTTCAGGATGAATCCAGGCTTCCCAAACACGATAGGCTGCATTGATGGTACCCATGTCAGGATCCAGGCACCAACAGTAGCAGAGCATGAATATGTTAATCGGAAAAATTTCCACTCCATCAATGTGCAGGTGAGACTAGTTCAGAAAAAAATTGTGTGATTGGGTGTGCTGCATTGCTTTCAATACTTTCACTGTCAGCTACTGTTCACAGTAATTCCCAGATTACTCATAGTTTCAGGCACTTTGGTGCAACATGAATGCTTCTGTTGATGTGTGTATGTTTTATCACTTTGAAAGTAGATTTCAGGGAAATGAGTTTAGATTTTAGTTTATTAGCTCAATTGCATCTTTTCCAACTTCATATTTACAACCAGTAACATGAACATTTGTCAATGAAATAATAATAATAATTTGAAACTGTGTGTAGATTCTGTGTGAAATCACAATCAACTATATCTGTTTGTTCCAGGTGATATGTGATGCTGACTTGATATTCATCAATGTAATTGCCAAGTGGCCAGGGTCAGTGCATGATGCACGCATCCTACGAGAGTCTGCGCTGTTCAGAGCATTTGAGTCTCCAAGGTATTTGTGCATAGCAGGGATTTGTGCTGGAGGGAAAAGGGGCAAGAGCAGAAAGTGAACGAGCCACTGCAAAATATGTATTACTAATTATAACAGTTAAAATTATATTTGGACTAGATTTCATTTTGTGTTGTAGTACTTGTTACAAGTTTCTCATAACCAGCCTACAAATGCATTTTTGGCATTTGCATGGTTTTTCTTTTTGTTGGTCCCATTTGGGAAAGAGGTGTGGATCCATTTTTGGCTGCTTTCTGTCCAGCTTGAATTATGCATTGTCATTATTTTTTTAGGAAACCACTGAAAGGCCTGATCCTTGGTGACAGCGGGTATATGCTCAGGGACTGGCTTATGACCCCAATCCTCAATCCTGCCACCCAAAGCGAAAGGAACTACAATTTTGCACACAGTTCAACAAGAACGACCGTTGAGCGCTGCATCGGAGTAGCGAAGAGAAGGTGGCATTGTTTGCGATGTGGTCTTAGGCTGGAACCACCAAGAGCCTGCCAGGCAATTTGTTTTTTTAATACATTTGTTCTGATTGTTGTATATTGACTATAATTCTCCTGGTCAGCTTTTCTGTTAATAAGCCACCAACTCAGTCAGTCAGTTCATTATGATATTGTCAAAGTTACAGCCTGGCAGTTTTAACGATGCAACAGCAAACACGTACTCTACAACTGATAGCAAATTTAAGCTGACCTTAGACATGGAAGTTTGGGAGCATGAAAGTGTATTACAATTGTTGTAGTGCATAAAATGATAAATACACAGTAACTGTTGAATTTTTCAGCTGCACACAGTACTGTTCTATTTAAAACTGTTGGACTGACAGAACGGTTACATGCAATGTTCTGTTTGCTATTTCCTAATAAAGAATAGCGAAGCATCATTATACTGCAATTTTATCAGCAGGATATTAAGATGATATAATGCATTTTTACTTTTATGTAGGTCATAACAGTCTGTCTCTGGCTACACAACCGTGCTACGCGCCTTGGACTTGATCCTCCTGACTCTGACTCTGATGATGATGATAATGATGAGGAAGGTGAACAAGACAACAATGCTGACAACCCAGCTGTAAATCACAATGCACTTGCTGAAAGAGCTCGACGCAATGCAGGCCAAGCACAGCGACAGAGGCTAGTCAACCAATATTTCTGAAGTGAGAAAGCAGTTCATTCTGAAATTCTAAACAACTAACGCCACTAGAGACTGGCAGAGATCAAAATTCGAACAACAGTGAGATTTCATATAATGCCATTTATTTGACAAAAAACAAACAAATACCATGAAAAAAACAAAGGGAAAAAAAACCCCAAAAAACCTTTGTTTAAAATGTATAATTTTTGGTATTCTCTGTTCACAAATGGTAAAAAATGCCCGTAATTACCGGTTATCATTTATCGCGAACCCTGAATGGAGAAATCAATTACACACTGAAGCTTTAACATACATATATATACTCCTCAGCAGCAGGACGCATGACAATCAGTGTAATACTAATAACTGGAAACCCTCCAAGTATGGTAGAAACAAAGGTAAAATTTAGCACCAGTTTCATTGTAAGGCCCAGCAAAGTAAAATAGGAAGAAAAGGTAATACTGATACACGTAACGGGAAACTTTTCCAGTTGTTCATTAGTACAAGGTATTGCACAGCACCAAATTATAGGTATCAAGAACAAGAAAGGCAAAGCCATTATGGCTCACGTGCATGACCAATTTACATATGTGTGACCTTTGTGACAAGGGCTGTCTTCTGCAGCATCAAAATCTTTTTTTATTTTTTCTGAAAATGTAAGCATTTGCCACACCTGTCAACCCCTGTGACCCTTGACCTTTGTGATGAGTTGACTAAAGTAGTATGAATAGGAAGGTCTTATCATCAGCTTTGTGCCAAACCGGGTTGAACAATTTGCAAAAATATTGATAATACCTAAAATTTTATCAAAAAATGGCATTTTACATACATTTGCCCATCTATGGTCAACTTTGCTGAAATTGTCTTCTCCTGCTGCCGTGTGGTGTCGGTGTTCTTATAAGGGGACAAGTCACTCTTCTTGGTGTCTTAGGTGATACCTGTTTGTGTGCATACTCGTGCTACACTACAGGCCGCAGGTATATCGCTGTTAAACTCGATGCCCGATTGGATGACATAAAATCCGGACACGCTAAATGCTGTAAAAACCACATTAACTAATCCTACTGTGTGATTTACAAGATGAAAATGAAAGCCTGTGAACAGAAAAACAACATACCCGTGGCATGCAGTATGTCGCGAAAATAGGATGCATAGATAGGTCTTTCCATGAGGTATCTCTGTACCAAATTTGGGTTTAAAGTTGTTAACAGTATTTGAGAAATATTTCTGATCCCCCGTGACCTTGACCTTTGTAAGAGGTGGGCCATGTTGGAAGACTATGGCTTGAATAGTCTCCAAGAATATGCCAATGCTAGTAAAGTTAGCCCCGGCTGATGGACAGACGATCACTGGCCTAAAATATAGACTCACTTTGCTTTGCACGTGAACCAACAAAAAAAATTATATTGCACAAACAGTAATTGTCCCAAAATACTGATCATGAGTAAGTTTCAATGAACTTTATGATATGGCTGTCAAGAATAAACACACAAAAACACATGCTTTCACTCTGTGTCACACACACATATATATCAATGCATGCTATGACCCACATGAACTTGAAAATGTGTTGACACATGTTCAATAATCAGCATATTCACTTACTTCATCATCAGCCATTCCTAGTTCTCTCTTCAGCTTTAATATATCTAAATCTACCTTGATTCCTTTTTTTTCATAATACAACTTTTTCACTTTGTTTAGTGACACTTCACTTTCACACCATTCATGCATAATCTTGTTCTTTTCAGCCTCGGTGCGCTCTTCCAAGAATGCTGCCACCTTTCGCTTCTTCCTCTTCATCCCGGCACTGGTACCTGTTTTCAACAGAAAAATTTGACATTAACATTTCAATATTGCGTCATAGTTCTTGGAGGGATGCAGGTGACAATGGACCCCTGTCATTTGATTCTGTATGTGATAATGTCAATACAAGTCAGTTGGACTAACTGATCATTATTTAACTCATTCTTCCCCAAGACCGAAATCCCCAAATTTTGAAGTCGTCCTCTGAAGACTACGTTGCAGTGCAGGACACAGATCGACCATGATAGTTCAAGGGTGATGCCAGAACACCTTGGCGCTCATAGCCGCCAAGCTATTTCGGCATCACCCTTGAACTATCATGGTCGATCTTTTTTTTTGCTGTGGTGTGTCTGGGGTAGAATGAGTTAAATAAATTAAATGTTATCCGAAAAGGTTGGGTGGAAATCCCTTTTTTTGTGTGTGTGTGTCGGGCCCTTTCCTCTCCCCCCCCTCTTGCTCCCCCACCCGGGTCTGCCCTGGGGGACTTGGGTGGGGTTAACTACTTTTTAGTTCCCAGGCTCACCCTGGTCAGCCCCACAGGGTGGGTTTTCCCTTCTATTCTGGGGCATGTGTTTCTGTCTACCCTTGGTCCATTCACCTGTATTTTCCTTTTAAAACTCTCCCTACTGTCTGCGCTGCCTGTAGCTCTTGATATTGGATGTGTGTTGCTAAATGGTCTTTGCTTTATTTAGGCCCCATATCGTAGGTTTATTTAACGTATTGGACCGGCTGGCGACATACATTTAATATTCTGTTTAGTTGTTTTTTTCACAAGCAGTGCAGGCACGTCCTGAGAAAGTATTGTTGCTGTTGGGACGTTAAGCAATGTACAATCCCCCCTCTTGCTCCCCACCCCACCCAACAATGACGATGACACCATCCCCACCCACTCTCACATACACCCTGATCCTAAGTTTTTCAACAAGCTCTTTACTGCTTTGATTGGTAATGGGCCTGCCACTAGTGCCTGTTGCACGTCCATGCAGTGTATCATGTAAAGGGGTGCATGCATGTAAAAATAAACATACAAGATAGGGGGGGGAGGGGGGTGTGTGCAGGAGGACTGGCTGCACATTTTTGCAGTTTAAAATTTTGTTAGTTTAATTAATTATCAATTAGTCCTACTGTTGATCTTTTAAGTTTTAAATCATGCTGTAGGTGGAGAGATATTACGGTGACTAACATAAACTATATTTCTATTGCAAAAAATTTAGAAAATACCTGTATTTAGATCATTTACGCTGGTGTTGGTTGTGGCCACACCCTCCACAGTCTGCGTTGAACCTGCACAGATAATAATAATAATAATACATAGCATTTATATGGCGCATTTCTCATATTTATAATATAACTCAATGCGCAGAATGTAGCCGCGAACTGAACCCAACAAGCACGCTCACGTGAATCACATGCATTCACTCACACACTGTACGTAAACACAGAACATTCACGTGGTGCTAAGGGCAAGCTCAAGCGAGCTACTGAAGTGACAGTATTTGGAAATCGTTTTGTATTTGAAATTTTATTATGTTGGCTGAAACTGATACCGAAGTGGAGGGGGAGGAAGAGCCGGAGTACCCGGAGAAAGAACCCCCGACGGTCCGCCCGAATTAACGGTGACACTTACTAGAGGAGAAAAATCCGACGCCGGAACCCGGAATCGAACCTCGCACCTTTAGCAATAACCACTGCGCCACGGACCGCCCAGATAAAACAATTTGTTATTTGGTTAACCCTGTTCAGCCTTGGCCTTCTAAACCAGCTGAAATAAATTTGACAATTATAGTTCAAGGGTAATGCCAGAGGCACCAAGGTATTCTGGTACCACCCTTGAACTAAAAATGGTTGATCCATCTTGCAATATATTTGTTCTTTAAATAATGTTCTCTTAACCAATTCTTAGACAGGATATACACTTTTACAAATACATATGAATTTAGCTAATGTGCATTCGTTGCGGCTCACTTGCTGGTTTTTGTTGTCAGAATATGGTTATGCGATATGCGATAGATTTTTCTTATTTGACTTACTTAGAATTAGATGTGTGTGTATATTTAGTAGAATGACTGCTATACATATGAGTGGTTTGGTATGTTAGTGTCCGCTTGATTGTTATGTATATGTATGTTTTATGTCTTGATCTTAACATGCACGCTCGTCAGTTATGCCGCAAAAAAATCCTAATGTTTATGTACATGGCAATAAAGTCCATCTTATCTATTATGTTATCTTATATTTAATGTAGCCTTCATAGGACAATAAACATATTTGCAAAACATAAGCCTCAGGATGAAATGGGTTAATTATTATATATGATGATATTGATTTGTTATTTCTACATAGTTCAACTTTTAATTGTTTTTTGCTTACACTTGTTTTTTTTTTTTTTGTTTGTTTATTGGCAATCTTTCATATTACAAGATTGTTGAGAATGAATAAAATAGAAGTTGTATGCAAATAGTCATTTTTGTGTTTCTGTTCCTTTTGTACTAATACAACTATCGTTATGCAAGAGAGTTGTTAACGCTTTGCGCCTCTAGGCACCAAGCTATTCTGGCACCATCCTTGAACTAAAGCCATTGGTCTATATTCTTATCTGTAAGTACTATAATGTAGCTTGCATATGGCAATGTACAAATTTGAAGCTTTTAGCTTTTTTGGGTTAATATGAGTTTTCTTCTCTGAAGTTGGTAGGGCATTTGTTATCACAGTGACACTGACAGTTGAAAGAATTTAAATGACCAAAAATAATTGACAGACTCACCAGGTTTCACTGTGGTTGAGGGATATTATTATTCATGATACATACATGTCAAAACCAAGCATGCAAGTTCTCTGTTAACTGTGTACAGTACCTCAATCTGTGAATGTAACCGTGGCTGTTCATGCTACCAAGACACATGAATTTTCACACAGACTCATGCGTATCTGGGCCTAATGCAGATGGAATAAGTTTGATGAGGCATTCTTTCTTCTCACAAAAAAAACTGACATTCATAGTAGTCTGATATCATTCAGTGAAAAATACTTTAAATAAATTTCTGATCTGAAGCATTTTTACTACTATCTGTTACCTGCAATCTCTGATGTTTCCTGCGAATATTCTTCATGCATGGTGTAATAGTCAATGTCAATGCTGTGATTGACCATTGAAGCATCCAGCACTGGCACTGCAACATTGATATGATTATTACATTTTGAGGTTTTTATTATTTTAAGTATTGAATCATCACTTAAACATAATAAGGGTGGAATAAACCAACAACTGTCATTAACTCTTTGACTATGGCTGACAGCTCCAGCCACTGCGAGGAGACTTTTCGCAGCATGCTATTGATGGTGATATCCATCCACCCTAAATTTACTTAAAGTGTGTGAGCGTGCCTATGTTTAGTGGTGAATGTGTCGTATTTGGCAAACACACTGAATCCTGAAATGAACTCAAGATTCTTTTTTTTCTCCAGCATGCTGCATTCTGCAAATTGCTTATAACAACATTTGAAAATTAAGCAATTAGTATGTACATCTGTGCACAGAAAAAAACAAAAGTTCAAGGATCCAAATTTACAAATCATACTACCATGCAGATGAAGTTTGGAGGTCCAAACTATTTTTCTGGTAGCCCCAACAGTTGTGTGTGCGCTGATGCACTGAAAGTTGCTGATGCACTGAAATGTGCATTCACAATGTAGGCTCCTCGCCTCACCCAACAAGAAATATCCTCACATTTGATGATGGGCGAGAAGATTCTGTCCTCCCTAGATACAAAGTAGTGATTATACACAGCTGTGTGTAAAATGTACTGTTTTCTATTCATTACCTGTCATGTCTCTGATGATCTCTTCACTGCTTCCCTGGTCATCAGGTCTTGTTGGTGTAGAACTTGGTAAAGCTACATGCAAATGATGACACAAATAAGACAAAATATTGATTTATTGGAGGTTATTTCCTTTATGTTAAATGCAAACACCATGAACTATATGATATATATATGCTATAACACACTGCTGTATGAGTGTATGATATGACCTTTAATTCATCATAAATTGTAAAGAATCTGAACATGTAGCATTTAATATTATTTCATTATGAAAAGTACAGAAATGGCTCGGTACAGAAACATTATGGTCACAATCTTCGGTTTCTGTTGCCATAAGATATTAACAATCTTTTAAAACAAATCTTAGCATGCAACAGAGAGAGAGAGATGTAGATATATTTTATGAAAATGATTTGTTATACTTACTGCTCCGTGTTGGCACTTCCCCGTCAGTTTGTGTCCAAAGAAAAGAATCAGTTCCTTCCACTGAAATAAATAAGGGGGGGGGGGGGGAACTTCATTTTGATAACTGACAAGGAAATTTGCCTTCTAGTTATGTCACAAATCAAACGATAACACAGATAAATGTACATTAAACTATGGACATGATAACATATTAATTAATATGTGCTACTAAATACATAATAATATTGTGGTAACAACCTGTCCAACCATACACACTTAGCTACACGTACATGTATGCCGATGCATACTCTTTCTAACACACACAAGATGATGCGTATAGTCAGTAAGTTAGTTATTTTTATGAACCTTGCAATTGCACCATAAGGAGATTGATTTAACAGTGATCCACAGTCTTCCACAATGGAAAAATCTAAAGGAAGGGAAAAGAGGGCCCTAGAAAGATTTTTATTTTATTTTAAGAAAGTGTATGCCGATTGCTCACCTGCAACACCTGTGTGCAGCGCTGAATTTAATCCCACTATGGCGAGGACCAGGTGGGGGTGATGCTGCTGCGGCGGTCCACCCCCAGTCTTATTTGCTGCCGATTTCTGCGACAGCACTTCTTTTTTAACATCTCGCCACTTTGTCTTCAGTTGTTCTACAGAGCGCGTGGCCACACCGACGGCCGACACGCGCTCTGCAATGGCCTCCCAAATTTGCTGTTTTTTCTTAACAGTTACTGCATTTTGCAGTTTTGACAGAAGCATGGCCCGCTCTGTCGCAATTTCTGTCAGCAAAACGGCGATTTCGCTGTCAGAAAATGCGGCAGAGCGGGGACCCTGTTTCGTCTTTTTTGCCGCGGCAGCCATCATGCTGTTGGGATGTAAATACACGCATGCGCAGAAGTACGATTGACCTCAAATTAAACGTCCTTCACCCATTACTTCACAAGTAGCTACTACGGCGCGGATTTCGCTTCATGCAAGGCAAGCAGCCTGCCGCGAAACTTCCGAAGTAGTAACTCTGGAAGTAGGCGCTTACTTCCGAAGTTATGAACTACATCGCTATGCAAGCGGGCCCTGGTGGTGGTCGATTTGGCAGGCACTAAGTGACTTCTTGAGACAGTCTTTGTATCTCTTCTTTGGTGCCCCTCTGTCACGGTGTCCAGTAGCAAGCTCGCCGAACAGGGTGATCTTTGGTAGGCGATGATCCTCCATCCTGGAGACATGCCCCGCCCAGCGGAGCTGTGTCCGCAGCAGCAAAGCCTCGATGCTCACAGTTTCAGCCTGTTTAAGGACCTCGACGTTGGTGACATAGTCACTCCAGTGAATGCCCAGGATGGTATGCAGGCAGCGCTGGTGGAAGCGTTCGAGGAGTCGTAGTTGGCTGCGGTAGAGGGCCCAGGACTCGGAACCATACAGCAGCGTGGGGAGGACCACAGCTCTGTACACGCTGATCTTGGTGCCTGTTTTCAGCTGTTGATTGTGCCACACCCGCTTGAAAAGTCGCCCGAAAGCGCTGTTCGCTTTTGCCAGCCTGCTGTCAAGCTCCTTGTCCAGCTTGGCGTCCGACGTGATAATGCAGCCAAGGTAAGTAAACTGGTGCACTGACTTTAGTTCAGACTCGCCAATGGTGATGTGAGGAGGGCGATACACTGTCTTGGGTGCCGGCTGATGGAGGACCTCTGTCTTTTTCAGACTGACCTCGAGTCCAAAGAGCTGGGCAGCATCTGCGAAGCAAGACGTGATGCGCTGCAGGGCTCTCTCTGTGTGTGCAACGAGGGCAGCATCATCAGCAAAAAGCAGCTCACGAATCAGTTGGTCTAGGGTTTTCGCGTGGGCCTGCAGTCGTCTGAGGTTGAACAGGCTGCCATCGAGACGATACCTGATGTACACTGCATCGTCATCAATGCTTCTGTAATAGTCATTAACAAAATGAGTCTGCCTGTAATCTTTCATCACGCACAATAGGCTCAAGCGGCACAGGTGGTATTTGTGGATACAATGCTACCATTTTTTATGACAAATATTTTTTTTATTATTTAATTAGAGATTACATTTTGCAACTCCTCAAGGCTATACAATTTGCTAGCATAATAAAACGAAGCAAGATCTATGTGTTCTAGTTTTATGTAATTTAGAAAAACTAGAGTTGTTTTTATCAACTACTATTTTAACAGCTGGGTTACTACTCAATACTTCTATATCTGTGCCTTTTCTAATAACAATAAAGACCTTTGATGACTCTGCCACTGTGCTATCCCACATAAGTTTGATTCCCTGTGCAACATCAGGTTCTTTGGCAGAAGTCACAGATCTCATGATAATTTTAAATACTGTTGTCGCTTCTCTAGCTATGTTAAAGTTTGCTGGCATAAACACAACAGAAGTATCAGATCTACCCTTTCTATTTGTAAGAAGATATCTCCGTTTCTCATACTCTTGCACTTTTAGTTTTTCTCTGCTATTGTTGTCTGTGGCAAAGCTTGGAACAAGGCTCACAATCAATGGCCCAGAGTTAACAGCTTTTCTAAATACTAAGGCACCTTCATCATCAGTATGAACATAAGGACTAATAAATTCAAACTTTATGTCCCATACAATGGGTGCAGGAAAAAGCAGAGCAGGAACAGGAACAACTACCCACTTATTACCCACATGTTTTAAGTTGTAGAGCACATTATTTGCAGGAGTAGGTACAGTGACATCATGAAGCTGGCCAAGTTTAGGATACGGTCTTTCGGTGTAATCTTTCATGTCATCAAGATCAATTACTTTTTGCTTGTACATGCCAAAAGAATCAAGTTCAAATCCATACACTTCACCAATCTCACCTTCTTTTTCAAAATCCTGCTCGTCAGCCAAATCTTTCAACTCTATTACCGGACAGGCAACTGGTGTAATTCTCGGTTTTGGACCAAGACCACTAATTTTTTATTTAGCAAAAATAAAATTTATTTAACTTCCAACACAACATAAAAATCATGCATTTGAACTGGTTTGTCATCCTGATTAGTTACATGTAAACACAATGATTCAAAGAAAGTGGAGCCTAATTTTTTAAACTGAGAATTAGGAAATCTATCAACTACATTTTCACAATAAGGAGCAGTTCCAGTTGACACACATTTCAATAAAGTTGAAGGCTTTCCATTGTGAACATTATCAATAGTGCTTAGTTCTTTTAAATAAACATTTAGCACTGTGTGTACTGACAAATGAACCGGATATCTGCCAGTTATTCTTGATTCTCTTGGTGATAGTAGACGTGCGTCTGATGGTGTCCAATCTTCATCTGGATGTATTATATTTTTACCTAAAAATCCAAGTAATACTAGAAGACTAGTTGATAAAGAAAACTGACCACCTTTTTGAAATTCAATTGTAACAAGTAAAAATTAGCTGGGTTTAAAGTTGCTTTAATTTTAAATTCATTTTGAAGCCATTCAGCTAAAGTACAAAAGTCATAATACCCAGATCATAAAGTATCACCCTTCTCTAAACCATCAAGAGTTCCACTTACAGAATAATTTTTATCATCCATTACATTAAACCACTTTACAGTGTAGAACATTTCATGGATAGCTACAGCCTTGCTACCATCGCGATTATCAATCCCATTAGTTAACACACTGGTTTGCATGTGTCAAGATTTGATAAGGTTATAAACATTTTTATTATCACATAAAAAAGCATAATGGAATTTAAATCACCAACAATTGCCACTGTAAACACCTTTTTAATTTAACGTGGATGCCAAGTACAATGTTGTGCCTACTTATGACCAAAAAATAATTTAACTAAATCAGCTTGATATAGCTTTGTCTGAAGGAGATTTATTTCAAGTGAAAGTACCCAACCCCTATGATCATTACCTAAACCCTCCAATAACAGATGATGCAACTGCAAGAAAGTGGTCCTCAAGCCCACTACAGATGTTTCAAAACCAACTTAACTTTGCTATACTATGCTCAACTACTGGCTGTGGCGTTTCTTTTACAGACCATTTAAATCACCCAAACAAACTGATTAAGTCTGTCTATCGTTTCCACACGTATTACCAGCTTAGAAGAATACTGTCAGAACTGCATACCCCTCTGCCTACTGAATCCAGTTTTAACCAGTTTAACAACCCCATGGATATGAAAGCATTTGAACGCATCTGTAATGAATTTAACATCAGCACCAGGTATGATTTTACTCAAAAAGTTGATGATCACAAAGGTATGGGAACATTGTATTATGCTATGCTTACTTACTTGCTTAATTCCTTGGATTCCTCGTGAAACAAAGGGCCTCTGCAACAGTCCTCCAGCGCACTCGGTTCTGGGCAGCCTTTTTCAGTTCACCCCACGACAGGTTGCAGCTCTTCATTTCTTCTTCACATGATCGTCTCCAGGTGGTCTTAGGGCGACCGACCCGTCTCTTTCCTTGGGGGTTCCAATGCAAAGCTTGCCAGGTGATGTCCTGTGGGGGTTTCCGCAGGGTGTGTCCTATCCATCGCCATTTCTGCCTGGCAATCTGCTGGTGGATGGGATCTTGGTTTGTCCGCTGCCACAAATCGGTATTCTTTATTTTGTCTGTCCACCTGATCTTCAGTATGTTGCGAAGGCAGCTGTTGACGAATACTTGGAGCTTGTTGGTTAGGGTGTTGGTGACTCTCCAGGTCTCTGAGCCATAGAGGACAGACTTAACGTTGCTGTTAAAAATTCGTAGCTTGTTGCGGACAGACAGAGATGTTGACCTCCAGACTGGTCTCAGGGTAATGAAGGCGTATCTCGCTTTCCCGATTCTGGCTTTGATGTCTTTGTCAGAACCACCTGTTGCTGATACAATGCTGCCCAGGTAAGTGAAAGAGGTAACTTCTTTCAGCTCGCTGTCTCCAAGGGTGATTAGCTTCTGCTGCTTCTTGAACAGGGTCATGGTTTCTGTCTTTTCCAGGTTGATTTGCAGTCCAGTCTTGGATGCTTCTTGGGCCAGGTTATCTGTTTTCTGTTGCATATGTTGGTATTTCTGGGACATCAGGCACAAGTCATCCGCAAAATCCAGGTCCTCAAGAAACTGGTTCAGGGACCACTGGATTCCTGATTTTCCTGCTTTAGTTGCCTGTCTCATCACCCAGTCGACCACTAACAGGAAGATCATTGGGGAGAGCATGCATCCTTGTCGGACTCCTGTTTTCACCACAAAGTCCTCTGTCAGTTTGCTATTGTGGATAACTTGGCAGGTGGCGCCTTCATAAAGTTGCTGGATCAGGGCAGTGAAGCTTTGAGGGATTCCATAGTGGTGGAGGAGCTGCCAGATGGTTTCTCTGTCTACACTATCGAATGCTTGGTGAAAGTCGATGAAGTTGAGGTACAGCGTCGACTGCCACTCCAAGGATTGTTCGATGATGATTCGGAGCGTTGCTATTTGGTCTGTACACGACTTGTCTTTCCTGAAGCCAGCTTGTTCTGGTCTAAGTTTTTCGTCCACTGCATCTTTCAGCTGGTCGAGGATAATGCGAGTCAGTACTTTGCCAGGTACTGACAGTAGCATGATGCCGCACCAGTTCTTGCAGGATCCTAGGTCTCCTTTCTTGGGAAGTTTTACCAGGTGTCCCTTTTTCCACTCTGCTGGTACTCTTCCTTCCCTCCAAACCTTCTGCAGTAGAGGCAGCAGCATGTTGACTGTGACTGAAAGGTCTACCTTGAGCGCCTCTGGAGGAATTCCATCTGGGCCGGCTGCTTTCCCATTTTTCAGGGTCTTCAAGGCTTTTAGGATTTCTGCTTTCGTGGGAGGGTTGGTGTTGACTTTGAGCGGTGAGTTTGCAGGGGGGGGGGGGGTGTCCAGTCTCACTGACGGTGGGGGTTGATTTAAAAGTTCCCCAAAGTGTTCAGCCCATCGTTGTCTTTGGTCTTGCTCTTTGCTGATGGGGTTTCCTTCTCTGTCTTTAACTGGTTTGTCCACGTTCGTCTTTTTGGTTGAGAGGGTCCTGGTGACCTTGTACAGAGTGCTGAGGTCCCTCTTTTCTGCTGCCTGTTCCGCCTCTGTCGCTAGAGCGTCATAAAAGAGCCTCTTGTCTTTCCTGGCACTTTTCTTGACTTTCTTGTTTATTTGGGTAAATTCATCTTGAAGAATTTTCTTTTCCACTTCATTCTTGTTGCTGTTGATCTGTTGCTTGATTTCTCTTCTGTTCTTTACCATCTGCCATGTGTCACTGGAGAGCCATTCCTTGGTTGTCCATTCTCTTTTACCCAGCACTTCTTCACATGTGCCTATCAGTGTGTCTCTTAAAGAGCTCCAGTGTTCCTCCAGGGGTGTTTCTTCGGTCACCAAGTTCAAGGCTTCAAATCTGTTCTTCAGGGTGGTTCAAAAGGTGTCTCTGTAGTCTTTCTCCTTCAGCCGCTGGGTGTTAAACTTTATGTGAGGTCGGTTGGCTATGTCTCTAAAAGCTCGTAGCTTGACTTTGATGGTTCCAATCACCAAGTGGTGGTCTGAGGCTACGTCTGCCCCTCGTTGGGATCTTGTGTCTTGCAGGCTTCATCTCCATTTCCTAGAGATAGTGATGTAGTCTATCTGGTTTTTGGTGTTGCCGTCTGGTGAGATCCAGGTTTCTTTGTGAATGTCTTTGTGCTGGAATACACTGCCACCAATGACCAGGTCATTAAAAGCGCAAAAGTCTGTGAAAAGCTCGCCATTTTCATTCATTGTTCCAAGGGCCTGGGTTCCCATAATCAATTCTTTTCCAAGGTTGTCTTTCCCTATCTTGGCATTCAGGTCACCCATCAGTATCTTGATGTCTCTCTTGGGTAACTCATTAACTACTGTCTGGAGAGAATTGTAGAAATTTTCTTTTGCCTCTTCATCAGCATCATTAGTAGGCGAGTAGCATTGGATGAATGTAATTTTTCTCCCCTTGGAGTTGAATCTTGCTGTCATGATTCTAGAAGAGACTGGTTGCCATTCCATAAGGGCTCTGGCTGCTACATGGGACATCATGATGGCAACTCCTTCTGTGTGTTCGTGGTTCTCGTCTGCATGTCCCGAGTAGAGGATTTTCTCTCCGCTGGCAAGTGTTGTCATGCCAGACCCATTCCATCTGCTTTAAGAAATTCCTAGTACTTGGATGTTGTATCTTTTCATCTCGCTAGCCACTTGAGCTGCTTTTCCAGTTTCATACATGGTTTCGATCTTTGCTGTTGCTTTCATCGTCAGGAGATTCGTCGGCTGGTTGGCTTCCGTGAGGCTTTCACCAACCTGCGTCATCTGCTCTCCTGTAGAGGCATCTCCCTGATTCAAGCGCTGGTTGGATTCTTCTGTTGCTCTGGTTTCTGTAGCTTTAGGGTTTTTACAGGGTGGGGTTGCTGGCCCCACGCCCAACCCTCCTCCTTTCTCACCCGGGCTTGGGACCGGCCATGGTGGAGTTGTATTATGCTATGAGTCACAGACAATACCCTCAAGATTACTACCCTGGTTACACCTCATTTTCACAAAAATCTGAAGTCTGGTTAGGCTCAATAGAACAGAAACAGTCTAATGCCTGGACCACATTTGTCTTAGATAGGAGTGACGGGTTTACTCAAGCAGGAGTCGAATGCATAAATGAATCTATTAGAACATATGTGTGGTGTATACTAGGAGCACAAGCTCAAACAAAATCAAACATTTTAAACGGGAGTGGCAAATTTGAAGCACAAAAACAAATTCTGGCAAACCTGGAAGACTCAGTAAACTCATTAGTAGATCTCCCATCAAGCATACAACACTACCAAGACGTTTTCAGATATGCCAGATCGGAAGTTGACTTTGTAGTCGGCATCGGGCTATACATGTTACCATCTGACCTTCAACTTCAAATGGGTACAATAACAAATTATAATAATGAAATAATTGTTGTAGGGCATGATAAAAAATTAGGACACAATCAATCAGTAAACTTAGATCCAACAACCACATATCGCTTGGGTCCAACAACCACACATCGCTTAGATCCAACAACCAACCATCGCTTGCACCTAAAGTCACCGCGTGCGCAAAAACCATTAATAACACCAGTACAGCTAGTAACATCATCACCTGTACAGGCAGTAACAGCCCCATCCCCATCACCAATACAGTCAGCTACAGCAAAAACACATGAGTCAGAGAGAACTGCATTGCTAATAGGCCTTACTGGATTAGGAATATTACTTCTTTACCTGTTTCATTAAATATCCTACGATTAACCCTCCTACTGTCACCAAAAAGACCCACACATGCTCTGCCATAAACCCCACTACCTTTGCTGCTGTACTGATCAACCAACTGACAACACTACCTATTATACCTGGCAAAGCATCCATTGCTTTTACTGCCAATTTTTGAAGCAAGTCTGGAATATGTGACAGTTTTTTTTTTTACCCATGCCTGTAAATCTTTTGGGTCAGTTGGAGCTGGTGGAGCTGGAGGGGCTGGAGCGCTACCCCCTGGTCCTCCCGTTACAGCTAATACAACAGTACTGATAATAAATCCAAGAGCAGTAATTAAACTTGCAATTGTGATACCCTGCTCTCTGAAAAGTGTTTTCAATCTCTCAGCCAATGTTGTTTCTTTGTGAAGTATTTTTTTAATAGTTTCTCTAATCCTGTTGACCTATGTTTTCAGTTTTTCTTTTCCATTTTCAATCACTTCTAGCCATGCAAATCATTTAATCTGTGTTGTATTCTTTCTTTTATTTCAATGGCATCATTCTCATCATCAGCTTTACCTAATTTTTCTTTTTCTCTTTCTATGTGATTATCAAGTGTGCCTAGTTTGGCTACATTATTTACCAGCTCACCTCTTACTGACTGCAGTGTTTTATCCAAGCCCACTAACACCCGCATGGTTAAAGGAGAGTCACCCATTGTATTTATAACCTCATTTATTTGACCTTTAATAAATGAGGTTTCTTGTATTACCTTGTCTGCTATTTCTGACAGCCTCTTTACTTCAGTCATTTAAATTTCTTTTCCAGTTGGCAACTTTGTTTGCGTGTCATGAAAGACACTAGCAAGTCTAGGTGGTAACTTCTTACTACTACCAACACCAAGGTAGCGCTGCAGTGCTGCCTCACCACCAACATCAGTTTTGATTGTACTTAAAGATCTAAACATAGCTTGATCTTTTTTATAAGTCAATTGTACTTTTCCTTTGTCTGTATTTACAAATAAGTCGCCTTTATCAAGTTCAAACTGATTAGAATCTATTACATCTGGGCGGCCACCAACACTATCATAAAATGAGTTTACTTTGTCTTTTAACAGTTTGTGATAGATACTAGAAGTATTTACCATTCCAGTCATATCTGTTGTACTAGTATCATAATCATCAATGGCATCCATTTCAAAATCTTCATGGTTAAATCCTCCTGCTTCCATTGTTTTTATTAATTTTTTTTTTATTTTTGCATAATAAAATGACATCACCTTACGGATCGAAGTTAGACCCATACAGAAAACTACGTGAACCTCTTGGTGTTAAGGGCATTAGGCTATCAACTGTTGTCACTAACAATCCTAGCTCCATAGATCAAAACCAAATTCTTACTGTCAAATTTCCTAACCTAGGTCCCGGTGACGTTATTGTTCCTGGAACTGCTTGCCTTTCTTTTAATATTGAACTTTCATCAGACAACGCAAACAGAACACTAGTTGACAACCTAGGCAGAGCAAGTATTAAGACTATTAAAGTTAAACTTGAAGGCTGGGAAGTGTTTATCTTGGATGACGCTGATGTGTTCTACTGTTACAAAGATCTTTGGCTCACAAGTGAAGGACGAGAGGATCATATTTATCAAGGCATACAGTCTGCTAACGTCGCTAAACTGAGAATTGATTCAGGTGATAAATCAACAACAGAAGTCAAGGACGTTATTGTGGCTGAAACATATGGAAATAGGTTTGCATTCCACTTGAATTTGAAATCCTAACAGTGCATTTGCCTTATTATCAAGGAGCACTGAATGACCATCTGAGTTTTGAACTAATTTTCAATGACTACTCCAAAGTTATCAAACCAAAGTTATCAAATCAATGGATCTCAATGCATCATACAAGATCTCTAATATTTCCTTGGAATATGAAATTGTCAGACATGCTCATCTAGCTACTTTAATTCAAAATCAGTACCAGTCAAGACTGCCGATTTATTATGACCATGTGATAAGACACAGTTTAATTAATAAAGACAAAAGCAACCAGATTTGGAACATCAACCTAAACACGCCTGCTAGGTCACTAAAAGGCATACTCATGTTGTTTGTTGAACCAGGAAGTCCATACCAATGAGATTCAGAAAAATTCTACAATCCGAAAATTACACATTTGTCCTGCACTATTGAAGGACGGCCAAATCAAGTCTTCGCTTCAGGAATGCAACCTTATCAGCACTACGACGAGATCACAAAGTATTTTGCAGGTGGGAGACTTAGGGAAAAACCTGCAAACATAACTTGCAAAGAGCTACATCTGTATGATGTAAGAATCAGTCAATACCTGACAAACAAGTATGCACTTTGTTTAGACCTGCGTAGTACAGATGACGACTACCTACACAGGTCAGGTCGTACTGTCGAAAACGGCAGTGACGGAATTACAATTCAAATGCAGAAAAAAGCTGAAACAGCTGGTGTCATAAATATATATCTATATCTGATTTATGATGCTGCACAATTAAACAAAGAAGAATGCCGACTAAGTGGACACGTGTATTAAAAGTATTCACTTAGCTTTTGAGTTGTTTCTGTTTACATCTTTGGCAGCCCATTTTGAATAAGAAATGCACCAAATCATGATAAAATCTGAACGTGTTAGCAGGCACACCACACTTGTCTGGTAAACTAAGTAATACTAAACTGGGTATGCAAGGCATATAGTACAGCATTTTATGGCGTCCCGCCTGAGCATAAACAGGCATCTGATTTCACCACCATGCTGTTCACTGGAAAAAAAGTATCCTTTCCAACCTATTTTGTAAGTGTGTTATCGTATGCCTGTAATATTGTAAACGAGCCGCTGATCCCTCAGAAATAGGATCCCACTCAGACATACCCAATTTTCTCCTCGCGTGTCTTGTTGACTTAAAACACTCGTAAAACAGAGCAGGTGTATACTGACTTTGAATCAGAACTCTCACTTGGGGGTAGAGTAATGGAATTTGTCTTTCAATTCAGTGACTCGTCACCCACGGCGTGTTCAGTTGTGTGCTTGAATTCGGAAACAAAATTCTGTTTGTAAACTCTATGCAAGACTTTGTGTAACCCATTATTTCTTAAATGACCTAGTGAAAAAGATTTGGCAAATGCCCCATATTCTGTGAACGCCCCACATTTTAAATTTGCTCTATATTCTGTGAACGACCCACATTTAAAATTTGTTCCATATTCTGTGAATGACCCACATTTAAAATTTGTCTCATATCAGATAAGGGGAGCTGGGTGGCTCGGTGGTAAAAGCGTTTGCCTCCAGACCAAAAGGTCCCGGGTTCGAATCCAGCTTGGGTCAAAATTTGCTCAGACCCTTTTTCGTTGTCCCCGTCTTTGAAATCACCCTCGTGGTGGACAAAAGACGTTAAGCCCTAAACATTTTAACATTTTCATATCAGATAAATGTCATATATCCGACAAATGACACAGAACGGAATAAATTGGCCTGATATGTTTGTGTGTGGCATGTACATGTATTGAGTATGGCGCCTGTGCCGCATGTGCAGCGTGTGCCACGTATGCCGCATCTGCGGCGTATTTTGAGTATGACGCGTATGCCGCGTGTGCCGCATATGCTGCATGTGCCGCATGTGTGGCATATTTTGAGTATGCTGCATGTGCCGCGTATGCCACATGTGCCGCGCATGCCGCGTGTGCTGCACGTGCCGCGTATGCCGCACATGCCGCGTATGCCACATGTGCCGCGTATACCGTGTATGCCGCGTGTGCCGCGTATGCCGCGTATGCCGAATATTTGAGTGTGCCTGTCTAAATGAAGACAGGTTTAACTGTATTGAAAGGTGCAACCTACCCTGTTAAAAAACCTGACTGAGGCCAATGACACAGACATTCCAAGGGGTTGGGTGGCCTGACTAGCCTTGTGTTATGTGTAGGTAACAGTTGTGTTGTGTGTGCACGGTGAGAGAATGCATTGGAAAAGGTAAGGCTGTGTCAGCATTGATATTGTTGGAGGACGTTGGTCTAATTACCAAGCTATTCAAATAAATCTATTGATTATTAAATGGGTGGGGCTGTAATCTCTCATCTATTATCTCTTGGCTGAAGGATTTTTTGTCAAGTCTTGTCTAAAGGTGTGGCAATGACATATTTGACCCTCACACCTCCCGTAACCACCCCCTCCCCCCTCCCCCGCGTCCGGGGTTCCTACGCCACTGGTGCAACTTTCATGTGCATAGGTAGTGTGTTGTATTGTGTGCTAACGACATTCTGCAGTGAATGTTTTCTGAAATGTCAAGGTAAAAGTATCTGACCTTGATGTGCACGTGAGCCATGAGGCCGATGCCTTTCCGTTTCCAGTCCATGTACCTCTAAGCCTGTACCGTTCTTGCCAGGTGCATACCTAACGTGTCGCGCCTGATGCGCGGGGCATACATTCACTTGGAAGAAGTTCAAATTCGACTGACGCTGCTAGAGGGTGGGCTGCAGGGTTTGCAAGCTAAGGATGAAAAGCTGGACCGGGAAATAGATCGGCAGGCGGATGTGGACTCTGAGCTGCAGTCATGGGAGCGGAATCTGACGACAGAGGTCGGCCGCTTGGCAGAAACCACTCACATGCTTTTAACACGGACCGAAAAGCTGACGTCAGACAATGAGATACTGAAGACACGAACAGAAAAATTGACGTCAGACAACAAAAAACTGAAGACCCAGACCGAAAAACTGACGTCAGACAATGAGATACTGAAGGGAAAAACAGAAAATCTGACGTCAGACAATGAGATACTGAAGACACGAACAGAAAAACTGATGTCAGACAACGAAAAACTGATGTCAGACAACGAAAACCTGAAGACCCAGACAGAAAAACTGACGTCAGACAACGAAAAACTGAAGACCCAGACAGACAAACTGACGTCAGACAATGAAAAACTGAAGACCCAGACAGACAAACTGACGTCAGACAACGAAAAACTTAAGACCCAGACAGAACAACTGACTCCAGACAATGCGATCCTGAAGGCACAAACAGAAAAACTGACTTCAGACAACGAGAAACTGAAGACCCAGACAGACAAACTGACGTCAGACAACGAAAAACTGAAGACCCAGACAGACAAACTGACGTCAGACAACGAAAAACTGAAGACCCAGACAGACAAACTGACGTCAGACAACGAAAAACTGAAGACCCAGACAGACAAACTGACGTCAGACAACGAAAAACTGAAGACCCAGACAAACAAACTGACATGGGACAACGAAAAACTGAAGACCCAGACAGCCAAACTGACGTCAGACAACGAAAAACTGAAGACCCAGACAGACAAACTGTCGTCAGACAATAATGGACTAACATCCCAGATGCAGTCAATGGCGTCACGGCTAACAACAGAAACAGCCAAGCTCAGCAGTCGTGTGGATAACATGGCCACAAACACCAGAGACATTTCTACGCAGCTTTCGGCGCTCAGATCCAAGAGCGGTAAGAATTATCAAGAATATCATATAACAACAAAAAACATAAAAACCCCAAAAGCGACAAAAACAACCACGTAACATCATTTTAAGAGGAATAAATCGTGCTTTTTCTATGAAGTCGTGTGTACAGGATTAACAACAACAAAAAATCTTGAAGGCCCTCTGCCGCCGTCTCTTTTCAAGGATACACTTCTGTAACAGACTTTTGCCAAACGCTACACACAGGTCTAGTTATGGTTCATTGAGACACAGGACAATCCAGTTCAGCACACGTCGTTTTTATATCAAGTATCCTGAGAATGGCTGCACTCCGTTCTAGAAATACAACGCTACTAGTACGAGAAACAGCTAGAAATAGATTGACACGCTAGCGGCAGCGCCGAATAAATAAGTGCGATTACGCGTGTGCTTTGTTTGCGTGTCTAAACTGCTGTTAAATATCATTTGGTGTGGCGACAAGGCATAACAAACACAAATGATGCTGAAATGTGTCTTCAGATCATATGCGTAATGGTACTTTAAAGCGGGGGCTCATTAGATCAGGCATCCCATCATATTCAGGAAACTGTTTGCAACAGATACTGCTGACATTGTGTGTCTAGGTCTTTTGCATCTTGTCTTAGAGAGCTGCAGAACCAATACACTGCGAAATGTCAATAGTAAATGGTTAAAGGCGTGTGTACCTGCATCAGTGCTGATCATCTGCTGTGACCTCCCTATTAGCTACATATCCTATGAAGGCTACATTTCAGATTAGGAGATAGATCAACCGTGTGAGTTCAAGGGTGGTGCCAGAATAGCTTGGCGCCTCAGGCGCCAAGCTATTCTGACACAACCCTTGAACTATCATTGTCAACTGTATTTCAAGCATTTGGGTGTATCAGAATGAAAAGGGTTAAGCAGATCCATCTGTATATGCCTACCAGCTTGAATAAAATCGGACTGCACGATTCTTTCGCGCGTTGCCGTCTGCTTGGTATTTTGAATTCATTCCAGCATCACCTTGTTGGTCGTTTCATCCGCTTCAGTTCAATGGCGCGGAGTGTACTGTTCTCAAATGATATAATTATAATCATGCAGACGACTTGAGATCGTTTTGAATAGTATGACGTCAGCTATCGTCGCTCATTCACGAAGGCTTTATTTCACGGCGTCATAACGGAAAACCGTTGGGGTTCCTTCACATCATACGGACAACAGAACCGCTGGGACAGTAGGGCGGTCATTATCTAAGTGGGCATGTATCCTGAATCCCGTAAATGCTTTTTGGCGACGCGACTTGTGACCTTGAGAATCTTACGGAATGCCCCTTTAACCAAAATAATACACTAAAATTAAAGCCGTCTAAGGCTGTGTTTCCTTACTAAGGGTACAGTAGTGAGGTACGCGACACTACGAAAATGTAGCTGAACGACAGGCGGAAATTCGCCTTATATGTTTCGTTACAGCGGCGCGATAGCGAAATCGCGTCTGTATTCGTTTCGAATTGTTAAAACTTTGCCGAAAATCCCAAAGTAACGCTATCTTCACCGAGAAACCACGGCCGATTTGCCGGTGAATGGCTCCACGGTGCGATACCACTTTGTCGCGCCACTATCATCTGTCGCTCCGCTTTCGTGCTGCTCTCGCGTCGCTCATATGTAAAATACTCATTCCCATTTTGTGTTCTCGAGTTTTGTCGCTGTCGCCACTGGTTTCGCGTCGCTGTATGGAAACACACCTTAACACGCCAGAATATCTCGTGCGTCAGACCGACCCTGGGTCACAGTGTCTCAGCAAGTTTGCAGAGGAATGGAAGGTCCCGGCTGAAGACTTGGTTGTTGTACTTTTCCTTTTTCCATTTCTGTCCACACTTGCCACACACAGGGACCCCCGGTCAGTCCGACATCTGCATAGGGGGCAGTCTTCTGTCCTGCTTGGAGGCTGATTCAGCTGTTTTAACTTCCCAGAAATGTGAAGTTCAGATTTTTGGGGGGGTTCAGTTCTGCAGCCAGCTCTTTCCGTCTATCAAGGAACATAGATACACATAAGGCACTACAGCTGCTGGTGCTCATGAAAATCTATGGCTCTTGTTGGCACGGATCAGTATTGGGCGCGTGCTGCGGTGGCCAAATGCTTATTCACTGCGTGTGCCAACGCGCAATATAAATTTCATTTCGTCACTGTAAACAAGACTTTTTTTTTGCAGTGACTGAACAAATAAACAACTGTACAATGATAAACATAGTGAAAACGCAGTCCTCTGGCATTCGATAACAAATCAATATCGCTAAAACATAAAATATTTCAGTGATTATTTTCTTACCAAATTGTATGACATGATCAATGACACCAAATATGTGATCAGGGCAGGTAATACAGTTATGTGTACCGTTACTCAGTCCTGCAGTGGTAATTGAAAAAGGGATCATATTTATTCTGGAAATCATTAATGCTGACAACAGATTAAATAAATACTTTTTTTCTAATAACAAACATTTTGATGCAACTGTGATTGTCCTCTCTCATCCGTTGTTCAGGCATATTAACCCCTCCCCTGCCAGTGATCACAAACTGCGCGTCTAAAACGAATGCTCACCGACCGACATTTGCATGAAGAGCAGAGATATAAATGAGACAACAAATACGCATCAAGGACACAGGACTACCAAGATACATAAACCCTCATGAGCACCCGCGACTGCGAGGGCTCATGAGGGTTTATGTCTCTTGCAGCTGGGTAGCGTTTGCCTTGCCCTGGCAATTAATGGGTTAAGTGACACGTCTGTCATCTCTAGGCTTTGTAAAGGGCGATAACCCCTTCCTCATTACACCGATCAAGGTAAACCGTTATTATTTGACAGAGGTTTTATTTTCTACTCGACCGTAGAATCGAGGTTTGGTTCACTTCGATAGAAAGGAAATGGTTTGAACTGAGTGGGGTTTAGTCTGTTCATGCAGACCTGCAAACATTTTGTTTTTGCTTTTGCAGAGATGGATGTGTCGTTCCATGTGGAGTTTAATAAGGCCAGCAATGGTAAACCATATTACGTGTCTGTCTCCAAGACAGCCCCCGTCGCGTTCGACCGCGTGTTGGACAACTCTGGAAATGGTTACAATGCCGCGACAGGCAAATTCACCGCTCCGTATGCTGGGAAATATCTCTTTTTTCTGGAATTCATGGGGTCCAACAAAGGCATCGTGCAACTCTCAATCAGGTGAACAGCTATAACCCCTTCACTGCCAGTGATCACGAATTTCGCGTCTGAAACCACTACACACTGACTGACATTCACGTTAAGATTCAGATGTTAACTGGAATCAACATCGGCATAAAGAACGCATGTCTGGCAAGAGACATGAATCCTCATAAGCCCAGGCGACTGCGGGGGCTCATGAGGGTTTATGTCTCTTGCAGCTGTGTAGCGTTCGCCTTGCCCCAGCAGTTAAGGGGTTAATCAGTTCGCTGCTGGTGGAAACGAATTACAAGAAGGAAACGCAGACATCGCCGGGACTGGAGGGACAGCTTCCCAATGTTCTTCAACTGGACGTAAAGTCAAACGACGGATGTTGGGGAGGGGGGGGGGGGGGGGAGGGGTGGGGAGGGGGGGGGGGGTGGGGGGTGAAGGTGGAGAACACAGATGAGCTGGGACCTAAATGGGCACAAAGAACACAGAACTAACAAGAGACATAAATCCTCATGAGCCCCCGCGACTGCGGGGGCTCATGAAGATTTATGTCTCTTGCAGATGGGTAGTGTCCCCTTGCCCGGGCAGTCAAGGGGTTAATGGATTGGATTTTTTAAAATTTCAGCCGCACGCCTGCAGGAGGATCTTACATCGGTACCCTCTGTAGTGCGCTTGCAGAGGGCGATCCTAAAGACACCTACGATCAAGGCTTCTGCACAAGGCAGTTTACCATGTCTAAAGGAGATCAGGTGTACGTGCGCGCTGCCTACCACGAGGACTCGAATCCTGTCATTTGGAGCGGTTTTACCTCGTTCTCAGGGTTTTTGCTCAAGTGAGTTCACTTTTGTGAAAAGTGAGATTTTCATTGTAGTAAAATGCGATTCTCTTTTTCACACACACAAAAAAGACTTACTGTCTTTTGCTTTCACTTTTTTTGGGCGAAGGCAAAGTGAGCTCTCCACTGGCACTGGGCAAGAGTTGTCTCGGAATTCTCCGATCAGAAGAGACACAGAGAGTACCACGAATAAGTCCTGGAAGAGCACTGTCAAAATTGCACTGAAGCGACGTCATTATAAGCTTCTCGTCATAACAGTGTTATAGTGTTTTTAACGGGATGGGGGCGTGGGGGGGGGGGAGGAGGGGGGTGGGGGTGGGGGAGGGGGTGGTGGAGGGTGGGGGGAGGGCTGTTGTGCCCCCTCCCCGGTTGAGACATCCGCTGGATCCGCTCCTGTGTCCGTCTTTACTAGTTTTTGCGGGTGTTGGTCAGAGGCTGGGTTAGAGAGATAGGAAGTGGATCAGAAGGATAAGCTTAAAAATATGAAAACTCTGAATGTTCCTAAAACAAAAACGCATGTGAACTCCAGACAATACGGTAGACTGTAAGAGGAAATCCTCATATTGCTTGTATCTCTAGGTGTAACTCGGCGCAGTTTGGAGGTCCTTATGTATTACTGTTTGACGTGCAACCCCCCATCACCCCCCCCCCCCCACCCCCTCCCCAGTCTCCAAGTCCTCCTTACCTGTTTTCGGCTCAAGTGCGAAGCAAAAGTGAGTTTATGTTCTGGGCCAGTGGTCGTCCGTCTGTCGTCTGTCCGCCGTCAGTCGTCCGTGGTTAAAACCTTAACGTTGGCATTTTCTCGGAGACTATCCAAGCCACAGTCTTCAAACATGGCCCAAGGATACTTTGTGGCAAGACCTTTCTAAGAAGCTAGGCCCACGCTACCAGAATTTGCCACTAGCAATGTGTGGTAAGCAACAATTTGCCACCTGCCACATCGGCTTCCTGGCACACGTATCAATGTGCGCGCAATGTGTTGTACTGACTGACCTGCCATTACTATATATGGAACAGCTCTCACGGCGCGCCCGGTTGAAATATTCGGAGCTGCAGGAGTCCCATATGCATGGGAACTCTCGGACAAGGTTGATCAATTTACTCACTGGAGACGTGCCGCATACGGATACGCAGCTATTTAGCAGCGTTTTCACATGCGGCGCGTCTCCAATGAATATTACAGTCTCAAAGCCGTCGGCCGTCGCTCAGCTTCTCCGCCATTTTTTCCGGCTCGCCGGAAGATGAAGAAACGGGAAGTGGCGCAAGAACACCGCTGATTGGCTGAGAGGCGGCAACATTGCTCGAGCCTTGCCGGCTACCACAAATGAATAGACTCGGTTTGTATCGGGTCGCAATTTGTGGCGGCAATATTGTAGGCGCCCCTAATTGAGGCGGCAACTGCCGCCACAAAATTGCGCCCGGCAATAGGTGTTTGTGGTAGCGTGGGCCAAGCTTCTAAGCATACCAATCTGAGTGACCTCTCACAAAGGTCAAGGTGACAGGGGATCATGGAACAGGTAAAAATAGCTATATTTTGACATAATTCTTTTTATTTTTTTCAAATACTATTGACAACTTCAAACCTAAACTTGGTACAAGATACCTGACGGGAAGACCTTTCTATGCATACTAATTTGGTTGATCCCTCGGAAAGGTCAAGGGTCACAAGAGCTCTGGATATAGGTAAAAATGTGTCCATATTTTGACAAAAGATGTTTTTCTCAAATACTATTCACAACTTCAAGTTCAACCCCAAACTTGCTACAGAGATTGCTGATAGTAAGACATATCTATGCATACTAATTTGGATGACCTCCCGGAGAGGTGAAGGGTCACAAGACCTCAGGAAAGAGGTTAAAGAAGAAGAAGAAAAAAAAGCCATATTTTGGCAAATGATGTGTTGTTTTCAGTTTGTCTCAGATACTATTCACAACTTCAAACCCAAACTTGCTACAGAGATATCTGATGGTGAGACCTATCTATGCACACTAATTTGGATGAGCCCTCTGAAAGGTCAAGGGTCACAAGAGATCGGCAAATGTGTGTAAAATACCAATTTTGGATAGAATTGTAGTTAATTTCAACAGTTTTTCAAACTTTTCAATATAGTAGTATTACGAGTTAGGCTTTGCCACTTGCCAGTGGTTCTTGTCGCCTCGAGGGTCCGGTCGGGGGGGGGGGGGGGGTGGGTCAATGTCTAGGGGCGAATCTGGGTTTAGGGTTCCAGAACCAACCCCCCCCCCAAAAAAAAAAAAAAATTCTTTTAAAAAATGCTATAATAAAGTTCCTTTTTGAAGTGTTTGGACCCCCCCCCCCCACACACACACACCCCGTTGTTTGATATTTTGGCGAATGATGAGGGTCTTAAGACGCACGCACCGCCTCTCTAACCCCCTCCCCTCCCCCCCCCCACCCCATATCCCCCTTTTCTATTTTTCGGCCTCTGGAAGCAAGGTCTAGTGTCGTAGAGACCGTTTGTATCAGGATGAAGGTCTCAAACCCAAACAAAAAGTTGGAACCCCCCCCCCCCCCCCCCCGCCTTTCCGAGGTAACTGATTCGCCCCTGATGTCGGAGGTAAGAGTCGAGGGTTTTAGCCCGAGACTCTTTCCTCCGACATTGACACCCTTGACCGGACCCCATAGTCGACAAGAACCACTAGCATAGCCTAACTCGTAATGCAATGATTTTGTCTTCAACTGTAAAAATTATAAGCGTGAAGTGTATCCTTGAAAGGACCCCAAACTTTACGTGTGACGTAGAGATTCAAGGGAGGTAATTTTCCACACTTCCGACTATCGGTCAACAAAAAATACGAACTGCGAAGTTAACAGTTATCAGTCAAAATGAAAACACGAAAAAACAGAAAAATAAAAATTGAGGGGGTGACACAACCAAAAAACTATATACAGACATTGTACATCACCTATAGTAACTATCCCACACTAAAACTTAACAGAAAATGTGGCCGTAATTTAGATAAAATCATCAACAAAAGAATCGAAGCAAGCGAACACTGTGAGAAGGCCAGCGGTGCAAGATGGCGTCCCACGCATTCGTGGCGCCTGTAGGCCACGGAACACAGTGCCGTTTCCGTACTGTCCAGTCTCTTAGCCTTAGTCAGTCCCAGTCATCCCCTAATATTTCAATCCCCGAAAAAACACTACCGCCTACCAGTTGCACATTTACCATGCACAAAAAACAAACAAACAAAAAAACAACAAAACAACAACAACAACAACAACAACAAAAAAACAACAACAACAACAACAAAATACAGCACATTGACTGTCTCATTTCTTGGCTATGAACCTGATTCCTTACCAACCCCACACCCAAGCACAGCTGAAATCAGCGTGCCCCTCAAATCACTACGTCAACAGCAACTCAAGATAGGCCCACAATTGTCCACTGGATAAGCTCAGGATGGTATGAATCAAAGCACCAAACATGTCTCCTCTTATCTAACCAGAAATTTCCAGGAAATTCAAACATTCAGCCCTACTAAAAATTTTAAAACAAGGGCGGCAAAAAAGTTACTTTTAAAAACACTGGTCCTTGCACTGCCTGAACTGCCCAATTTGAATATGTAACATGACCTGTAGTATGGTATCCCGGCGGTACCATAATAGCGGTATAACTGTGAACGTCCAAAATCCAACTCGTCCAAGCAACTCGGCCCGTTTCCGGCACATTCTCAGGGCGGATTGTGATAGAAAACGGCGAATTATTTCGCTCCGATGTATGGTCTGTGCCCGAAAAGCAAACCTGACAATAAGGTATATTTCTACGGCGGCAGTGCATATCAACTTTTTAATATTCTATATAATCACATGCATAAAAAAACAGATAAAAAGTCTAGAATCAAACAGTACATGCCGTGGTGTACAAATCGATCTTTAATAGGTCATCAGTTGCAAGTTTGTAACATACCCACAGACAAAACAAAACAAACAAAAAAGAAAAAAAAAAAAAGAAAGAAAGAAAGGAACGCCCTGACTGACATACAGTAATTATGCACGAAGTCCGTTTCTTCACTATACAACTAACCAAACGTTCTTCTAATAATTATCGTTTCTGACTAATAACGCCTCATTGAGTCTACAGATTGTCATATATGTGTCACGAAACCAGCCTAACCAAATACACGCATAGTTTCTTAAACAAATCCATTTTAATCGTGACGCTGCGTAACACTTATTTTTAATTATTCATATACATAAATAAAGGCGCCAAACACTCTAGACTCAAACAGTACAAGTCATTTTGATTTTGTCCTTCTCGATCTCTGAAGTGTCTTCAGTTACACGTTTTTAACCCTACCACTTCCCCCCCCCCCTCCCTCTATCCCCCTTCCCTACCAAAAAAAAAAAAAAAAAAAAGAAGAAAAAAGAACGCCCTAAGTCACAGAAACTATGCGGTGACGTTGGCAGTCGAATTCACCATGTCACACACAAGTCCGTTTCATCACTATACCTCACCAAAATATTATTCCTAATAACCTGATGTAACCGTTTCTAATGAGTTTACAGAGTGCTGTATTTGTCTCGAAAAGAAATCCCATCAAACACGATGCTAGTTCTATAAGTTCAACGCGCCGCCACGTAGCACCTATATAAGTAAAATACAATCCTACACGCTATGAACAGAAGCGCCAGACACTCTAGAATCAAACAGTACAATCCATTTTGTCCTTATCGACATCTATAGTGTCATCAGTTACAAGTTTATAACGCTACCCCCCCCCCCCCCCCCCCCCCCCCCCAAGTAAACGTACAGTAACGGTGCGGTGCGGCTGATCGGAAATTTTCCCATAAATCACGCACACAGAACCTTACATCACTAAATATCTCACCAGATTCTACTTCCATTAAGCCATGATAATCTTTTCTCGTGATTTCAACATAGCTGAGTAAACATATAGCTGTTTTACTATTAGGTAAGAGACCCGACAAAGTAAACCGGTTTGACTGACAAACGTATCCTGTTTTAAGGCGGCGGAACACATCAACTGTTACTTATTCCATCGTCAAATAATAAATAGAAGCGCTATACACTCTAGAATCAAATGCTAAAAGGCATGGTGTCAAAATCGAACACTAAAGTTAGTCGTTATATCACACACAAAGTCCGTTTTATCACTATGACTATCACAAGAACGTTCCAATAACCGGATAGTATCGTTTCTGACTAATTATGCCTTATTGAGCCTACAGAGTTCTGCATTTGTCTCAGAAAAGAGACGCGACCAAAAACGCAACTTGTCCACTTTTAACGCCATGCTACATAGCACCTACTTATATTTAATTACAACCGTACACATGAATAGAAGCGTCAAACACTCCAGAATCAATCAGTATACGCTATTTTGTCCGTACCAATCTCCATTGTGTCATCAGTTACACGTTTATAACACTACCCTCACGGGAAACTGTGCTCTTACGTACAGTAACGGTGCGGTGCGACTGATCGCAAATTTTTCCCTTTATTACCCACACAGACCCTTACGTCATTAAATATATCAGCAGACTTACTGCCAGTAAGCCATGATAATCTTTTCTTGCGATTTGAAACTAGCTGAGCAAACAAGTAATTGTTTTACAATCAGGAAAAAAAGCCCGAAAAAGTAAACTGGTTTGACAAACTTGGCCGTTTTTAATGCTGCGGAACAAATAAATGTTTACTTGTTCCATACAATCAAATGCATAAATAAAAGCGCTAAACACTCAAGAATCAAATGATAGAAGGCGTTGTGTCCAAATAGATCACTAAAGTGTCATCAGTTACAAGTTTATAACCCCACACTTACGGAAAAACGGCGCCCCAAGTCGCACTAACTATGCGGTGCCGTTAGTTGGTGAACTGACCATATATCACACACAATGTCCGTATTATCACTATACATATAACCAGAGCATTCAAATAAGGCGATATTATCGTTTCTGACTATTTATGCCTTATTGAGTTTACACACAGAGTGCTTCATTTGTCTCAGGAAAGAGGCGCCACCAAATGAACCGATATATCCATAAACGTCAGTCAGTGCCCACCTTTAACGCCACGCTTTCATAACACCCACATGATTTTTTAAAATTATAATCGTACACATAGATAGAAGTGCCAAACACTCTAGGATCAAACAGTACAAGCCTTTTTGTACTTATTGACTCAAAAGTGTCATCAGTTACAAGTTTATGACACTCCCCCCGCGGTAAATGATCCTCTGACATACAGTAACGGTGCGGTGTGGGGGATCGGGAATTTTCCCATAGATCACGCACGCTGAACCTTACATCACTAAATATCTCACCAATGACTACTGACAGTAAGCCATGATAATCGTTAATTATTGCGATTTGAGAATAACTGAGTAAACAGATAGCTGTTTTACAACCAGGGATAAAAGCCCGAAAAAGTAAGCCGTTTTGACAAACTTGTCCGTTTTGAAGGCGGAGGAATGTTTCGTTTGTGGTTGTGTAACGCTGTGAGAGCATGTGTGTATTAATCGTAGGAAACGATCCGACATTTATTTGAGCTATTTTGGATACGAGTCACGTACATTTTTGGTAGGATTCATTCTCGTTCGCACGGAGAGCGGAATTGACTTTGTTATTGTAACCGGCTGATGCGGTCCCTCCAGCTGAGACGCTATGATGTTTTTTTTTTTTTTATATACCTTTACCCTCTGGCCACCAAAGTCTCTAAGCCTTTGTGCTACCCACGCTTAGCCAGGGGTCGCAACCCAGCAACGAAGTCAGCCAGCTAGTCATTTTGTACTACTCTAAAAGTTGTGTTAGTGAGTCCGTGTTCTAGCCTCTATAACTTTTTAACGGCTTTACCGATCGAGAATCCGTAACTCACATCAGTTTCCTCATGCCGCAACTCCCCTTCTACTCATATGCTCTGTGTTTAGTGATTTTATGATCACCATAGTTCAATTAGCGATTTACTTACTTTTACAAATTTCAATGAGCCCTCTTAGCCCAATTTAAAATTTAATAATAAATTCCTAGGACTTCCCTCTAAAATATAGTTATGGTAGTTTGTAGCTATTTACCTTTCCTGTCTTTTGCTTCAAACCCGAAGCCTTTGTGATAAGTAATTATTGAGTTATGGCTCTTTTTGTAGTACCTGGGAAGCACAGATTTACCCATTTTCTGGTCTGTCTGGAACCGTGTCTTGGTCCATGCCGAGGGGCTTTCTTTGCGGTTCGCTCACAGAGTATTTAAGCCGGTCAGTGCCAGAGCGGGAAGTCTTTGTCCTAAGAGTTGCCCCACTGACAGTATAGCTACCACCGCTTTGAGCCATCACTGAGCTTATCTTCAACCGCATCTCCACTGGGATATCCGTAAGTCATGTTCTTGTTACATTGTGCATTGATGAATGATGTTATTTTATCCACCAGCTGTTTATTGGAACTGATGAAGAGTTTACGAGCTAGATTGTCGGTTTTGCCCTGTGTCTGACAGTCGGCCATTAGCGGCCTTTCTTTTGATACGATGGGAACAAGTTGCCGCTTCGCGACTGTTTTGGATAACCTTGTTCCCATTTCGCCTGATGTCTAAGTGTTAGTTTCCTTTGCTGTCGAGTAGCATATTTTCAGTGCCTGATTATCCGCTGAATTTATGACTTGTGGCTGGTCGACCGAAAGTTGAACGATGAGAGAGGCAGGACTGAGTGATCAGTTCGTTGCAGTATGACGCACGCTTTCATTTCGCTTCGTTGGCACTGTGCCAAGTTTGTTTGTAACACTCTGCGTATCTGAAGGAAGTATTTAGATCAGTAGCTCAGACTCTAACCAGGGCAAAACAACATGACAGCTATTTTTATGCTCGCTTGATTGTTGTACTGATCAAAGATGCTTTCAGTGCTTGTTGTTTTGCTTGATTCATTTGTTTGGTTTGATTTGCCATCGAAAGTTTGTTTTGAGATATGATTTCGATACGTTATTTGTATTATGTGCTTGAGTGCATTTTATTTCATGTTTAATTGGGCTTTCCTGCCGCTGCTATCCTTTCTTACCTTGTCATGCTTAGTTCCGCGTGAATTCCACTCAGGCAATACGTGTGACGTCACGAGTGCTAAAATAGACAGCCATCTTGGTCTGACCTTGACCCGCTATTTGTCGTCTGCTTGTTTACATTGGGTCGAGCAGAGTAATGCGACAGATGTCTACCTTTCCAAATTTAGTGTATGATCGGCAGTGTTTGATTATAACGTTAAATACATTCAACTAACTGGTCAAGGCTTTTATTTTGATCTGTTACAACAAGTGGCAACACTCGCTGATTTTCTGGGTAGTCGGTTGCACTACACTCCTATGAAATGATCCTTTTCTCTACGGCTTAGTGCATAGTAATTATTAGTGAGTTCGACGTATGCGCACATGGCGCCCCTCATACGTATATTATGTGACTAGGGATTAAAGGCACCGGCAGCCTGTTTTAGTAAAAGTCCTTAAGGTCCGGATCCACACTCTTGATGTCACATTAATTGTTCATGTTTTACGATGCAGATTTCTCTCTCTCTCTCTCTCTCTCTCTCTCTCTCTCTCTCTCTCTCTTTCTTTCACATGCTGTGTCGGTCTGGGATTCTGCATTATATGGCCTAGTGTCGTTTGGTCCGGGATTGCAGATTGACACAGTGTTTGGCCATTATGCGTCACCTAGTAATTCCAGTGTAGTGTTTGTCTGTGATTTTGCATCCTGCAGCCTGGTGTCGTTGGGTCCGGAATCGCAGACCGACACATGAGCTGAGCTTATAGCGTGCTAGGTTGTGCGACATCTACGTTGGTCTGTTATACTGCATTCTATGGCCTGGTGCCATTGGGTCCGGAATCACAGGAACAACACACAGTGTTTCCTGTGGCCACTAGTTGTGTACGACACATTATTCTTTTCTTTCCTTTCACTCTCCCTGCCTTGAACTTTCTGTTTGTTGATAATATATTGTTTGACGTATTCTTTTGATTTGTTTATTGAGGTTGCTTTGCTTTGCATGTTGATGTCTGTTTGCATTAGGTCTATTATTGTTGCTTTTTGCATAGACTTAGGTAACTACTTTTGCACATGCAAGTAAGCCACAACCTACACTTAAGTTTTCTGCCTATCTCCTCCTTTGTTCTGCGTTACACACACTGAATGAGAGCGACTATTGATTTAAGTATGTGACATCTCTTCCCACTTGATTGTGCCCAAGGAATGTATGTGATGTGTTGTGTATATAGCTAGGTCTGAGTAGGGATGTTATGTATGAACGTGGTGTGAATGCTAGTAAGTAGGATGACTGTGCGCGCACAAGTGTCCCTGTCCCTAGTGTACCCATTTTATGGATGAGTGAGAGTATGTGTACGACTGCGGAGCCAGAAGTACAAAGTGGGTTAGATCGAAAGTGATGCGAGTACATGCTACCTAGTTTGTTGTTATGTGTCGCTGGATGCGTATGATTGTGTTTGCGGTGTGACTGTAAAAGGACTGTTGTGTTTATGTTACTTGATATACTTAGGAAAGACTATATATTTATAGAGATAGATGGTTGCACCTGCTATAGGTTGTCACAGTGTTGTAGTCGTTTCCCATTTCACTACATGTTCGGTTACTGGTAGTGTTTGTATGATTTGCTTACTCTATGGTCATGATGCCTTAAATGCCCTGATTTGCATGCTGATTTCATGCTTCGTTGCCATTTAATATCATGATGTGTGGTATGGTTGATCATGTGTATCTTTGATGATTATGTGACGCCTTATATTGATCTTTTGGCTTTAATTATAATTTAGTGCCAACATGACGTTTCAGCCTTCTCAAATTAATAAGTTGGTTCATTTAGTGAATACAGTATTTGTATGATGCAACTTTCTGGTACCATTTCTGATAATGTTTTGTTGTATTTGTCCTAGGTGCTGTTGTGCTGTTTGTTTTTCTGCTATTTGATAAACAACAAATAAAAGTACGTCAACGCGACCTCTGCTTCGGCTTCTTATATTCCCCAACCTCAACACCCACAAACACCGGGTTCACACAAGTTCACATTATGATACGCTAAGATTAGTCCGGAAGTTTCTAGCAAAGTCGCAGGGATAGTCGAAGTCGATTTTTGTGATGCGTTGTTTCGCTGTGAATAGACCAGAACGTTCGAGCGAAGTCACGCTCTGTCTAGTGACCTCACATGTGACGTCAAAGTGTCGGTTACATTTTGCAACACTGTATAAAAGACTCTTAAAATAACAGTGGAGCCTGGTAGTTCATTCTAGTAAATTCTTGTTCATCAATATTTATCAGTTCCGATTACGTCAGTTCTGATTGTGTTGTATGAATTTGCTAGATTATTCTGGAAAGCACGATACTATAAAAGACTGTGCTAGGAAGCGCGTGTGTACATTGTCAGTGAGAGAGATAAGCAGTGTATCGTAGGTACATTGTCAGTTGTAGAGACACGCAATGTATCGTAGGTACATTGTCAGTGACAGAGATATACGGTGTATCATAGGTACATTGCCTGTGACGGAGTGATGCAGTGTATAGTGTGTACATTTTGATAAACGCAGTGTAACAGTGGTGTACATTGTATGAGAGACGCAGTGTGTCAAAACTGTTGATGCATTGTAGAGGAGACAGTGTATCAGTGTTGGTGCATTTGTGAATGCATTGTGTGGAGATCGCATCGCTGCAATAAAATATTGTTGGAACTGTTACTCCAGTGTGGTCTACATCCTTTTAGCCACGTGTGACAGGTTGCAGCTGAGTGAAGTTTCTTTAAAAGAATCTTACATGCGTGCGTCTGGTGTGTTTATCATACTACGACTGCGACAACCACGTAACAAGGATGTCACACCAGGGAGGAAGAATATATACCACTCGGAATATTTGGATATTTGTTCGATTTTAATGATTTGATCTTCTCATTCGCACGACAAACAATAGACAAGACGTATACAAACCTACGCAATATTCACTCGATTCATACATGCATCTGTAAAATACGCACACCCTCAACCATTCGCACAATGTTCACAGCACTAACCACACATCCTACACTTATTGTTCCACTACGATGTCACATCTCCGCAATGTCTGTCGATAATAACTGACACTAATTAACGCTTAGATCCTCGAACGATCAAACAGTTTGATTACTCCGACCGTGGATAAAGATGGATGTAGCGTCGCTGCTGTTGATTCGGCCACACCACTGGTCGAATAATCGCACTGTCTCTCGCGATGACACGTCGAAGCTCCACACGCACACCGTCAGGATCAACTTGTTATCTCGCACACCACGTTGATTAACCATATGACATTCCCACACGAAGCATACACAAATCCAACTTCTCAGCTGGTGATAGGGGAGGGAAGCATCCAAAGATGCGTGAAGTAAACCTTCGACTGTTTCAGGCCTGTCTGCCCATCTTGGCCGTTGGACAAGGTCCGGTACTCGTTACTCTAATCAGTCGATCTGGTTACTAGTCGTAGTTCTTAAACTACAAAATTTTACGTACCACTGTACTGAGCATTCTGCTCTCAATCGTCTATTCTACCATAGACCATAACACGGCATTTCTCTGCCCACTACACCTCACAAAAAAACAACTTTTACTGAGAGCAAAAATCTCTCCTGACTGACTGTCTTCCAAACGATTCACAGTGACGTAACTCTTCAAACCAATATCCTACGTCACATGTTCCAAACACACATCTTACGTCATATGTTCTTGACGTCACTAAAAAGTACATGCCATAACCGCAACACACAACAAAGAACGAAAGTTCTCCACGAAAGAAAATACTGCATAATGATTAAAATAAATTGTGACACAAGGCCCTTTCCCAGCTAAAACTCTAGTTTTAGACTATACTTGACACAATTTCATATTATCATTTGCGAATAAATCGCATCCACGACAATAACCATTTCTTTTCCTATAACCTCACTGTTAAACACATAAATACACGTTCGTTATACGTGAACACCGCGTCTGTTTTATTTTTCTTCACTGTCGATACGGCTAAGGTAATCTGCACCAACATTATCTTTTCCTTTGATCACCTTCACCTGGAAATCGTGTTGCTGCAACTGCAATGCCCATCTCATCAAACGCCCATTTTCTGTCTTTGACTTCTGTAGATAATGTAATGGTTGATGATCTGTTTCCAACGTGAATCTTTGCCCATACAGGTATGGTTCAAATCTTTTTATACCCCACACGACTGCTAAGCATTCTTTTTCAATGGTAGAATAATTTCTTTCAGCTTCTGCCAATTTCTTGCTTGCATAAGCAATCGGATGCATTTCTTCATCTTTTTCCTGCATGAGTACAGCTCCCATAGCTGTGTTTGATGCATCAGTCCTCAAAACGTATGGCTTGCTGTCATCAGGTAAGTGCATCACAGGTTTACTGCACAAAACTTCTTTCAACTTCCGAAATGCTTCCTCTGCCTCGTCTGTCCATTTGATTTTGTCAGGCTGTTTTGCCTTCGTCATGTCAGTCAATGGAGTAGCTATTTCTGCAAACATCGGCACAAATTTGCGATAATACCCTGCTAGTCCCAAAAATGCTCTGAGCTCCTTTTTGGTCCGTGGTGTGTTTGCATTCTGCAATTTGCTGATCTTGTCATCTTCCGGTTGTATTTTGCCCTTGCCCATATGGTGTCCTAGGTACTCTAGTTCTTCATAGCCAAAGTAGCATTTTGATGGTTTCACTGTGAGTCCTACTTCTTCGAGTCTCCTCAACACTGCTTCTACGGCCTCTAGATGTTCTTCCCAAGTTTCTGTTGCAACCAAAATATCGTCCATGAAGTTGTCCACATCCTTGCGGCCTAATGGACTCAGTACTTTTCGCATCATGCGTGAAAACACGGCGCCTGCCGTTTTCAGTCCAAATGGCATTATAGTCCACTGAAATCGTCCTACTGGTGTAGTGAATGCGGTTTTATGTTTGTCTTCGTTATTGACTTTGATCTGCCAATATCCTTTCGAACAATCCAGTTTTGAAAAGTATTTTGCTTTCCCGACCTTTGCAAACAATTGTTCTATATCTGGAATTGGTTCAGGGTCAAACTCTAATGTCTCGTTCAGTTTCCGGTAGTCTACACAGAATCTCACTGACCCATCCTTTTTCTTGACGAGTACAATAGGCGAATTGTATGCTGATATGGTTGGTTCTATGACTCCCATTTTCAACATTTGGTCCACTTCTGTTTTGACAGTTTCCACTGCTGCGTGCGGTAATGTATATTGCTTCACGTACACTGGTTCTTGGGTTGTACTTCGCAATTCGCAAGTTTCAATATCTGTGTCTCCTGGCAACTCTTGCAACACTTTCTGATGTTTTCTTCGTATTTCATGCATCTGTTGCACTTTTGTTGCATCTAGCCTGTCAGAAATATGGCTATCTGTTACCTTCTCCGTAGCTTCGAGTGGTAACGTAGGTACCGTGCCTACTGCTTCGTTGTTTTCCGCATAGCCTTCAACATTGTCTTCAGTCATAACTACTGCGACTTCTTCTGCTTCTTCTCTCTCAAGGTAGCTCTTCAGTAAGTTCGCATGGTACACTTTTTCTTTGCCCTGCACATTCACTTTGTAATCGAAGTCGTTTATTTTCTTAGTCACTGTAAATGGCCCTTTCCATGTAAGCTGTAGTTTGTTCTTTTTCTCTGGCAACAACAACAGTACTTTTGAACCTTCTGTGATAGTTCTAGGTTTTGCTCTTCTGTTGAAGTTTCTCGCGTGTCTCTGGCTAGCCTTTCGCAAGTTTCCCTGAGCTATGATACAGGTTTGTTCAATCCTGTTTCTCAAATCGATCACGTATTGTGCTGTCGTCTTCTCTTCCTCTTCCACTTCGCTCTTCATCCAAAGTTGCTTCAAAATCTGCATTGGCCCTTTAACTGATCTGCCGTACAAAAGCTCGAATGGTGAGAACAACATAGATTCTTGTGGCACTTCTCTGTATGCAAATAGCAAAGCTGGTATCATCCGGTCCCACTCTTTTGGTTGTTCAAGACACATTTTCTTCATCATCTGTTTCAATGTACCATTGAATTTTTCCACCAACCCATTTGATTGTGCATGGTATGGTGTCGTTTTTATGCCTTTCACGTCCAGTAGTTTCTGTAACTGTTGCATCAAATCTCCCACAAATTGGGTTCCTTGGTCTGATACAATCTCTTTTGGTACACCTAGTCTTGTCCAAATTGTCCAAAGTGCCTCTGCAATCTCGGTAGTCTGACATGTTTTCAGAGGTACTGCCTCAGGGTATCTGGTTGCATAATCGACTACAGTCAAAACATATCTATACCCTCTATCTGATGCTGGGTTGATCGGTCCGATCAAATCCACGGCGATTTTTTCAAAAGGTGTGTCCACTATGGGTACTTTACCTAATGGTACACGCGTCTGTCTGCCCTTGTGTGATGACCTTTGACATGCGTCGCATGATGCGCAGTATCGTTGTATGTCACCACAAATTCCTGGCCAATAGAAATCAGCCCAAATTCTGTTTCTGGTTTTCTTAGCACCTAAATGCCCGCTCATCGGAGTATCATGTGCTAATTTCATAACACCCTGTCTATACTTCTTGGGTACAACGATCTGCGTTCTTTTCTGTTCCTTTTCAGTTAATTCTCGTACCAAAATTCCATTCTTCCATTTAAATTTGGATTTGGTTTGTTTGCTGTTTTGATTTCCCTCTTTTTTCCCATCGGCTGCATCTCTGCATTTCTTCAAAGTTTCATCTTCTTTTTGAGCTAGTTTCAATTGCTCTGGTGTAACATCAACAATCTTTGTTTCTGGGATCTTGAGCTCTTTTTGATTTCTTTTCGTTGCCGTGCTTCTTGTTTCTACTTCTGCACACTGCTCATCTGTTTTCGTGTCGTTTGATTCGCTTCGTTTCTTTGTGATCATCTCGGCGCTTTCCATTACAACTGGAATGTTTTCCATCTTTGTGATCGTCTCAGTCTTTTCCATTGCGGCTGGAATGTTTTCTACATGGTCTTCAGTTTGTTCGCTTGCATCTCTTTTTGAGCAAGGTTTCATCACTGGATAAACTGGAATAGTGTTTGTTTTCTCTTTGTTCAAGAATCGTTCATTCCCTACCAAAACTGGCAATGCTGGTCTGGATATTACTAGTACATCCGCGTCTCCTTCAAAAAATGGTGTTCGCATGAACAGTCTAGCTACAGGTACTTGCTTGACGTCGCATGACGCAAATGTCACGGATCGCATCTCACCTGTATACTTGTTTTCTGGTACTAATTTTGTATCAACAACACTAATTGTAGCTCCTGTGTCCCTCAATGCTGGCACTTCCTTGCCTTCTATCTCTACTTGACACGATGGCTGATAATTTATCTTGCTGCATGTGTCGCACAGCGTCATTTTGTGATTTCTTTCTAACTTTTCTTCAAGGTAAGGCATTCCCACTCTCAGTGCGTGGTGGTCTATGCTTTCATGGTGCTGGTGGTGCGTGGCTGCACAACTGCAACTTGCTGTATGCATCGATCCACATGTAGGTTGTACGTACAACGCATTCTGTTTTCTGTTTGGACAAACTGATACTTTGTGGGGTCCTCCACAATTGAAACATTCGATCTTAAATGATACTCTGTTCTTGACCGATTGATTTTCGTGTTTGTTTGGTGATCTGTTGTCGCGCAATCCTTGCTTACTGTGATCCCTTCTAGGTGACGGACTATCCCTGTGTCTAAATCTGTCCCTGTTGTTATCCTTGAACATACTTCTATTCTCATGTCCCCTGTTTCCTCTTGACACCTCGTAGGTTTCGGCTGCTTCAGTAGCCTCATCTACGTTGGCTGGTCTTCTGTCTCGTACGAACGTAGCTTGCTCTTTTGGTAGTGCGTCTAAAAAGGTATCCACTGCCAATAATTCTACGATACTGTCAAAGTTCTTTTCTTTCCCTGAAAGTTCGATCCATCGGGTTATCCATTGCGTAATCCGATTCATGAGTTCTCTGGCTGTTTCGTCATTTTTCTTCCTGGCATTCTTCAGTTTTTCTCTGTACTCTTCTGATGTCAAACGGAACTTCTTCAGCAATTCTTTGCGAATCTGTTCGAAATCTTCTAAATCAACATGCTGCATGTGCGTGATAGCTTCTGCTGCTTTTCCCTTTAGCAATGCGATCAGGTGTAATCCCCATTCGTCATCTGGAATACGCTCTGCTCTCATGACCTTTTCAAATTTCCATAGAAAGACTTCTAAATCATCTCCATCTTCAAAAAATGGTAACTTGATTTTAATCCTGCGTCGATCTTGCGCGTTGTTGTTTCTGTTCTGTTCTCCTTCTATACGCCGACCTTCTGCCTGAATTTCTAATTCTCTCAATCGAGTCTGACGCTCAGCTTCTCGTTCTCGTCGTTCCGCTTCTCGTTCTTGCCGCGCTAACTCCGCTTCTCGTTCTTGTCGCGCTAACTCCGTTTCTCGTTCTCGTCGCTCTGACCAACGTTTTTTCTCATGCAGAACATAAGCAGTTAAGTCGTTCCCCGCTAAACTCAATAATTCCCCTTCTTCTTTCCAAGCCTGCATCCTGGTTTTCATATCTGGTTCTTGTTCCATTTCTGATCTGCTAGGATTCTCAGATCTTGTTCTACTACTTCTTGTATCGGGCATGACGGCTAAGTTTGTTTGTACTGCCCAAAATCCGTGCAACAACAAAATGACTTCAACTATTGCTTGTTTATAAGCTATCGATAACCATTTATCAACGTGAACTTTTGTTGATCTGTCAACAAGTTTTGGCGTAACCCATTTTACAAAAGGATAAAACAAATGCGAAATTAAAAAAAAATCGATTACGCTGCGGAAGTTACAGCTCTACAGATTATCAAGGGAAGTATTATCACAACCTGCACTCTGTACTTGTATGACAATCCGCGCAATCGGTTAGTCTCCACTAACTCTTCAACTTTTACGAAAGGACAAAACAAATGCGAAATAGGAAAATCTAATATGCTGCGGAAGTTCAGTATACCTCTACAGATTATCAAGGAAAGTAATATCATAATCTGTACTCTGTACTTGTATGACACTCCGCGCAATCGGTTAGTCTCCACTAACGCTGACAATCGAACACAACTCGGTACCTGAATAAACGGAAGGGATGAATATAATGATGGCGAAGCTTCGGAGCTGAATGCCGCCCGATGTAACAACGCCCTCCAACCGCCCACAGGTTATCCAGCAATTCCGAGTGTCCTTTGGTAATGACAGAAAATTACACTGGTGCGTAAATTTAGACTACTCTAAAAAATTACACAGTAAGTAACCTGAACCGATAACGCTATCGTTATACTATTGGTCAAGCCAAAGCTTACGTGCCAGTGTAAATAGATACAAATATCCTTGGCTCGAATCGCCAAGATTAATTCCCAATCGTTATCACTAAATTGTGATCCCGAATCTGGAAATAACCGTGGTTCGAATCTACGGCCGAGCCCCCAAATTATTGTCACACCAGGGAGGAAGAATATATACCACTCGGAATATTTGGATATTTGTTCGATTTTAATGATTTGATCTTCTCATTCGCACGACAAACAATAGACAAGACGTATACAAACCTACGCAATATTCACTCGATTCATACATGCATCTGTAAAATACGCACACCCTCAACCATTCGCACAATGTTCACAGCACTAACCACACATCCTACACTTATTGTTCCACTACGATGTCACATCTCCGCAATGTCTGTCGATAATAACTGACACTAATTAACGCTTAGATCCTCGAACGATCAAACAGTTTGATTACTCCGACCGTGGATAAAGATGGATGTAGCGTCGCTGCTGTTGATTCGGCCACACCACTGGTCGAATAATCGCACTGTCTCTCGCGATGACACGTCGAAGCTCCACACGCACACCGTCAGGATCAACTTGTTATCTCGCACACCACGTTGATTAACCATATGACATTCCCACACGAAGCATACACAAATCCAACTTCTCAGCTGGTGATAGGGGAGGGAAGCATCCAAAGATGCGTGAAGTAAACCTTCGACTGTTTCAGGCCTGTCTGCCCATCTTGGCCGTTGGACAAGGTCCGGTACTCGTTACTCTAATCAGTCGATCTGGTTACTAGTCGTAGTTCTTAAACTACAAAATTTTACGTACCACTGTACTGAGCATTCTGCTCTCAATCGTCTATTCTACCATAGACCATAACACGGCATTTCTCTGCCCACTACACCTCACAAAAAAACAACTTTTACTGAGAGCAAAAATCTCTCCTGACTGACTGTCTTCCAAACGATTCACAGTGACGTAACTCTTCAAACCAACATCCTACGTCACATGTTCCAAACACACATCTTACGTCATATGTTCTTGACGTCACTAAAAAGTACATGCCATAACCGCAACACACAACAAAGAACGAAAGTTCTCCACGAAAGAAAATACTGCATAATGATTAAAATAAATTGTGACAAAGGATCACATCAACTTTAACTTGTTCTATATTATCAAATGCATAAATAGAAGCGCTAAACACTTTAGAATCGAACAGTACAAGACAATGTGACCAAACCGATCACTAAAGTGTCATCAGTTACATGTTTGTAACTCCACCGATTGCATAAAACAGTGACAGGAGAAAGATTAAATATGCGGTGCAGTTAGGCGACAGTTTTAGCATAAATCATACACAAAGTCCGATTTATCACTATAAATTTAGCCAGAACGTTCAAATAACCCGACATTATCGTTTCTAATTATGCCTAATGGAGTCGATAGAGGGCTGCATTTGTCTCAGGAAAGAGACGCGACCAACTACGCCAGTAATTCTAAAAACGTGTCCACTTTTAACGGCACGCTAGTTCACATCCGCTTATTAATGTTTTATTATAATCGCACACATGGACAGAAGCGCCAAAGACTCTAAAATTAAACAGTACGAGCTTTGTCCTTATCGACCTCTATAGTGTCATCAGTTACAAGTTTATAACACTACCCACACTGTACACAATGCTCTGACGTACAGTAACGGTGCGGTGCGGCTGATCGGAAATTGTCCCATATATCACGCACACAGACCTTTACATCACTAAATATCTCATCAGATTCTACTGTCAGTTAGCTATGACCATTTTTATCTCTCGCGATTTCAACATAATTAAGTAAACAGGTAGCGGTTTTACTATCAGGAACGAGGCTTCATAAAGTAAATCGGCTTGACAAACTTGACCGTTGTGAAGGCGGCGGAACACATTAACTGTTACTTATTTCTTATAATCAAATGCCTAAATAGAAGCGCTTAACACTCCAGAATCGAACAGTGCAAGACAATGTGTTCAAATCGACCACCAAAGTGTTATCAGTAACAAATTAGTAAACCCAACACTATCATTAAGCGAAAAACAGCGCCCTGAGCAACAGTAACTATGCGGTGCTGTTAGTCAGTCAATTGAGCATATATCACACGCACAGTCCATATTATCACTATAACTATCGCCAGAACGTTCTAACAACCCGATATTATCGTTTCTGACTAATTATGTCTTATGGAGTCTATACAGTGCTCAACTGATTTCTCTCTGGAAAAAGGCGCGACAAGATGCGCGAATCGTTCTATAAACCTGTGTCCACTTTTAACGCCACACTACATAACGCCTACTCATGTTTTATTATAATCAATAATATGGATAGAAGCGCCAAACATTCTAGAATCAATCAGTACAAGCTATTTGTCCGTACCGATCTTCATTGTGTCATCAGTTACACGTTTATAACACTACCCCCAAAGAAAACGGTTTTCTGACAAACAGTAACGGGTGCGGTGGGGTGACTGAATCGCGAATTTTCTCATATATCACGCACGCTGAACCTCACATCACAACATATCTCAGTCACCAAATTATACTGCCAGAAAGCCATGATACTCGTTTCTCGCGAATTCAACATAGCTGAGTAAACAGGTAGCTGCTTTTCTATCAGGAAAGAGGCCAGAAAATGTAAGCCGGTATGGCAAACATGTCCGTTTTTCTAGGCGGCAGAACACTTCAACCTTTACGTATTCCACATAATCAAATGTATAAATAGAAGCGCTAGCCACTCTAAACTCAAACAGTACAAGGCAATGTGACCAAATTGATCATTAAATGTCATCAGTTATAAGTTTGTAACTCCGCCTTTAGCGAAAAATGGCGCCCCGGGTCACAGTAAATATGCGGTGCGGTTAGTCGGCTAACTAAACGTGTTATCACTATAACTAACACCAATACGTTAAAACAACCCGATAATATCGTTTCAGACTAATTATGTCTTATGGAGTCTATAGAGTGCTGCATTTGTCTCAGGAAAGAAGCGCGACCAAATGCGCGAATAGTTCTAAAAACGTGTCCACTTTTAACGCCGCGCTACAGAACACTTGCTGAAGTTTTATAATAATCGTACACATGAATAGAAGCGCCGAACACTATAGCATCAATCAGTATAAGCTAGTTTGTCCGTACCGCATTCGCCTATTATTTCTCTTTTAACGGGTATTTTTTAATTTAACACATTTCAATCATTCTTTTCTATGAAATTGGTAATATTGGCCTAACACAACCCGTGCATATAGTTATTTTGTTGCGTAACCCCCTCAGTTTTTATTTATTCAACCCTTTGTGTTTTTTTTTGTTTTTTTTGCCGTTTCGAATGCGGTCGGTACGTGATAGGGCCTTTGCTTCAGTTCAGCTTTCTTGTCGTTGATATTGTCTAACTTATCCAATTATTCAGCTATGTTTTGTATGAAACTGGTACCAGCGGTATCACAGAACACCTACATATAGTTCCTTTCGTTGCGTAGCCCCTAAATTATTTATTTATTGGCATATTTTTCTTTAGAGGTTTGACTGAATGAAAATTAGGGTGTGTCTGTACCGAGGAATGTGACTGGCCAAAGATTTATTTGAGGGAGAAGGTTTTGCTCAGCGCGTTGTCATTGTAACATTTAATAAGGGAGTCTACTTATCAAATGTTACTTTGGATACATATAGTAAAGAGACTCCGTTCCGTTGCCCTGAGAACGGACGACCAGGGAAAAAAATCAAATAGAGCCAGGCCAATGAGAAAAAGTGTAAAGAGACTGAAAGAAGACAATCAAATTTGGCACAAATGTAGCTGATGATGACAAGACCTTCCTGCGTATAATAATTTAGTCGACTTATTGCAAAGGTCAAATGTCATGAGGGTTTGACAGATGTGTGAAAACTGATTAAATCAAGTTTTGAGAAAACATGGATTTTGCTGGGGCAGAAGCCATCCCTTACTAATTGTTACAAAGGTCACACATGTAGATCGGTTATACCCGTGAGCCATAAGGACTTTGCCTGTCTTGTTGTATTTGTTATGCAGCAGCATGACGACAGCTTAGCCTACTTACTGACCGTAGCTGACCGAAGCTACGTTAGGGGAAGTAACCCCTGTAATGTAGTGTCTTAGCCTGTGTTACAGTGTATTCGGCATGTCTTGTTTTTTCAGTAGGTCTTTGCACAATAATATCTCGCGAACCCAGTAACCTACAGTATACTTAAAAACGGTTTCAGAATCTGCAAAGTGAGCTCTTTTTAAATGTACCTTAGTTTTGATCAGATCGACAGACGATCATTGTCTTCATTTCGATATTTATGCGCGCGAAGCCCTCTTTGGAAATTCATAAAAAATTCAAGAACTGTGCCAACGTCAGTAGTAAAGTTAACTTTTTTGGATAGCCCTTTCCATCCCCTTTCTTATGCAACAAACCCGATATTTGTACGTTGTGTGTGACGCGAGTTACTGCCGATCATCTAGCGTACAAAAAACACAGTTTTGACCAGTTTCTTTGTACATCGTGGACATCATGTTTTGGTTGCACCAGGTCAGTGCGTTCTTTGCGGCCCGCCTAAAGTCGACAAATGTATCACTCGCGCAGCGTGATCACTCAGTCCACTTACGTAGTCGCCACGATGTAAGTATGCTGTGACGCATGTTTACCTCTTCTACCCGTCCGTTGAGGGCTCTTGTTTCTGTAAGTAACGTTCGTTGATCTTGAACTCTGTACTTTGAATAGTTTTGGTAACCATTCTGTAATATGTTCAGGTTACTCTATTTACCGATTATTCTAAACCTTGACTGTCTGTGCTTTGTTGATTATTCGGCGTTCATGTGAGGTTTGATCGCATAATATTTCAGTAGTAGTGGTTTTCAACGTACTGAACTGTTTTCTGAGAGCGATTTCTGTATGTTTACTCATGGTAAAAACTTAAGGGCCACCCCACTTTTTGATGTCATTGTTTATCGTCGCAAGTACGTCGCAAATACAATGTTCTTTTGATCCAAATGGGTTAAAAGTTGACCTTAGACAGTCCACTGTACAGGGAACAATAGACAACAATTCATCAATTTTCACAAACGTGTCAAATGCATGTGAAACATCGACAGTTTTTGTGAAAAGCTATGCGACATTGGCAAGCGTACCAAAGGCAGCCAGGTAGAAAAACTCGGTAAAGTCGTGATGCACGTGCTAAAGGGGTCAGTCGTGAACACTGAGCACTTCTGGTTTGCTACAAATACCGGTATAGGGGCATAATTGTCACTTTCCTAACCATGCCACCACGACGAAACCTAACGGCAGTAGATCAAGGCCGCGCGGTAGCATGGCTGCAGGATAGAGTTTCCGGACGAGAAGTTTGGAGACGTCTTGGGGTGTCCCATTCAGTGATCCAGAGGCTGCTGGCACGATTCCAAGAAACTGGAAGGGCAGAACGACGACTCTGCTCAGGACGCCTGCGCTGCACCAGCAGAAAGATTGATTGATTGAACATTGCTTAACGTCCCGACAGCAACAAGGCTTTCTCAGGACGTGCCTGCACTGCGTGTGAAAAAAACAACTAAACAGAACATTCAATGTATGTCGCCAGCCGGTCCAATACGTTAAATAAACCTACAACATTGGGCCTAAATAAAGCTAAGACCATTTAGCAACACACATCCAATATCAAGAGCTACAGGCAGCGCAGACAGTAGGGAGAGTTTAAAAAAGGAAAATACAGGTGAATGGACCAAGGGTAGACAGAAACACATGCCCCAGAATAGCGAGGAAAACCCACCCAGTGGGGCTGACCAGGGTGACCCTGGGAACGAAAAAGTAGTTAACCCCACCCAAGTCCCCCAGAGCAGATCCGGGTGGGGGACCAGCAGAAAGAGGGACATATACCTCTGTGTGGCGGCTCTGCGCGACCGAGCTGTCACGTCAACCACTCTGTGACGTCAACTGATGCAAGCTGCAAACGTTAACGTTAGCAGAAACACAGTCTGCCGACGTCTGCGCGAAATTGGCCTGGCTTCATGCAGAGCAGCAGTGAGAATACCCCTCACTCCAGCTCATCGCAGAACCCGGGTTGCCTGGTGTCGTCAACATGTAAGATAGAACAGACTCCAGTGGACTCAGGTTCTGTTTACTGATGAGTCACGGTTCACTGTGTCCTTCAACGACGGCAGGGTGAGGGTCTGGAGACGCCAGGACGAGCGATTCACGGATGGATGCGTCCAATAGGTAGATCGCTACGGAGGAGGCTGAGTCATAGTATGGGCAGGCTTCAGCAGGGAAGGCACTGCCCCCCCCCCCCTTCCACGTCATCCGAGGTACCCTGACTGGACTGCGCTATCAGGACGAGATTGTGCGGCCCCTCATTTAGCCAGCTCGCCAAGCCATAGCCGACAATGTTGTTTTGCAGGACGACAACGTTTGACCTGATCGCCTCCGTGTGGTGGAGGAATACCTTGAGCAACGGGGCATCATGCGGATGGAGTGGCCAGCTCGTTCACCTGATCTGGCTTCCATCAAGCACCTCTGGGTCGTGCTGGGGCAACATGTAGTCAGCAACCATCAAGGCGTCCCCCAGCTGACTCAGTTTCTGCATCAAGAGTGGGAAGCGATCCCATAACATGTTCTCCGAACCCTGGTGAACTCCATGCGTCAACGCTGCATTGAATGCTTGGCTGCAAACTGGACCAGTCTTGTGTGACTTTTCAAATGAGGGGTGGGTGAACATTCTAAATTAACGTACTGCTGCTGTTACAATTGCTTGATTTACTCAGAACTTAAATGAAATTGTTACTAAATAAAGTAGCAAAGTACTGACTCCAAGTGTTGTTACATTTTTTTGTGTGGTGTTGTCGGTAGGTCTGCGATAAAAAGTGGCCCTTAAGTTTTGACCATTAGTATATCTCGACTGGATTTGTAATGATTGCAGTCAGTTACTTAGCATATATTTCTGTTTCCTTTGTGTTGGCCATACGTTTTGGCGGAAACTCCTTTGTGTAATACTGCTCGCTCTCGTTCTACTATTAGCCGTTGATTCACTGCTCGGCCTGTCACTTATGTACTGTGTTTAGTTCGTTTACTTCTTTATATGCCTTAGAATCTTTGCATATAGCGTATTTTGTTTTTCTTTAGGACACTGTCAAGTCTGTTTCCATATGTAACAACATTACTGCAATAAATGTGAAGGCATGGATTGCAGTGCAGTTTTGTTTTTCTCTTCCTACCTGCGTGTCACGTGCGTGAGGTCATAACAGCATTATTTATCATCATCAATTCATGTAACGCTGTCGGCACAGACCTTGAAGAAGATAGAAGTGAGGAAACAGAAGAAAGCAGTTGTCAACAACAGTCGCACGAGAGCAGCCAAAGCAAGGGCACAGGAGGAATACTTGGAAGCCAACCGCGAGGTAAAGAGCAGACAAGAGGGCCTACACAGACAGCCTGGCAGCAGAGGCAGAAAAGGCAGCAGGCAGCAGCAACATGAAACAGCTCTACGACATTACCAGAAGATTGTCGAGCAAGTATGGCCATACAGAAAGACCAGTAAAAGACAAAGAAGGCAAGCCTATTTCGGACAGAGCAGACCAATTCGACAGATGGGCCGAGTATTTTGAAGAGTTACTGAACAGACCCACCCCACCCGACCCTCCAGACATCCAGCCAGCAGAGACTGACCTACCCATTAGCTGTGACAGACCCAGCCGGAAAGAAATCAGAAGGGCAGCGGCATTTTTGAAGAACGGTAAAGCAGCAGGGCCAGATGGCATCCCAGCGGAGGCTCTGAAAGCAGATCTAGAGACAACAGTAGATCTGCTGTATCCACTGTTTGGAAAGATCTGGGATGCCGGCTGACTGGAAGGAGAGGTACCTAATCAAGCTTCCCAAGAAAGGTGACCTCAGTAAGTGTTCCAACTACAGAGGAATCACCTTGCTGTCAGTACCAGGAAAGGTCTTCAACAGGATCATCCTGGAGAGGATGAAGAGCTCCGTCGACCCCCAGATGAGAGACCAGCAAGCATGATTCAGGAAAATCCGATAATGTACAGACCAGATCGCCACTCTCCGCATCATCGTGTAACAGTCTCTGGAGTGGAGCCCCCAGCTGTAGGTCAACTTTGTGGATTACGAGAAAGCATTTGACAGTGTGGACCGAGAGACTTTGTGGAAACTCCTACGACACTACTGTGTACCCACAAAGCTCGTCTGCCTGATCAAGAGCAGCTACGATGGAATGACATGTCGCGTGATCCACGAAGGACAGTTCACCTGGGAGCTCCAGGTCAGAACCGGCGTCGGGCAGGGGTATCTGCTGTCTCCGTTCCTCTTCCTACTGGCCATAGACTGGATCATGAAGAGGACCACCGAGCAGAGAAGAAGCGGAATACAGTGAACATCGTGGACACAGCTTGACGACCTCGATTTTGCAGACGACTTAGCTTTACTGTCCCACACTCGTCAACAAATGCAGGACAAGACCAAAGAGGCTTGCTGACATCTCGTCCCAAGTGGGCCTCACCATCCACAAGCAGAAAACGAAGACAATGAGGCTGAACGCTGGCACTCCGTTGGAGGAGGTGGAGTCCTTCACCTATCTCGGGAGCATCATCGACAAAAACGGCGGCACTGATGCAGATGTCAGAGCACGAATTGGTAAAGCAAGAGCAGCCTTTCTCCAGTTGAAAAAAGTGTGGAGCTGTCACAACACACCAAAGTCCGGATTTTCAACTCAAACGTAAAAGCAGTTCTCTTATATGGAGCAGAGACTTGGAGGTTGACAAAAACCACAGTCAACAGAGTACAGACCTTCATAAACAGTTGCCTTAGAAGAATCTTGAAAATCCACTGGCCAGAGAAGATCAGCAACATCAGACTCTGGGAGAGAACACAGCAGATAACAGCAGAGAAATTGGGCGAAGAAGATGGGAGTGGATTGGTCACAGTCTGAGAAAGCCAGTTTCCAGTATTACTGGGCATTCATTGTCCTGGAACCCCCAGGGAAGGAGAAGAAGAGGGAGGCCGAGAAACACCTGGCGTCGAGACCTCCAAGCAGACATCAAGAGACTGGGAACCACCTGGGTAAAATCGACGGAGAAGCACAGGACAGGATTCGCTGGAGGTCTCTCGTCGACGGCCTATACCCTGGGAGGGGTGACAGGCGTAAGTAAGTAAGTAACTTCATGTAACATCATTCCATTTTGCTACATGGAGGGGGTGGGGGTTACGGGGGGCCTGGTAAGGGTGGGTGGGTTGTCTGGTTGGCTCAGGTGGCAGAGGGTTTAACTCAAGTCCGAAAAGTGGTGGGTGTAAACCCGGCTTGGGTCAAAAGTTGTGCAGGCCATTTTCAGTGCCCCGTCTTTGAAATAAACTTCGGGTTGGAAAAAAAAGACATTAAGGTTGTATACTATACCTACATTTTTTAATTGAAAACTGCCCTTTGTAGGGTTTTTTGAGAGCCTTGTTGAGTCTGGAGGCTATTGCCACCCTGACAGACCCATGGTCCCGGGCATATTTGTAAGTTTGAGCCCTTTTTGTGAGGTACCCCTCTCGGGAAAACACGCAAAATAGCCGATTTCAGAACACAATAAAAATTTATCGAATAGTGTGTTAAAATGATAAAGAAACATTTCGGTCACTTCATAAAGTATGTTAGTATTTTCTCGTAAAAAAAGTGTGTTCTGATAATTGGAATTCTCAGTGCAATCAAGAAAAGTGTACGTTGTAAATTTGCAAATTGCCCGGATGTTATCAATAACATTACAAGTGTTTGCAATGTTGGGCAATTGCTCAGGCCCTTTTTATTCGATAAAGTCGTACTTTATGTTATAACTATCACATTGATTATGAAGAAAATATGGGGTCCCGCACAAAATTTGGCACTTTGGGTCGTTTTCGAGTGCGTATTCAATAAGGGATACAAGCGATGTCTGACTTCCGGCAGATCATATCTCCGCCGTAGCCGGTTACAAGCCCGCATTAGAAAGAAGGGAAAACGACTATGCCAAACCGACAAGGGAAAACCTAAGCCCAAACTGTTGCAAACTACGCCCAAACTGCTAGTCCTCGATTACTATTGTGACAGTAAACTGGAACAAACAACAACGGCAGATACGGGATGAAAACGTTTATCTATAAGTAATTAAATGCACGAGCTGGTTCTTAGTAATTTAGTTAGTGCAGTGGAAAGGTACTTTTTTTTGCCACGCAGGTGACCAGGGTTCGAGTCCCGTAGATGGCGACATTTTTTTTGCCTGCTCACATTTGAAACCCATACAGTTTCTACTTCGCTAAATGAAACGAACACACTTTAAACCCAAAGCAAAAAAAAAAAATAAAATAACGCGTGGTATTTTTTTTTTTTTATTTTTTAAATATGCGATTATCATCACTGTGGTAATGTGAATGTTAAACCATAAACCAAACAACCGGATTCAGTCTTGGATAAAAATGCACACTGGTTACCTCGGTACATTTGTTCATTCATTTTTTTCAGCCAGGCATTGTGTGAGCATGTTTACATTACATGTTTACATTCATTCAATCATTCACAGCTTCACTGATGAAAAAGCACACCAAAGAGTGTTGTCACAGACAGTTTTTTTTAAATTTTTTACTGGCATCATCTACAAACATTAATTGATGTGAATTTGTTTTAATATACCTGCTGCAAGAAATGCTACATGCTCCTTTGGTGTCTCCGTGAAAGCAGGTCGATGAACATCTCTGGTTGAAAGATGTTTGTAAACAGATTGGTAGTGGATGTACCTATCTCTCTAGCTGAATCTCAGTTTCCCAGCAGTTTTTGGTGACAAATTATAAGGAAACAAAAACACACTACCACCGAGCCACCCAGCTCCCCCTCAAAATACAGCTTTACTGCAGAACATATTTCAACTACATGTAACATTATTCACATTTACATTGACAAAGTGCTGACTGTATACAAGCTATTTGGGAGAAAAGTGGAGCTGATGTCATTTTTAGTTGTGTGCATGCCAACAGAGACCGACACCGGCAACCACTTGCTCATGAGGTATTTATTTGGGAGCCAACTGCACAGTATATAAAAGAAGGGGGATAGGAGAGAAGGAATGACAGACTTAACATTTAGAGCCTTCCACTACATATATATATATATATATATATATATATATATATATATATATATATATATATATATATATATATATATATATATATATATATATATATATATATATATATATATATATATATATATATATATATATACACATCGGGGGTTCTTTCTCCGGGTACTCCGGTTCTTCCACCCCCCACACTTTGGTACCGGTCTCAGGCCACTTTACAAATTTCAAATACAAGCGATCAAAAATCTCTGTAACTTCAGTAGCTGACTGGCCCTTCGTTTGTCTTGTACTGTGTTTGTCTTAAATGGCGTAAATCCGTGTCTGTTTCGTGAGTGTGTGTGTTGGGTTTCAGGCGCGGCGCTTTGAGTCGATTTCCCCAAAATTGAGAAAAAGCGCCTATATAATAACGGTATTATTATTATTATTATTATTATATATATATATATATATATATATATATATATATATATATATATATATATATATATATATATATATATATATATATATATATATATATATATATATATATATATATATATATATATATAGAGAGAGAGAGAGAGAGAGAGAGAGAGAGAGACCATCACTGTAGTCCTGATATAATTCAACATTGTACATCCCACAACATAATAACAGTGAAATGCAGTATCCAGGCACCACACTACATTACACAGATACTGTGCACAATGTTGGCATGAAAATCAAACAATACTGTTACCAGTACCACACTGTGTCCAATTGCAGCACAACAAAGTGAAATGCAGTCTCAAGCCCCATAACTTGCACTGCAGAATGCTGATGTCAACACAAAATACCATAACAACTGAATAACAAGGGTACAATGCACTGTGTCACCTAGTCTGCATAATATAGGCATGCACACCAAACAATACCTGTACTGCTCTTGATACAAAATCGACCATATAACACTGCGAAATACATGAGTGCTACGCTGGCAAAGTGTCTACAACAGAGTCTGCACCATGCCGGCCCGTAATCCAAGCAATACCATTGCTGCTCTCCAAAAACTCAACATGGTGCAGGCTATCATGTCACAACTGATTGCTGCATAGCACCCACCACGTACCCTCAGGTACTGTGCACAATGTTGGCATCAGTTTACTTTATTTAATTTTGGACCCGCTGGGGGCATGAAAAAAAATCACAAAAGAACTTACATGAATGTGCTCAGAAATGAAATATTATCCTTATTACTACACTGTACGCATGTTCCTTAGCACAAATCACAAATGGACACGGATCATAGTCAGGTCATTCTGTTTGCTGGCGTGTGTCATGTACAGTACATCTGTAAAACTTGTGAAATGAACCATGTGGTTAGCAATTCTGATACGATAAGTAAAGCCACACAGCTGAAAGTCAAAGATTGACAGTGGAAGAAAAAAACAAAACAAACACAAAGTACAGTACATATCATATGCCTATGATCAGTTATCACCCAACCACTTAAATCTGCTGTGACAGCTGGAGGGTAATGCAAGAACTGCATGGTCAACTCACTCTTGAGAAGTATTGCGTTTTTCATTGAGCAAGTCCACATTTGCACAACATTTTAAGCTGAGGGTTTAATGACATAAATATACATCCCCACGTTTCTATATTTCCGCACATCCCCTCTTCAGAAAGGACCCGTGGGTTTTATACTCTGAGGCCACTGACCATTTTCAGAATGAACCCTGTATATCATTTTGAATCATGCAAAGCGGAGCAGTGATAAGTTTTCTCCTTGTCTCACACCGATGCTGCACAAAATCTATCTGTACCACTGTTTCCTACCCCATAAGTGTCAACTGTGGAGTACATATTTTGAATGACTGATGTATGCCAGTATTTAGGAACTTGTCACAAAAAAGACCTGTTCATATGATGAAATGTCTTCGAAAAATGAACACATTGTCAGTAAAGGGGTTTTCCTTGGATAATCAAAAACTAATACATATTAAGCTGCATTTCCAAATCGCGACATGACAGGAGAGTGACAAAAAGTAACTTTTATGAGGGGGTCAACCAAATAAATATGCATAGGAAGGTCTTACCATCAGGTATCTCTTTACCAAGTTTAGGGTTACAGTTAGGAATACTTGAGAAAAAAACATCTTTGGGCAATATATGGCTATCTTGTACCTATTTCCCGATTTCTTGTGACCCTTGACCTTTCTGACCTTTCATGCATACGAAATTAGTATGCATGAAAAGTTCTTACCACCTTGTACCAAGTCTGGGTTTGAAGTTGTGTATACTTGAGAAAACATCTTTTTGGTCAAAATACAGATATTTTTCACCTTTTTACTGCACTACAAATTACAACATGGGTGTCAAATCGCTTTGTCACATTGTTATATGAAAACACACCCCCATCACTGTACAATAGCCCCTGAACTGCTCGACTGCACGTTACAATTTTGTCGCCCCGCTGCTTCTATGTCAGGCTTATGGAAACACTCCCTCTTTATTTCTATTTTCTCGAGTTTTGTCATTGTCACTTTGTTGTCACTGCCCCCCTGCTGTTGTGTCTGCAGTTGAATAGCCAGGCTTAAAGCCTGCTTGCCATTCTCCTAATATATGGCTATGCATCAGCTCAGGCAGTAAGGCACAGGCTTTTGCTGCATTGCGAATGATGTGACTGTCCAAAACCTTGACATTGTGGCCAGCCTGGTGGATGGACATCAAAATAACAGGACGTCTGCCCTCCTACACAGGACAATCAGTTCACTTCCTTTGTCTTCTCGTCGGTTGGCCATCGCGGAGAGATGTACCCGCTGAACTCTTCTTCCCTCATCTTTCGCAACCTGCAAAAGATAATTTTGTATCAAAAAAAGTTCTGACATGCACATATTGCGTGCATATATGTTTGCAAGTATTTATACAAAGTACATACATGCATAATATGACAGTAGTCAGAACATGAACAAGAAAGGCAATGTCCTTATGGTTCACGTGTATGACCAATCCACATAATATGTCTGTCCTTTTTGACCTTGGCTTGACTTCTCCAACAGGTCTCTGAAAATGTCTAAACATAAGTATAGGGCTGGATTTTGTACCAGCGAAACCTGAGTATTTTTCCAAATCCCTTCATTTTTCACACATTTGTCAACCCTCTGTGACCCTTGATCTCTGTGAGGGGCTGATTACATTAGTATGCACAGAAAAGTGTTATCATCATGCCAAATTTTATTGAAAAGTTTGCAAAAACATTGATAAAAACTACAACTCTACCCGAAACTAACTTTTGTCACCCTTATCATGTGGTATCTCCATAGCAAGTTTGAGTTTGAAGTTGAAAATACTACTTGAGATGACCTTTGAAAGGTCACAGAAATTGGTATGTTTAGAATTATTTTACCACAAAGTACCCTTGTGCCAAGTTTGAAGTCTGAGGCTTGCATAGTCTTCGAGGAAATGCCAATGTTAAAGTTGCCCACAGGTAACAGACAGTTGACGGACGACCCATTACAAACATTTACTTTTGCTATCACACGTGCGCCAAAAATTAGACGCCATTGAGCTTGAAATGACCACAAAGGGTGTATACATATATCTAGAATCAGCATCAATATTCAAAGTGTAACTTGCAGAAATTGTTTCAAACAGGACACAACGCATTGCTGTTTAGCAACAGCACACACTGGACCAAATGGGTAGTATTCAGATTTTTCTAGTCCTTTTGTATGCACTAAGTGTTTATTAAAGAAAACGACAGTATTTGGAGACTTGCCCAACCCTCTAGTTTTCAAATCAAATGCAATATGGTGCCACTTGTTGACAGCAAGTGATTTTAGCATTCGGTGTTGATGAGAATGCTGGTACTACTACTACACCATCTTCAAAATGAAAGAAAGCATTACAGTGTGATGTGTTTATCCCAACCAGTTGTGTTTTGTTATGAACCTGATTCTATTCACAAATCACTCAGTATGCTTTATCTCGAGTCCAGGACAATAAGTGTCACCTTTTCTCACTTTAGTTGATCCGCTGGAACTGAAATTGCCTGCTTTTAGCTGTGGCTTTCTCCTTTGAGCAAACATGACCTGACTAGCTCTTGCCTCTTCTTGGTGTAGGCGTCATACTTCTGTGCTTGTTTGCAAGTATACACTCTGGGCGTGACTCTGCAGTGAGACGTCAACAGCAGCACTGACCTGAAATGAAATACATGTTTATTATCGTGTTATTCGGCAGCATGGCAATTTCACTTCTGATCTTATTTCAGGGTGGGTCGGTTCCAAACTCCACAAACAGGGACTTTGTTATAGCATTATAAACAATTCGGGGCCGGTGGGGGGAGTCTCCCCCCCCCCACCCACCCAATTCGTCCCTACATTTAGTTTACACATTACTACCTTCAAACTAATGTGAAATAAACTGTGAACACCACAAACAAGAATGGTGAAGCCTGGATCGCTCGTGTGCATTTAAAACTGATCATTTTCTTAATCTGAACTGTGTGACCTTTCCAAAAGGTGACTGAAATTTAAGTGCCATGAGTCTAAGCATAAGTAAAGGGCTGGCTTATGTACAGTTGTGAATAGTATTGGAGAAAAAATATCTTTTGTCAAAATATGGCTATTTTTTGTTTACCTATTTCTTGATTTCTCATGACCCTTGGCCTGAACTCAAACTGGTAGGCTAAGAGTAAGAAAGGTCTTGCCACAAAGTATCTTTCGGCTACGTTTGAAGACTGTGGTTTGAATAGTCTCCGAGAAAATGCCAACATTAAAGTTTACCATGGACGACCAATGGCCCAGAACATAGCCTTACACTTGCTTCGCACATGAGCCAATGAAAGAAGGCATTACAGTATGATGTGTTCATTCACACCATAGTTGTGTTGTGTTCTGCACCTGATTCTCATCACAGATCTACTGGTATGATTTACCTTGAGTCCAGGAGAATATGTGTCACCTTCCCTCACTTCACTTGAGCTGTGAGTGTGACCTTGGTCAGTTGGTGTAGATGTCATACTTCTGCGCTTGTTTGCAAGTATGTACTCTGGGTGAAAGTACTGAGACTCCACAGCGAGAGGTCAACAGCAGTATTAGCCTGAAATGAAATACATGATTATTACTGTGTTGTTCGGCAGCATGACAATTTCACTTTGCGTGAACTAAATGCAGGGGCAGATTATTACTTTCAAAATAAATGCGACAAAAACTGTGTAAACCGCAAAGAACAAACAACAATGGCAAAGTCACGTCTGTACGCCTCATGCGCATAACTGATTCACAACCTGTGTGACCTTTTCAAAAGGTAGCTGAAATAAGTGTCACGAGTCTCAACATAAAGGCTTGCTTTTGTACTAGTCAAATTTGTATTTTTCACACATTCTACGGTCATCCAAAATGGTAGTCAACAAATATTAGGGTTTCAGTCAAAGTAGCGTTTTACTAGGTAACCCTTTTAATCCTGATACACCCACTGCTTGAAATAAATGTGACTATGATAGTTCAAGGGTGGTGCCAGAATAGATTGGCGTCTCATCCGCCAAGCTATTCTGGCACCATCCTTGAACTAAAAAAATGCTGGACCTATCTCCTAATCTGTAATATAGCCTTCATAAGACAGAGAATGGATGAGAAAACTAAGTTACTAAGTACTGAAAGCAGTTACTGAGTTAGTAATGCAAAATTCTCCCTTAGCAGGACTTTTTACTACACACAGTACGTTTTCCTAAATAATAAGCACTTGCACTGGTTTAATATCACTACAATGTGGACTACATTCCTTCCACCGTATTAGTAAAGGCTCTCTGAGAATGTATGGAAATGTTCTACTTCTAGGTGGTGACTGACATACATGGAATGCATGCCCCTGTCAACCCACAATAAAATGTAGTCTTCTTCATTGCAGGTAGGCTGTAAATTTCCATGCATAAAAGGACAGTTAGCTATTGGGGTTTTACGCCATACAGGTGACATCTCACGGCGGTGCATAAACTTTTTTTTTTTTAAAAGAGTTGGAAAACCAGTCAGATATGCCACTTATGTATGACATTTTTCTTGGGGAGCTGGGTGGCTCGGTGGTAAAAGCGTTTGCCTCCAGACCAAAAGGTCCCGGGTTCGACTCCAGCTTGGGTCACAATTTGCTCAGACCCTTTTTCGTTGTCCCCGTCTTTGAAATCACCCTCGTGGTGGACAAAAGACGTTAAGCCCTAAACATTTAACATTTTATTTGACATTTTTCTTCCACTACTAGTAACTCGTGTTCTAGTCACTTAGCAAACACCACCAACCTCTTTTTCTCTGCTCGGCGTTAAACCCAAATAACTAACTAACTAACTCTTTTTCTACTTTAGTTTACCTTTTCCTTGCTGATGTCTGAAGAGATTTTGTTGTTTTCCTGGCTCCCGTTCGGTTGGCCCGTTCATTTTTTTTTTCTTCTTCTGAGAAATGGTTATGCGTTACTACTGACGCTCGATGACTTGTCGCAACTTATGCAAAAGTATCTTATTTCTGAGGAAACACAACATTTTATGCATAGAAACAGTCAGCTTACACACCTATTTCAGACAGTATATATCTTTTGTCAATTATCGATAAATTGAGCTTGTTTGCAATACGACTTGCCGTACGGCGGTTTTTTTCGATGACCTCTAGTCTCAGGTCACGGCAGACGCAAGATAGCGGTATCTAAATGCGCAGAAAAGATGCGCGAAAGAGGTGTGTCCTACAACCTTAAGCCAGCCACGTTAACATGACTTGAAGAAGATAAAGAAATGCTCGCTTTATCCCTTCACTGCCAGGAGCATTATCAACAACACCCAATTACAAGAGGCAGACATCTTTGTGAGACCCAACCAGACTACGGGGCTCATACTGATCTCTACCTCTGGCTGAATTCCGTAATGTTATGTTTATCATTGGGGCGGTCCGTGGCGCAGCGGTAAAAGCGCCTGCCACAAATGCAAGAGGTGCGAGGTTCGATACACGGTTCCGGCGTCGGACGTTTCTCCTCTAGTAAGTGTCACCAATAATGCGGGCGGACCGTCGGGGGTTCTTTCTCCGGGTACTCCGGCTCTTTCCTCCCCCACGAATTCGGTATTAATTTCAGTCCACTTAATCAAATTTCAAAAGTATTAAAAACGATTTAAATTTCCAAAATTTCAGTAGCTCGCTTGAGCTTGCCCTTAGCACCACGTGAATGTTCTGTGTTTATGTACAGTGTGTGTGGGAATGCGCGTGATTCACGTGAGCGTGCTTGTTGGGTTCAGTTAGCGGCTATGTCCTGCGCATTGAGTTATATTATAAATATGAGAAATGCGCCATATAAATACTATATATTATCATTATTATAAAGATCGGATTTTAGGCTTTCAGTCTGTGATGTGTGTTCAGATATTTCCACATTAAATCCACAGGCAGTTACTGTGAATTTTACGCGGGAAGACTGACCTCTAAATGACCCTTAACACTTCCTTTTTTCGAGGGGACAAAACAAATCATTGCGAATGTCCAAATGACTTAGTTACCTCGGCGGCTCTTGTCTATGTTATTTAGAGGGTTGGATTCCTTTACAGTTCAGTTTTCCCATGTAGAATCGTAGTATACTCGGAGCGCTTTAACCCCTACCCGGGTCTGCCCTGGGGGACTTGGGTGGGGTTAACTACTTTTTAGTTCCCAGGGTCACCCTAGTCAGCCCCACAGGGTGGGTTTTCTCCTCTATTTTGGGGCATGTGTTTCTGTCTACCCTTGGTCCATTCACCTGTATTTTCCTTTTTTAAACTCTCCCTACTGTCTGCGCTGCTTGTAGCTCTTGATATTGGATGTGTGTTTGTTAAATGGTCTTAGGTTTATTTAGCTTATTTGACCGGCTGGCGACATAATTCAATATTCTGTTTAGTTTTTTTTTTTCACAAGCAGTGCAGGCATGTCCTGAGAAAGTCTTGTTGCTGTCGGGACGTTAAGCAATGTACAAACAAACAATCGGCGCGCTGTAAGGGGTTAGCCATTTGACTGCTACCGACGATGTACCAGGCGGCAAAAAATATACGTAGGTTCTACGCGTCTTTCCAGCCGAACGACATCGGCATTAGCAGTCACGGGGTTAAACCACAATGAACTACTCTCTCTCTCTCTCTCTCTCTCTCTCTCTCTCTCTCTCTCTCTCTCTGAGTGCGTGTATGTGTGTGTGTGTGTGTGTGTGTGTGTGTGTGTGTGTGTGTGTTTGCGTGTATGAGTGTGTGCGTGCTTGCGTGTGTGTGTGCTTGCGTGCGTGCCTGAATGTGTGTACATATGAAATCATATCAAAAACTGAAAAGGCATGTCACTCGACTGATAAGCACAAAAGTACATGTATTTTAGATGACAGACCCTGAGGCAAATATGAAAATATTTTCAACCACGTCAAGTCAACCCCAAGTCAGCAGAGGATGTAAATGCCAGCAAGAAGCACATACTGTCATAAGCGTTTGCGGCTGGTGGAGCCCACGAGAGTCTATGCCCCTTGCAGATGCAAGGAAAGGCTGACGGACTGCAATGACATTCGACAATGAACTTCTGTTTTACAACGGCAAACATTATTCGTTCACAATACTAATGTTCAAAATGGCCGTTTCAAACATTTGGACAACAAACATAAGCTGATCCCAGTGCGCGAAGGCCATCGGGCCGATGTCGGCCCGATCGCCTTTTGCGCATTGGTATTTAATACTCCTTCAAAAAAAAAAAGAAAAAAAAAAAAAAAGAAAAGAATTCCTAGACCTGAGTCGGGAGGAGGTCATGAAAATATTTGCCTTTTGCGTGCTTTGTGGAAGTAACCGGTTTTAGAAACTGCACACGAAGAGATAAGCAGAGGAAAAAAATATTTCACCTTACGTAACGTATTCATGTGCTGGTCTTTGATTTTGGACCTTACGGCCCATGAGGGTAAAGTCCAAAATCACAGATCAGCACGCTCGTTCTTTGCATTGGGAAAGGTCCAGATTGTAGGTCAGCACGCACATTGCGTTTATTCATGCAGATAACCAGGCAACTGTTCCCCGAGTTCACTTTACATTGCTACATGGCACCACCGCTAATCTGGCACCACCCTTGAACTATCTTTGTCAGTCTATCTCAGTCAAGACTTTGTTTAAATGTGTTAAGATTCCTCCATCACTAATAATGACTAAATTCTAGGATTGTGTTTGTTCATTGCTGCACGAAATTGTAAAATCAAATTGGGAGTGACTGAACAGTATTGTACATCTGATTTACTATGAGTGAAGATGAAAATCGCAAGGATAGTGCCAGATTAGCTTGCAGCCGAGCTAACTAGAATTTACTCTTGGTGTGATCTACTTGTGGCAGTTCAAGGGTAGTGTGAATGTGAACCATGATGAGGAGAAATAAAATCAGACATTAAGCCATTTCGTTAGCAGCCAATTAACCAGTGAATGAATGAATGAATGAATGAATGAATGAATGAATGAATGAATGAATCCATCCATCCATCCATCCATCCATCCATATACCCATCCATCCATAAACCCATCCATCCATAAACCCATCCATCCATCCATCCAGCGTCCCGCATCTGTTCTTCAATCAACTGAACAAATCAGTCAACAGTAAATTATACCAAGCTCAAATATAGACCGAGACGAACAATATTGCTGACATGCGAGCCAGTTGAAAAAAGGGACGTAATCTGTGGCGGGCAGGTGTCACGGTAAAATAAAGGGTAACGAGTTGTCTCCTACACTAGTTCTTAACACAGGTATAAGAATCCTATGTTTACCAGCTTGAAAAAGTGCTTTGTCAGTGGATCAGCCCTGTACAGGCAAAAGACATTAACCCATTCAGCCCTGACGCACTACAGCAGGAAATTGGTCGACCATGTCGGCGCCAAGCTAATCTGGCACTGCCCTTGAATTATCATGGTCGATCCATCTCCTGCAACTGGTGCATAGTCAAGATTGGAGACTGGGCGGTAGTTCTTGAGTTCGTTTGGGTCGAAGTTGTGTTTTTTGAGGAGAGGACGGACGATGGCGGACTTGAAGATATCGGGGACGGAGCCATTCTCTAGAGATGTGGTTGATGATGTCGGTAATGAAGGGCAAAAGTTTTGGGAGGCCGTCCCGGTAGAGGGAAGCTGGGAGGGGGTCTAGTTCGCAGGTTTTGAAAGGCATGGACTTTATGGTCTTGAGGACTTCATCCTGAGAGACGGGGCGGAAGGACGAGAGGGGAGTGCCGGAAAAGGTGGGGCCAGGAAGGCAGGGCGGAGAAGGCAGAGTGTCGAGTGTGTTGCGCAGAGTTTGGATTTTGTCGGAGAAATAGGAGGAAAAAGCGGACGGAAGTTCTTCTTTGCTGTGTGTGTTGGGAAGAGGAGAGTCTTTAGAAGTGCCTAGGAGTGTGTTCATGGTAGCGTAGAGGGTTTTGGAAGAAGTGGATTCCAGGATTTTGTTTTGAAGGTGTTTGCGTTTGGAGTCGGAGATCATTCTGCAGACTTTGGATCTGATGGTTTGGAAGATCTCTCTGTGAACGGTGAGGTCAGATGAGAGCCAGCGGCGTTCCGCTTGTCGACGCTCGCGCTTGGCCTCAGCTATGTCGTCAGTGAGCCAGGGGGAGGGGAGTCGGTTGGGTATGGAACAGGTGGTGACAGGGGCATGGGTGTCTAGATGTTTTCGAAGGGAGGAATCGAAATGGGATGCAAGATCGGGAGAGGAGGCGGGGTCCAAGAGAAGGTCGACAGCTTCGTCGAAGAAGTTCTCTCGGTTGACAGATTTTAGTTTGCGACGAGAGACAAAGAGCTTGGTTTTTTTCGGGGGAGGTAGGTTGAGGGCGACGAGAATAGCGAGGTGGTCGGAGGGAAGCACAGGTGTCAGAGTCGAGGAGGAGTTGATCGGAGGTGCGGGTGATGATCCAGTCGAGGGTGTGGCCGAGTCGGTGGGTGGGTTTGAAACAGTGATGTGTTGTGTAAGATTGTGGTTTGAAAGTGACGTGCAAATGCGTTTTGTGTCGGGGTGGTCGGGTTTGTCGAAGTGGAAGTTAAAGTCGCCAAGAAGGATGTATTTTCCGGGTCGTGTGCTGTAGTGGTCGAGGAGGAGATCGAACTCGGTGAGGAACATGGAGTTTGTGAGTTTTTTTTGAGAGCTTGGAGGTGGGCGATAGATACATGAGAAGATGAGAGACTGGCCAGGGAGTGTTGCTACGGCCTCGACAGATTCAAAGGAGGGATGAGCAAAAGGGAGAGACTGAGAGAAGGAGAGATGAGCAGAAAGACAGTCCATGTAGATGATGGCAATGCCACCCCCTCTGGAAGCACGCGGGAAGGAGGCCAGGCGGTAGCCACTCGGAGGGACGCTGGCGATGATGGGTTCATCGCCAGCTGAGCGGAGCCACGTTTCGGTGATCACGACAACATCTGCGCTGGCAGTTTTATAGGCGTTTTTGCATGTTTTGCGTCGCAACACCCTCTTTACCTGCACTGTGAGCTATGGTTAGTGTGTTTGTTCATTTATTTTTTGTCTTACAGGTAGTCATGAGTCTGACCTTTGACCTTTTGCTGTGACCTTTGACCTTTACCTGAAAGGGGTGGGGTTTTGGGGTGTTCAGTTTGATAAATGCGTAAAAAAAAATGCACTCTTCAGTTATTGTAGTTGTGGGGTGGGGTGGGGTGGGTGGGGTAGGGTGGGGTGGGGTGGGGTGGGGGGTGGGGGTGGGGTGGGGGGTGTATGGGTTGGAGGTGGGGGGAGGGGGGCTTAATGTCAAAGGTTAAGATCAAAACTACAGTGAAACAGTGTCAGCATGTTCATTTTATCAGACAGCTGAGTGAAATAAGCCGCCAAAATAGTGTGACATGCAGAAATGTTATTTTGCATGATCCAGCTACACTGGCTGCGTCTGAGATGTCATTCTGCTGTAATTGTCATTAAGGATGTCTCTGGTGTCTATTCTGAGTCAAACACAAGCACTTTTACACTGCGTAAAGCTCATTTGAGTGCATTGTTATGGGACCAGCAGTTGCGGCCACCAGTACAGGCTTTTAAGGAGTGTTCACAGGTTTGGCACACACATGCCTGCTGCATTTGCAACATGAGTTGAGGTCTTTTGAGACTCTGACAAGTGTGTTTTATATAAAAATGAATTGTACATAACCGTTTTTCCCTGCTACCTCCTAAATAAGCATGCCAGACACTTGTTTGGGTATGCGGTGTGTCCCGCGTAGCATAGTTTTTACTGTTTTGTGTAGTCTTTTGTCTGTGGGTTAGTTCAGTAGACTCAATGTTTAAATTGCACAGCTGTTTCATGACCCCTTTTGCCCGAGGAAAAGATTGCAAGCAGCATATAGGGCATGGCAGCTGGTTACAGGCCTCTTCCTGCTTGTTGTCACCAGACAACAGGGTCAATGAGGATGCCTAGGCATTGTCTTTTTAGCTGCCCTGAAATACACAAGGAAATGGCATTGGGTCTGAAAGCTCATTTTTCATCAATGTCAGTGTCATGGCCAACCTTTTTCAGTTGTCCAGCCCACCAGAAGTCAGTTTGACTGTATTTCATGTGTGTGTAAACTTGGAAAAACAGAAAAGTAGGGGGGCGGGTAGTGAAAAAATATGAAAAAAAAAACAACAAAACTTTCATGTGCCTGTGTCTGAAATGCAATATTTCTGAAGATCAGATATATTACTTGATGTACATGCCAATTGTGGAGGCATTCTGACCATATCTAGTCTGTTTTTCATGGCATCAGATATGCATGATCCAACACATCAACAGCATAGTGAACGCCACAACAATGCGCTTCACATAATGGGCCATAACATAAAGATGCAGCAACATTCAATGGTGTCACATAGTGTTTGACTTAGCTAGTGTCTAAGGGCTGCACTGATGGCAGATTGAATGGTGTTCAGGTGGGAGAGTTTCTCTGTCAAGCCCTCTGCTTCAGCCAGGGGCCTGAACTTCAGAAGAGGACACTAGGACAAAGTGTTGCCTCCCCTTAATGCAGACATCCGTTTGTCGTACAGACTGAATTTAGCCGACTAACAGGACACGACTGACAGCGTGCGATATTTGACAGGTACCTGTGTGCTAACGCGGTTTATTCTCTCATGAGCAAACTTTAGCTCTAAAGTGGCCTCTCAGGGACTAATTGCCAATGCCTTGTGTAACGGTCTACTCAGTCCTGGCAGAACTTGTGACATTTAATTTCTTGTCAACCCTAACTATTCTTAAACCGGTTTTAAACGTCCAATTAAAGTCGGATAAGTATCTCAACCCCATTAGAGTCGGAACACCAGCAGTTGCGGAGGCTTATGAGGATCTATGCCGCTTGTTGGTCCCACTCTGGACGGCTGGGCTGGTCCCACTCTGTACCTGTTGCAGCTGGCTGGTTTCAGTTTTTCTTGGCAGTTGGCAGAGTTAAAACGATCTGCTGCTCCAGTGCCGGTTTTGATCGCTACGACTGGCCGATACTGACAACGCGGGGTTCTCGCTGTCCGCTGGTATGCCTGAAACGTGGCTCGAAGAGAAATCACAAACTGTACCTCATATTAACTCATTCGAGGCGTGCCGCCTTCGGATTCGCGGCATAAGCCGCGTATCCGGAGGCGGCACGGCTCGAATGAGTTAATAACACGATTAAACATACATAGCCAGGAACATTTTGGTGTTTATTGTATATAATAATAATAATAATAATAATAATAATAATAATAATAATAATAATAATAATAATAATAAATAGTTCTTGTGTCGCGTTGTTCTCAAGGAAAATATTGTACTCACTGCCCATGCACAACCCTCTCTCTCAGACACACGCACAATTATACACTACCCCATCCTTTCCCAACACCTTACATCCACTTTCCTCTAGAATCAGAATAAAAGGCAGTCAGTCAACAAATAGCTAAAGGTGAGCTAAAGGTTAAATGCCCGACAGAAAAGAAAAGTCTTTAAGTGAGCTTTGAACTGTGACAATGTGGGCAGATTCCGCATTACAATTGGCAGCAAGTTCCACACACTTGGGGTTACTAAAAAAAGTGAAAGAACGCTCCCCGACAGTTTTCATGTTAAGCTTCGGGAGTTTTAAAAGTTTCTCACTGGAGGAACGGAGGGTGCGTGATGGCTGATAAACAGACAGCTTGGCAGAAAGGTACGGCGGGAGAGATCCGTCAAAATGCCGATAGGCAAAAATTGCAATTTTGTACTGGCAGCGGAATATTACGGGCAGCCAGTGCAGCTGCTTCAGTAGAGGCGTAACGTGGTCTCTCTTTCGTTTCTTTAAGATGAGACGCGCCGCATTGTTTTGAATCATTTGCAAGCGTGAAATCTGGTCTGCCGGTAAACCTGCCAGTACAGAATTGCAATAATCGAGCCTGGACGTAATAAATGCATTTACAAGTCTGGAAGCCGCACTTTCTGTGAGATACGGTCTCAACTGAGGGAAGAAATTCTGCACAGCTCAAGGAAACCAGCCCGGCAGACGCTACTGATATGATCATGCATAGAGAGCGTTGAATCAATCTTCATACCCAGATATTTGACACAGTTCTGGAAGCGAACGCTGCAGCCACCAATGTTTGCGAACTCGCTGTCAATCAGACTAAGGCGAGACTGAGAGCCAGCATGCATGACTTCGATTTTGTCAGTGTTCAGCTTAAGTGTGTTGCTAGTCATCCAGGACAGGACGTCGTCTATACAACACTGTACGCTCTTCTTAGCGGAGCTGAAATGGCTAGGCGCACTACCGTTTTGACAATTCAGAATCGTCAGCATACTTGTGAAAATCACACTCACGGGCGGCAATTACATCAGACAGAAATTGTAAATATAAAGTGAACAAAACAGGCCCTAATACGGAGACCTGAGGGACTCCACACAACAAAATATATCCCTGAAGCTTGCATGCACAAGGGGATGAAAATAGGGACAGGCTATAGAAAGGGGGAGAATTGTGCTGTATGCGAAATCGCTAGTTAACCCGCTTTCACTGCCGATAAAAAATGGACACCACAGTACTGCGAGAGGCATAGAATCCGCAATTGCAGGGTCTCATGAGGATCTATGCCCCTTGCTGACATCATTTTTTATCCATTGTTCACATATGGGGCGGCTGCATCTGTTTCGCGTTGAACTAACGCAGATTTCATATGTCAGATTGTCACGTACCATGTACGTACAGGGGTAGTGAATGGGTTAAGGTGCCGAAGGTTTTGTCCTTGGTGTGAACGTTTACTTCGCTATAAAGGCCGATTATAAATAAACAGACCGTATACCACTCGCAGGACATTTTCCGGAATGGAGATAACAATGCCGGGTGCGACTCACCTAACAACGATATTTCTATGCACCATGCAAATACAGTATATGGCAAATCGCAATGAGTTGAAATATTGCCATAAGGATTCGTATAAAAAGAAAAGTAAAAAGTAGATGTTGAAAACCCTCAGCTCTAAGTACATGAAACATGTAGCACAACGAACGATACCGATATCAGCGAATCCTCCCCATCTGCAAGAGACATAAATCTTCATGAGCCCCCGCAGTCGCGGGGGCTCATGAGGATTTATGTCTCTTGTTAGTCCTGTGGTCTTTGTGCCGAACCTTGGTCCCATTACATTTGTGTTCTTCACGTGTATGCTAGTCAGTGGGCAGGTGGTTTCAGACGCGAAATCCGTGATCCCTGGCAGCGAAGGGGTTAACTGATTCAGCCCGGCGCATGTATTTCCCAAATTTTGGAGGTGTCATCTAATGACTATGCACTAGTTGCAGAAGATGGATCGACTATGATAAATCAAGAGCAGTGTCAGATCAGCTAATCTGGCACTACCCTTGAATTATCATGGTCGACCCATCTCCTGCTGTAGTGCGTCAGGGCTGAATGGGTTAAAGATAGAGGAAAAAACACAGGTAACATGTTGCAACGCAAAGTTAAGCTAAGTAATACCGATGTCTACGAGATGATTACCTTTTCAAGGACTGAGTTAGAGAAAACATTTATTTCCCACCAGATCCAAGGCGGAGCAGACGACGCGACCTTGCCGCCTAGTCGACGGATGCACTATTTTATATATATATATATATATATATATATATATATATATATATATATATATATATATATATATAATATATATATATATATATATATATATATATATATATATATATATATATATATATATATATATATATATATATTGGTCATTGTTTTGTACACCTCCCTCTTTCAAGAGGGAGAACAACGTGACTGGTCGTGTGACGCAAGAATGAAGACAACGTGCCTTGCAACGAGAACTCTGCTTGGCCCACTGAACGTCTCGACCTTGATTTTTGGCATCACCATTCCTCCCTCGCACACCCTCGACTACCACTCACCATCCCCACGGTTTCTACGCCACAAATGAAACAAGCCCGTATTGATGAGGAATTTTCGGGGGGGGGGGCGGGGGGGGGGAGATAGCGTGTCAAACAGATAGTAAAAGGCACTCCACTAAATTACAAAGCTATACTACAACCTACGTCTTCGAGGAAGTGTCCAGCAGGTTCTGACTGGGGACAGTGTATGCAAAAATGAAATGGCCACAAAGGAACAACGCTCTGGATGACGCTCGCGCACCATTCCATCATATGACATGTATCAAAATGTCCGTTGCCCCATCGCATCCCATCTGCGAGAGGCACTGATTCTCGTGGGTCCACGGTCTCATTTAGATTGAATGTCCGCTCCTGCTTTTGTTTGTGCCTCTTTGATGAATCTATCCCTACGGCTACTCCTCTATAGGTGTCTTGTGGGTTTGTGTGTGAGACTAAAATGTAATGTCGTAAGAATGAGAAATGTTTCTGTAAGTCATGTCATCTTCAAGAGGCATAGATTCTCATGAGCCCCTGCTGTCGCAGGGGCTCATGAGAATCCATGCCTCTTGTTGAATCTGTATGCCTCCAGCTGCTTCTTTTCAGCGATCTCAGCCGTCTTCTTTTGCGTCTCGAGTAAAATCGAATGTCGTATGAATAAAACTCAGCGTTTTGTAACGTTCGCTATATTTACAAAAGACATAGATTCTCAAGAGCCCATAAAGTCTAAGGGGCCCATGAGAATCTATGTCAGGTTTTGCATTTACCTGGCCAACTACTTCTCTCCAAGAATACTGGCATTTGGATTTGTTTGTGCGACTAAAACTGAAAGTCGTGGAAGTCTCGGTTAAAACTCACCCCATCTACAAGAGGCACAGAGTCTTATGGCGCTCATGAGAATCTATGCCTGTGCAGGGGCTCATCAAAATCTATGCCTATGCTTCTCTCATGAGGATCTATGCCTCTTGCTCAAACTACTTCTCTTCAAGGACCTCCCTTGGGTTTGAGCGTGGGACTAAAATTGCATGTCTTACGAATCAAAGTGTCTTTGTAAACCTCGCTCCATCTCCAAGTGGCATTGCGTTTCATGAACCACTTGAAACCGGCAGGGGCTCATGGGAATCTGTACCTCTTGCAGGCTTTATTTTGGCTCAAGGCTAAGTTCTTTTCATGGATGTCGTCTGAGCTGGAGCGTGCGAATATGTAAATGGCATTAGCATGGAATGCAAGGTGACTTTCCGATTCTCTCACGGAAGCATTCGCTGGCTGAAATTTCAAAGGCCGTCCATGTTTGCTTTTAAAGCCACCGCTTTACATCATTAGACATTGACTCATGTACGAAGCTAGTCAGTCATGCGCGTGGTTGTTTTGACAACTCTTACGTACAGGCCGCTTGACATCGGAGCGCGCAATGTTTTTCGCAAATATCTTTGCAAATAACCACTTTTCTATACCGGTCATAGAACAAATATCATTCAGTGCTAGTTGGCCTAAAACGAGTTACTTGTAACTCATTCGAGACGCGTCGCCGTCGGATACGCGGCTTATCCGGAGGCGACACGTCACGAATGCATTAATGTACAGTCGTAAAATTTCGGAATCTTTTCACGAAATGACTGATTTTACATCCTTAAATGTGCCGCTGAAATAATCAGCCCAATATAGGAAAGATCTATTTTTACGTGAATGAGTGAGTCGACCAAGTTTTCAAACCTCAATGTGCAGGCATACACGAAGTCTACATGCTTGACCTTGATACTGAAATCTGGCCGTTTCCCGCCTGTGCTCCATTAGGGTAATGAAAATGGTTTGTTTTTGTCTTTTAACCAAATGTTTACGACTGTACAGCAAAATCGACAAATCATAGGAGTTCAATTAGGTCAATTGGCATTAAATGATGTTTTTTCTTGAAGTGGTACAGAAAACTGGTTCTTTGAGGAGATATTTGGAAAATCGTTGTGCTCTCTGATGTCAAACGATTTACACTATGACGGTAGTATGTGATGCGTCTTTTTGTTTTCATTTTGCAGTTATCATTGATAAACATGACTTTCAAATTTATCCCCTCCACTGCCGGTGATCGCAGATTGTGTTTCTGAAATCTTTATCAATTCAACGCCAAAGAGCCCCCGCCCGTCCGAGATACAAGGATACAAAGTGGTGTCATCAAGATGCATAGATCTTCATGTGCCCCCGCAACTGTGGGGGGCACATGAGGATCTATGCCTCTTTGCAGTTGGATCGTGTTCAGTTTTTCTAGGCAGCGAGGTGGGTAAATTTTCGGGCAGTTTCAAACTCAGTCAAAGTTGATACAAATGCGTGTAATGTAAGCTCCGCCAACCTGTGGTGTAGGACTCATCTCGAAACTCTCCAATGATGAGTGACTCTAAAATTGTAATATCTGACTTCACAGTGCAGTGTCTAGCACACTTACAGGCCCTTCATTGCCGAGAAAGAAAGAACACGATCCAACTGCAAGAGACATAGATCCTCATGAGCCCCCGCGACAGCGGGGGCTCATGAAGATCTGTGCTTCTTGCTCAGATCAATTTGTATCCATGTTTCTTGGATGTGCTGGCTTTTGGTCGTTGAATGAACCAAGATTTCAGAAACACAAATGTACGTACAGTGACAGGGAAGGGGTTACACTGAAATGACTTAAAAAATAGTTGCTACACTATCGCCAAGTGAGACCTCAAGAGAGCTTCAAAATTCAAACCGAAAAAGGTGACAAAATCCAGACGAAAAAGGTGAAGGCCATGCGTGTAAAATGCAGAGAAGAACCCAACTGAGAAAGAAGCGCGCTTAGAAAAGACAGCCCGAAAATTTAATAAACTGTGCTGCATTTGTCCTTTCTATGCGTATTTCTTTCTTTTGGGGGAATTTTTGCCCTCCCTTCCCACCCACCCTCTCCCCTAAAAAAAAAAAAAAAAAGAAGAAAAAAGCTTGGTGTCAGAAAACTTCAGTGAATGTTTAATTTTCAAACAGTTCATAGTTTCACAGTTTCTATATCCAATGATAAGTTGGATGTAAATTCAATCTGTGTTTTCCTTTGACCCCTTCACTGCCGAGTAAAATTAGAACGCGACACAACTGCAAGAAGTATAGATCCTCATGAGCCCCGCAGACGCGGGGGCTCATGAGGATCTATGCCTCTTGCTGAAACCACTATTGCGTCCATGCCACTTTTAAGACTGGAGGATATTTGACTTTAGAGTGACGATGATGCCAAAAACACAGTCTGCGTTCAGTGGCAATGAAGGGACATAAGGTCAGGTTTTAACTGTGCAAGTTTTTTTCTGCTGTTTTCTTTTGGCCCCTTCAATGTCAGCTGCCTCGAATTAACCCTATCCCCGCCAGAAGACGAAATTATTTCTTTGAAACTAGCTCTGTGTGGGGACGCATGACATCCATGGCATCAGAGGCAGCATGAGAGGCTGATCCGCACGGGCGCAGGAGATGGCAGGAGTTCAAGAAGGTCTTTGACGCTCGCAGCTGCTGTTGTTTTACTGTGTCCCAGCGGCTTTGGGGGTTAAAGCGACCTACTCCAGACAGTAACCGGTCAACAGTTTGCAACATCGTTTTTATACATGTTCTTAACCCATTATGCCCCTAAGCCCTGCAGCAGGAGATGGATTGCCCATGATAATTCAAGGGTAGTGCCATATTAGCTTGGCGCCTGTCGGCGCCAAGCTAATCTGACACCACCCTTGAATTATCATGGCCGATCCATCTCCTGCAACTGGTGCATAGTCGTTAGATGACGCCTCCAAAATTTGGGAAATACGGCCGTGGGGCTGAATGAGTTAGTATATCTTACGGCAAAAATGCTGGACAAGAAAGGGCTCAGTTAAGGCCCCGCCACACTATGCCCGATTTTGAGGCCGATTCTTGAGCAGTTTCGAATCGGAGCGTGATCGGACCGGACTGCAAAAACGTGAGCACTGCCACACATTCCCCGACTTTATTTAGCCGACCGGTTTGAATCGAAGATCAAGGTCGTACCTGTTCAGCGAAATAGCTGCTAGTTTTAACGGTGATGATGATGTGCTTGCATTATCAGCAGTTTTGCATCATATTCGGGAAGACTGAGGCGGGCGAAACATCGGCAACGAAGGTGGTTGACTGATCTTCCGCCATTTGCAAACTCGGAAACGACGTGCTTTGCGAGACGCGCTCTGATTGGTTGAAGCTTACAATCGGGGCCGATTCGGATCGGAAAAATAGAGCAGTTTCTAAACACCCGATTCCCAGCCGATTGCGATCGGATTGGATATATGACGTCATCCGATCGCAATCGGATGGGAATCGGCTTCAAAATCGGGGCACAACCGGCACGTGTGGCGGGGCCTTTAAACACATAAAGTTTGAATGTCGTTAAACGAAAGACGTTTCTGCTCTTTTTCTAGGGGGTGAGATTGTGGTTGGGGGGGGGGGGGGAGGGGGGGGGGGTAGGGGGGGGAGGGTAGAACCACTTACTCTAGGCAGAAACCTGTTAACGGTTTGCAATGTCTCTCTCATAAATGTTCTTAGGATGTCTTACAATAGTGCTGGACAAAAATGCTAACTTAAACTTATAACGTTGGAATGTCGTAAAATGAAAGACGTTCCCGCTCTTTTTCTAGGGGGTTGGGTTGGGGTGGGGTGGAAGGAGGGTTGATGTTAGAGCGACCTACTCTAACGGTTTGCAATTTTTTTAAACATTAAATAAATGATCTTAGTATGTCGTACAGTAATGCTGGAAAAGAAAGGCAAAGTTAAACTTATAAATTGTGAATGTCGTAAAATAAAAGAAATTTCATCTCTACTTCTCCTTTGTACACATTAGATTTCCTTCCGTTAGGCTCAAAAGGAATTAGGAAACCTCTGGTAGAGGTGCCCGCCCACACGGGTTGTGAAAAGAAAAGTCTTAAGGCGCGGTCTGACGGGAAGCAAAGCAGAAGCAAAACAGCCAGTAAAACACGAAACATCGCAGTTTTGACGATGTTTATCGTGTGACTAGACCTAAAGCATAACAGCAGCAAAGCGCGAAGTGAAGCAAAGCCGATGCTTCAGTGTTTAGAGCGTGCTCTAAAATTTTGCTTTGCTTCGCTGAAGCATTTGATTGCCAGCCAATCAGAAGAGCCGACTTTTACGACAACGAGGTTGTTATCATCAGCTCTTCGGCATGAGCGCGTGATATGCGCCATGCTGAACCCGATTTTCCAACCAGGGTTTCATCCAATACTTCTTTTGCCTCTTTTGTTTCTTTCTTCTCTGTTCGGCAATTTTGTAGCAAGGACTACCAAAGGCATATCTTCCAAATCACTGTCGTCCGATGTATCTGCCATATTGAAAATATCGCGTAAAGGGAGGTAACTGATTTACAACTTATTGCGCATTGCTTCCACGCAGACTGCTTATGCAAAACTTCTCACCGTGTGACCGGCTCACAAAGCAAAGCATTATGAACACACTATTTTTAGATGCTTTTAGAAGCAGATGCTCTGCTTTGTTTACCGCTTTGCTTCTGTTTCACTTCTCGTCAGACCGCACCTTTAGTTGACAAGCAGCACAACATTGATATCCCGATTTATCGACGAAATATAGCAGTCACCCAGCCTGCAAGCCCATGAGTAGCAGGTGGGGCCAACCCTGGCTATGAGTGGTTTGCCTGTGGATATCTGGGGTCCGCGTCAGCCCATGAGTAGCAGGTGGGGCCAACCCTGGCTATGAGTGGTTTGCCCGCTGTGGATATCTGGGGCCCGCGTCGGCCCCACCCCGGTAACCATGGGCTTGCAGGCTGGGCAGATCATGCTATGAAGCAGGTCGCTTCAATAATGTCTCAAGTATCTCAGCACTGTGGAGGCAAAAGACAGATCTTCCAGCAAAAGACAAGGTTTTCTTTATATCACTATGAAAATCTCGCTTTTCTCACCAATGGACTTACTTTCTTTTTGCAAAACTGTTGCAAACTCTCGAGCCACCTTACTTTTTAACACTTTCAGATATAAATCGGAGTCGGCATGAGACATAGATCCTCATGAGCCCCCGCAAATGCGGGGGCTCATGAGGATCTATGCCTCATGCCTTCCTTCGTTAAAGGGTCTGGATTCCGTGCGTGGTAATGTTGCAGACATGCACCTTACCCAGTGCATCGTGTCAAGCATTGTCTGCATAGCTAGTATCCGCAAAAGGTTGCACAACATTAGCGACAGATTCAGTGATGTAACGAAATGAGAGGCTTTGATGCTTGGGAACGTCCTTCAGAAGCGTCAAGGTCACATATTATCAGAGGTCAAGGTCAAGTTAACGGAAAAGGGAGGAGACAGGTAGACAATAGGCCTGTGTTGCAAAGCTGCGCACTGGCCCGTGATTTTGGACCTTACGGCCTGAAGCCGTAAGGTCCAAAATCACAGACTAGCACATGTCCACAAAAGTGGGTTGTTTCCTTTGTGCAGTCAGCTCGCCAAAGTCTCTCACCTGCACCTTTATATCTCCAGCCTGTATTCCCACCCTTCCCATTTGTCTTAGTTAAGCAAGGTCAAATTGTTGGACAAGATCTTGATAAACTTAATTTTTGACCTTGCCTAAGGTGTCATCCTCGGCTTCACCTTAGAAAACAAGAGAGAGAGGGAGAGAGAGAGAGAGAGAGAGAGAGAGAGAGAGAGAGAGAGAGAGAGAGAGAGAGAGAGAGAGAGAGAGAGAGAGAGAGAGAGAGAGAGAGAGAGAGAGAGAGAGAGAGAGAGAGAGAGAGAAAGATGATGATGAATCTTTATTTATTCAGGATAAAGCTATTAGGCAACTCAATGCCTGTCTTACAAGCTGTCCTGTAAACAAACAACATAACAGGAAAATAAACAGAGCATGCAAATACTAACAATAATAATAATGATAATAAGAAGAAGAGGAAGAAAAACTACGGGGAAAAAAACACAATGGAGAATTTGTAACTGCCTCCGATGCAAAAAGCAAGAGAACGAAACGCGTGCACAGCATTAATATTATACTCATCTAAGACAGTGTCATAGAATCAGCAGCATCAATAGCGTATAGTGACACCGACAAGACAATAGTTGATCAGGTTGCAAATTTAAGGAGAAAGAGACAAATATTTGACGTTTACGTGTTATCAGCAGAATTATTTTTAGATGGCAAACTGTGAAGTCACGCCGATTGGAAGTGAGTGTGCAATGCACGTTTAAAATGGGTTTTATCGCAAAATGATTTAATGTTTAATGGCAATGAGTTCCAGACAGAACTACCAGAAAATAGAAGGCTTGACTTGTAGAGATCTATCCGTGGGCGGGGTAAGTGAAGCAAGTCATTCCTCGTATGTTGTTGATGCCGAGGGCTGAAGTTAAATATCATGCGCAGATATTCCGGGGCTTGATAATGAAATATTTTGTGCATGAGGACGCATTTGTTAAATTTGAGTTGTTCCTTCAGTGTAAGCAGGCCAAGGGATCTTATTTTCTCAGCCGTGGAAATAGGGTTAGGAATAATTAACTTAACTGAACGACGATACAGCGAGTTTAGTTTTTTAAAATGAAGTTCACTGCATTCGTCCCACAAAGAGGACGCATAGTCACAGTGGCTTTTAATGTGTGCGTGAAAGAACAATGTACTAAGAATATGTCTAAGTTTAGATAGCAGAAATACATTCCTGGACAAGGTTTTGCACAAACTGTCGATATGTGGCGACCAGTTCAGCTGGTCGTCAATTACAACTCCCAGTAGGCGGTGCCTGGATACTTGTTGGGAAAGAGAGAGAGAGAGAGAGAGAGAGAGAGAGAGAGAGAGAGAGAGAGAGAGAGAGAGAGAGAGAGAGAGAGAGAGAGAGAGAGAGAGAGAGAGAGAGAGAGAGAGAGAGAGACACACACACACACACACACACACACACACACACACACACACACACACACAAGATGATGATGATAATGATAATAATAATGATGACACGATTATTTCCAGTTTTAGTTTTAAGCGACATTGATTTCTTTACAAACTGCAATGCTAACTATTATAAAAAAAATAAACAAGAACAAAAGGGAAAAAAATAGAACCCAAAAGTTGTAAATGAGCTTTGAAGGCACTAAGAGTTGAGATAGACTTAAGCCCTCGTCTGCCGAAGAATAACGAATTGACGATGCTGGAATATGCCGGGAATAAAATGTGCAATTTCAGCCCTTCGTGTACGAATCGCGACGACTCTGTCCATTATGGAGATATTTTGCATCATAAATGCAGAAACCCTTAATTTGAAAAAGAATTGTGTGAATATCCTAGTCGAGAGTAATATTTTCTTGTTTTATGAAGTTGAGCTCCACCCCCCTCAACACCCCCCTCCCCCCCCCCGGGGCGGGGAGGGAGGGGCGGGGGGCTCAACTTCATGAAAACAAGAAAATGCGGATAATGGAGATTTAGCAACAAACAGCACATGCATGCAGGGTACAGAAACAACACAAATACAAGGACAAAACACGAAACACAAGACATAAAAATATATATTCCTAGAAAGCGAAGCATGCTTACTGACCCTCAGTTACATCCAACAGATCCTGAGCATTTTGTTTTATTTTCTGTGTGCATGGTTTCCAACTTCATTGTACTGAAATAATGTCACCACCGCCTCAAATACATAGATTTACGTAGTCCAGCAGAGGTACAGATTTTCATGAGGTACATGTAAATCTGTGCCTCTTGCAGCAGAACGGTGAGAGAGAGAGAGAGAGAGAGAGAGAGAGGAGAGAGAGAGAGAGAGAGAGAGAGAGAGAGAGAGAGAGAGAGAGAGAGAGGAGAGAGAGAGAGAGAGAGAGAGAGAGAGAGAGAGAGAGATTTGCTTTTGGCAAATGTGTTTGTGTTTGTACGATGCGAAAAATCCGTGTAAATCACTCAGATCCTGTCGTCCGCCAGGACGACAGGATCTGAGTGATTTACACGGATTTTTCGCATCGTACAAACACATCTGGTACTTACCGGTCAAAGTCGCAAGAATCAAAAGAATACAATAGATGACAAAATTGTGACGCAGCATTAGCACCATTTGTCGTAAACAGTCTGTGGAATGGAATGACTCGGAACGTGTCAAGAAACGGACTGCCCGTTCTGTTAACTTCTCCCTCAGTAAATGTCGTCTGCTTCAATCACACCCCCTTGTGCCTGCATCCACCGGTACCGTAAACAGCACCGGCGGCTGCATGTACGAATGGGTTAAAAGGAAGCAAAGAAGAAAGACCGACAAGAAGGGAAAAGAAAACGCCCTTCACATTTTAACACTCTCCCTCCTGTTGAGAGAGAGAGAGAGAGAGAGAGAGAGAGAGAGAGAGAGAGAGAGAGAGAGAGAGAGAGAGAGAGAGAGAGAGAGAGAGAGAGAGAGAGAGAGAGAGAGAGAGAGAGAGAGAGAGAGAGAGAGAGAGAGAGAGAGATTTTGTGAAAAGCTATGCGACATTGGCAAGCGTACCAAAGGCAGCCAGGTGGAAAAACTCGGTAAAGGCGTGATGCACGTGCTAAAGGGGTCAGTCGTGAATACTGAGCACATCTGTTTCGCTACAAATACCGGTATAGGGGCATAATTGTCACTTTCCTAACCATGCCACCACGACGAAGCCTAACGTCAGTAGATCAAGACCGGGCGCTAGCATGGCTGCAGGATGGAATTTCCGGACGAGAAGTTGGGATACGTCTTGGGGTGTCCCATTCAGTGATCCAGAGGCTGCTGGCACGATTCCAAGAAACTGGAAGTTCAGAACGACGACCCTGCTCAGGACGCCCGCGCTGCACCAGCAGAAGCGAGGACAGATACCTCTGTGTGGCGGCTCTGCCGACCAAACTGTCACGTCAACCACTCTGCGACGTCAACTGATGCAAGCTGCAAACGTTAACGTTAGCAGAAGCACAGTCTGTCGACGTCTGCGCGAAATTGGCCTGGCTTCATGCAGAGCAGCAGTGAGAATACCCCTCACTCCATTTCATCGCAGAACCCGGGGTGCCTGGTGTCGTCAACATGTAAGATAGAACAGACTCCAGTGGACTCAGGTTCTGTTTACTGATGAGTCACGGTTCACTGTGTCCTTAAAAGGCGACAGAGTCACCCCGAATATGCATAAAAAATCATTTTTTTGGGATACATGAATTTTGATATATAATTTTATTTAGAATCATTCTAATTTGAATTGATAATAATATTTTTGCTTAGACTGCAGTAGTTTTTTAGTTATTAGCATCCAAAGAGGGGAGGGTCACTGTCAAAATGTTTAAAATGCCGAAAGTTTGCTGAAACCGCTATGTATGCACACTGTTTTCCAGATAATTTCCACATTTGTGGATGGATTTTCTTCAAATTTTGCACAAATATTGCTGGGGGCTGCTGCTTTGGCATAAAGCAGGATTATTGGACTAAACTGATTCTGAACAAATTTATGTGGGAGTGTGTGCTGTATTTTTACGAAAACTTTTACGTAAATTTGCAAATGCCATAACTGACAAACTATTGACACAAGAATAAACATAGAGGTTCATACTATAGTCCTACATACATATAGTCTGCTGTAAAAGAGTTGTGGCTCAATCTCTTTTTGTTGTGCACTGGTGAGTTTGACACTGCCAAGCATTTTCCGCTATATGATAAAAGCATATTTTCAAATATTTAATTTTTTGGACATCTTATTCAATAAGCAGGTTTAAATAATTGTTATCACACTAAAGTACCACATTTCTGCTATCACTCTGCCAAATTTCATAGCTGTACGTGGATTAGACAGCCGACACTGTTTTGAATGATTTTGGTACTAAAGTCTGGGTGACTGTGCCACGACGGCAGGGTGAGGGTCTGGAGACGCCAGGGCGAGCGATTCACGGATGGATGCGTCTAATAGGTAGATCGCTACGGAGGAGGCTCAGTCATGGTCTGGGTAGTCTTCAGCAGGGAAGGCACACCCCCCCCCCTCCACGTCATACGAGGCACCCTGACTGGACTGCGCTATCAAACGGGATTGTGTGGCCCTTCATCTAGCCAGCTCGCCAAGCCATAGTCGACAATGCTGTTTTCCAGGACGACAACGCTCGACCTGATCGCCCCCGTGTGTTGGATGAATACCTTGAGCATCATGCGGATGGAGTGGCCAGCTTGTTCACTTGATCTGGCTCCCATCGAGCACCTCTGGGTCGTGTTGGGGCAACGTGTAATCAGCAACCATCAAGGCGTCCCAGCTGACTCAGTTCCTGCATCAAGAGTGGGAAGCGATCCCACAACATGTTCTCCGAACCCTGGTGAACTCCATGCGTCAACGCTGCATTGAATGCTTGGCTGCAAACCGTGGGTACACTCGCTACTGACTGGACCAGCCTTGTGTGACTTTTCAAATGAAGGGTGGGTGAACATTCTAAATTAACGTACTGCTGCTGTTACAATTGCTTGATTTACTCAGAACTTAAATGAAATTGTTACTAAATAAATTTGCAAAGTACTGACTCCAAGTATTGTTACATTTTTGAGTGGTGTTGTCGGTACGTCTGCGATAAAAAAAAGTGGCCCTTTAGTTTTGACCATTAGTATATCTCGGCTGGATTTGTAATGATTGCAGTCAGTTACTTAGCATCTATTTCTGTTACCTTTGTGTTGGCCATACGTTTTGATGGGAACTCCTTTGTGTAATACTGCTCGCTCTCGTTCTACTATTAGCTCTCTTTCTACTATTAGCCGTTGACTCACTACTCGGTCTGTCACTTATGTAGTGTGTTTAGTTTATGAGTTTTTCAATGACGTCACTTTAATTTTTTTCCGCACTTTTGTTCTTCCTTTTTTATAAATTTTACGTCACCTCCTTCAGTTGCCACATTCCTTCTGCGAATGAAGATAAGTAGCGGCTGATCTCTCTGTTTGTTTGTCTATTTTGACAAAGGGTATTTACCCGAAATATTAATAAATTGTGTTGTACCCGTCTTTTCTAAGCGTGTTTCTTTCTCCGTTGGGTACTTCTTTGAATTTTACACGCTTGGCAGTCACCTTTTTGGTCTGGATTGTGTGTTTAGCTTGTTTACTTCTTTATATGCCTTAAAATCTTTGCATATATTATCGTATTTCGTTTTCCTTTAGGACACTGTCAAGTCTGTTTCCATATATATGTAACAACATTACTGCAATAAAATATGAATGCATGGATTGCAGTGCAGTTTCGTTTTTCTCTTCCTACCTGCGTGTCACGTACTTGAGGTCATAACAGCATTATTTTTATCATCATCACTTCGTGTAACGCTGTCGGCACAGACCTTGAAGAAGATAAAAGTGAGGAAGCAGAAGAAAGCAGTTGTCAACAACAGTCGCACGAGAGCAGCCAAAGCAAGGGCACAGGAGGAATACTCGAAAGCCAATCGCGAGGTGAAGAGGAGTATCAGGGCTGACAAGATGGCCTACATAGACAGCATGGCAGCAGAGGCAGAAAAGGCAGCAGGCAGCAGCAACATGAAACAGCTCTACGTCATTACCAGAAGATTGTCGGGCAAGTATGGCCATACAGAAAGACCAGTAAAAGACAAAGAAGGCAAGCCTATTTCGGACAGAGCAGACCAATTCGACAGATGGGCCGAGTATTTTGAAGCGTTACTGAGCAGATCCACCCCACCCGACCCCCCAGACATCCAGCCAGCAGAGACTGGCCTACCCATCAGCCTTGACAGACCCAGCAGGGAAGAAATCAGAAGGGCAGCGGCATTTTTGAAGAACGGCAAAGCAGCAGGGCCAGATGGCATCCCAGCGGAGGCTCTGAAAGCAGATCTAGAGACAACAGTAGAGCTGCTGTACCCACTGTTTGGAAAGATCTGGGAGGAAGAGGTGATGCCGGCTGACTGGAAGGAGGGGTACCTAATCAAGCTTCCCAAGAAAGGCGACCTCAGTAAGTGTTCCAACTACAGAGAAATCACCTTGCTGTCAGTACCAGGAAAGGTCTTCAACAGGATCATCCTGGACAGGATGAAGAGCTCCGTCGACCCCCAGCTGAGAGACCAGCAAGCAGGATTCAGGAAAAAACGATAATGTACAGACCAGATCGCCACTCTTCGCATCATCGTGTAACAGTCTCTGGAGTGGAGCTCCCAGCTATAGGTCAGCTTTGTGGATTACGAGAAACATTTGACAGAGTGGACCGAGAGACTTTGTGGAAACTCCTACGACACTACCGTGTACCCACCGTCTGCTCGTCTGCCTCATCAAGAGCAGCTACGATGGAATGACATGTCGCGTGATCCACGAAGGGCAGTTCACCAGGGAGCTCCAGGTCAGAACCGGTGTCAGGCAGGGGTGTTTGTTGTCTCCGTTCCTCTTCCTACTGGCCATACACTGGGTCACGAAGAGGACCACCGAGCAGAGAATAAGCAGAATACAGTGGACACCGTGGACACAGCTTGACGACCTCGATTTTGCAGACGACTTGGCTTTACTGTCCCACACTCATCAACAAATGCAGGACAAGACCAAAGAGGCTTGCTGATATCTCGTCCCAAGTGGGCCTCACCATCCACAAGCAGAAAACGAAGACAATGAGGCTGAACGCAAACAGGGAAGAACCAGTCTTGCTTGCTGGCACTCCGTTGGAGGAGGTAGAGTCCTTCACCCATCTCGGGAGCATCATCGACAAAAAGGGCGGCACTGATGCAGACGTCAGAGCACGAATCGGTAAAGCAAGAGCAGCCTTTCTCCAGTTGAAAAAAGTGTGGAGCTGTCACAAAACACCAAAGTCCGGATTTTCAACTCAAAAGTAAAAGCAGTTCTCTTATAATTATGGAGCAGAGACTTGGAGGTTGACAAAAACCACAGTCAACAGAGTACACCTTCATAAACAGTTGTCTTAGAAGAATCTTGAAAATCCACTGGCCAGAGAAGATCAGCAACATCAGACTATGGGAGAGAACACAGCAGATAACAGCAGAGAATGAAATTGGGTGAAGAAGATGGGGGTGGATTGGTCACAGTCTGAGAAAGCCAGTTTCCAGTATTACTAGGCAGGCATTGTCCTGGAACAGCCAGGGAAAGAGGAAAAGAGGCAGGCCGAGAAACACCTGGCGTCGAGACCTCCAAGCAGACATCACGAGACCACCTGGGGTAAAATCGAAGGAGAAGCACAGGGCAGGAGTCGCTGAATGTCTCTTGTCGACGGCCTATACCCTGGGAGGGGTGACAGGCGTAAGTAAGTAAGCAACTTCATATAACATCATTCCAATTTTGCTACATGGAGGGGGTGGGGGGTACGGGGGGCCTGGTAGGGGCGGGTAGGTTGTCTGGTTGGCTCAGGTGGCAGAAAAGTGGCGGGTGTAAACCCGGCTGGGGTCAAAATTTGTGCAGGCCATTTTCAGTGCCCCGTCTTTGAAATCACCTTCGTGGTGGACAAAAGACGCTAAGCCACACATGTTAACATGACTTGAAGAACAAAAAAAAAACTGCTCGCTTAATCCCTTCACTTCCGGGAGTATTACCAACAACATCCAATTACAAGAGGCAGACACTCCGGGGCTCATGCGGATCTCTACCTCTGGCTGAATTCCGTAATATTGTGTTTATCATGAAGATCAGATTTTAGGCTTTCAGTCTGTGATGTGTGTTCAGAGATTCCCACATCAAATCCACAGGCAGTTACTGTGAATTTTACGCGGGAAGACTGACCTCTAAATGACCCCTAACTCTTCCTTTTTCCGAGGGGACAAAACAAATCATTGCGAATGTCCAAATGACTTAGTTACCTCGGCGGCTCTTGTCTATGTTATATGGAGGGTTGGATTCCTTTACAGTTCAGTTTTCCCAGGTAGAATTCGTAGTATACTCGGCGCGCTTTAACCCCTACCCGGTTCTGCCCTGGGGGACTTTGGTGGGGTTAACTACTTTTTAGTTCCCAGGGTCAGCCTGGTCAGCCCCACAGGGTGGGTTTTCTTTTCTATTTTGGGCCATGTGTTTCTGTCTACCCTTGGTCCATTCACCTGTATTTTCCTATTTTCCTTTTTTAAAGTCCCCACCCGGGTCTGCCCTGGGGGACTTGGGTGGGGTTAACTACTTTTTAGTTCCCAGGGTCACCCTGGTCAGCCCCACAGGGTGGGTTTTATCTTCTATTCTGGGGCATATGTTTCTGTCTGCCCTTGGTTCATTCACCTGTACTTGCCTTTTTAAAACTCTCCCTACTGTCTGCACTGCCTGTAGCTCTTGATATTGGATGTGTGTTGCTAGATGGTCTTAGCTTTATTTAGGCCCCATGTCGTAGGTTTATTTAACGTATTTGACCGGCTGGCGACATACGTTCAATGTTCTGTTTAGTTGGTTTTTTTCACAAGCAGTGCAGGCACGTCCTGAGAAAGCCTTTTTGCTGTCGGGACGTTAAGCAATGTACAATCAATCAAACCTTTTTTAAACTCTCCCTACTGTCTGCGCTGCCTGTAGCTCTTGATATTGGATGTGTGTTGCTAAATGGTCTTAGGTTTATTTAGCGTATTTGACCGGCTGGCGAAATACATTCAATATTCTGTTTAGTTTTTTTTTTAATCACAAGCAGTGCTGGCACGTCCTGTGAAAGTCTTGTTGCTGTCGGGACGTTAAGCAATGTACAAACAAACAATCGGCGCGGGTTAGCCATTTGACTGCTACCGACGATGTACCGGTCGGCGAAAAATATACGTAGGTTCTACGCGTCTTTCCAGCCGAACGACATCGGCATTAGCAGTCACAGGGTTAAACCACAATGAACTACTACTCTCTCTCTCTCTCTGGGTGTGTGTGTGTGTGTGTGTGTGCGTGTGTGTGCGTGTGTGTGTGTGTTTGCGTGTATGAGTGTGTGCGTGTCTGCGTGTGTGTATGCGTGCGGTTGTGTGCGTGCGTGAATGTGTGTATATATAAAATCATGTCAAAAACTGAAAAGGCATGTCACTCGACTGATAAGCACAAAAGTACCTGTATTTTAGATGACAGACTCTGAGGCAAATGTGAAAATATTTTCAACCACAGTCAGCTCAACCCCGAGTAGGCAGAGAATGTAAATGCCAGCAAGAAGCGCATACTCTCATAAGCATTTGCGACTGGTGGAACCCACGAGAGTCTATGCCCCTTGCAGATGCAAGGAAAGGCTGACGGACTGCAATGACATTCGACAATGAACTTCTGTTTTACAACGGCAAACATTATTCATTCACAATACTAATGTTCAAAATGGCCGTTTCAAATATTTGTACAACAAACATAAGCTGATCCCAGTGCGCAAAGTCCATCGGGCCGATGTCGGCCCGACGGCCTTTTGCGCATTGGGATAATACTTGTTAAAAAGAAAGAAAGAAAAGAATTCCTAGACCTGAGTCGGGAGGAGGTCATGAAAATATTTGCCTTTTGCGTGCCTTATGGAAGTGACCGGTTGAGAAACTGCACACGAAGAGATAAGCAGAGAAAAAAATATTTCATCTTACGTAACGTATTCATGTGCTGGTATGTGATTTTGGACCTTACAGCCCATGACCGTAAGGTCCAAAATCACAGACCATCACGCTCGTTCTTTGCATTGGGAAAGGTCCAGATTGTAGGTCAGCACGCACATTGCGTTTATTCATGCAGATAACCAGGCAACTGTTCCCCGAGTTTACTTTACATGCCTACATGGAGGCACAATGCTAATCTGGCACCACCCTTGAACTATCTTTGTCAGTCTATCTCAGTCAAGACTTTGTTTAAATGTGTTAAGATTCCTCCATCACTAATTATGACTAAATTCTAGGATTGTGTCTGTTCATTGCTGCACGAAATTGTAAAATCAAATTGGGAGTTACTGAACAGTAAATCGACAGCAATTGTTTATCTGATTTACTCGGAGTGAAGATAAAAATCGCAAGGGTAGTGCCAGATTAGCTTGCAACCGAGCTAACTAGAATTTACCCTCGGTGTGATTTACTTGTGGCAGTTCAAGGGTAGTGTGAATGTAAACCATGATGATGAGAAATAAAATCAGATATTAAGCCATTTCGTTAGCAGCCAGTTAACCAGTGAATGCACGAATGAATGAATGAATAAATGAATGAATGAATGAATGAATGAATCCATCCATCCATCTATCCATCCATCCATCCATCCATCCATCCATCCATCCATCCATCCATCCATCCATCCATCTGTTCTTCAATCAACTAAACAAATCAGTCAACAGTAAATTATACCAAGCTCAAATATAGACCGAGACGAACAATGATATTGCTGACATGCGAGCCAGTTGAAAAGGGACCTAATCTGTGGCGGGCAGGTGTCACGGTAAAATAAAGGGTAACGAGTTGTCTCCTACACTAGTTCTTTAACACAGGTATAAGAATCTTATGTTTACTAGCTTGAAAAAGTGCTTTGTCAGCGGGTCAGCCCTGTATGGGCAAAAGACATTAACCCATTCAGCCCTGACGCACTAAAGCAGGAAATGGGTCGACCAGAGTCGGCGCCAAGCTAGTAATCTGGCACAGCTCTTGAATTATCATGGTCGATCCATCTCCTGCAACTGGTGCATAGTCAAGATGACGTCTCCAAAATTTGGGAAATACGGCCGTCGGGCTGAAAGAGTTAAGTCCGTTTTTGTGTAAAGCAAGATTTTTCTTTGTAGTAATGCAGTGACTGAACATAGTTTCACTTTTTACAAAACAGGCTGGACTTGACGCTTTTTTTTTTTTCTCTCGCAGTAGCGGTCTTCCCGCCGATAGTATAGACTGAGCAAAAGAGCCACTCTCAGGGGACTTAACTCGTATGGAATTCCTAGTCCTGTGTCTTTGCCTGTCACCACAAGACCTCCTTGGTCTTTTACATAGCGGTGTCCGGGTACTCCTACTCTGTGAACCCCGTGGAAGAGGACTACAGGTCATGTTACATATTCAAATTGTGGCAGTTCAGGCAGTGCAAGGACCGGTGTTTTTAAAAATAATTTTTGCCTTGTTTGAAAATTTGTAGTAGAGCTAAAGGTTGGAATTTGCTGGAAATTTCTAGTTAGCTGAAAGGAGACATGTTTTGTGCTTTGATTCATACCATTATGAGCTTATCCAGTGGACAATTGTGGGCCTATGTTGAGTTGCCGTTGACGTAGTGATTTGAGGGGAACGCTGATTTCAGCTGTGCTTGGGTGTGGGGTTGGTAAGGAACCAGTTTCATAGCCAAGAAATGAGAAGGGTGATGTGCTGTTTTTTGTGTGTATTTTATGCATGGCAAATGTGCAGCTGGTGGGCGGTAGTGTTCTTTAGAAAACTGAAAAATTAGGGGATGATTGGGACTGACTAAGGCTAAAGGCCCCGCTACACGAGCCCGGTTTTGAGGCCGATTCCCGATCAGTTTTCAAATCGGTAGGTGATCGGGCCGGACTAAAAAACGTGTGTACTGCCACACTGACATTTCCCGACTTGTTTAGCCGACCGGTTTGAACCGAAGATCAAAGTCGTACCTGTTCTGCAAAATGACTCCTAGTTTTGACAGTGATGATGATGTGCTTGCATTATCAGCAGTTTTGCATCATATTCGGGAAGAGGCGGGCGAAACATCAGCGGCAACGGCGGTGGTACCGATCAGTGATCACAACAGGCGTGTTCGGCCATTTCAACTGTGAAACGACATGCTTTGCGAGACGCGCTCTGATTGGTTGAAGCTTACAACCGGGGCCGAATCGGAACGGAAAAATAGAGCAGGTTCTAGACACCCGATTCCCAGCCGATTGGGACCGGATCGGATAATTGACGTCATCCGATCGCAATCGGATCGGAATCGGCTTCAAAACCGGGGCACAACCGGCCCGTGTGGCGGGGCCTTAAGAGACTGGACACTGAGTACGGAAACGGCACTGTAGTCCGTGGCCTGTCAGATGCACCACATGCCATATGTGACATAGACCGGAAACTGGTTTTATGTAATCATATCATTGAGTTTGGACTTTTGCAGTTGGAAAACTGAGAAAATCATGAACAATTTGAAATTTTGCCATGAAATCGCTGCGCTGGCAGTTTTATATGCGTTTTTGCATGTTTTGCGTCGCAACACCCTCTTTTCCTGAACTGTGAGCTATGGTTAGTGTGTTTGTTCATTTATTTTTGGTCTTACAGGTAGTCATGAGTCTGACTTTGACCTTTAGCTGTGACCTTTGACCTTTACCTGAAAGGGATGGGGTTTGGGGCGTTCAGTTTGATAAATGAGTAAAACAAAAATGCACTCTTTCAGTTATTGAAGTTGTGGGGTGGGGTGGGGTGGGGTGGGGTGGGTGGGGTAGGGTGGGGTTTGGGGATGGGGGTGGGTGGGTTGGAGGTGGGGGAGGGGGGGCTTAAGGTCAAAGGTTAAGATCAAAACTACAGTGAAACAGTGTCAGCATGTTCATTTTATCAGACAGCTGACCTCAGAGTGAAATAAGCCGCCAAAATAGTGTGACATGCAGAAATGTTATTTTGCATGATCCAGCTACACTGGCTGCGTCTGAGGTGTCATTCTGCTGTAATTGGCATTAAGGATGTCTCTGGTGTCTATTCTGAGCCAAACACAAGCACTTTTACATTGCGTAAAGCTCATTTGAGTGCATTGTTATGGGACCAGCAGTTGCGGCCACCCGACAGGCTTTTACAGGAGTGTTCACAGGTTTGGCACATACATGCCTGCTGCATTTGCAACATGAGTTGAGGTCTTTTGAGACTCTGACAAGTGTGTTTTATATAAAAATGTACTGTACATAACCGTTTTTCCCTGCTACCTCCTAAATAAGCATGCCAGACACTTGTTTGGGTATGCGGTGTGTCCCGCGTAGCATAGTTTTTACTGTTTTGTGTAGTCTTTTGTCTGTGGGTTAGTTCAGTAGACTTAATGTTTAAATTGCACAGTTGTTTCATGACCCCTTTTGCCCGAGGAAAAGATTGCAAGCAGCATATAGGGCATGGCAGCTGGTTACAGGCCTCTTCCTGCTTGTTGTCACCAGACAACAGGGTCAATGAGGATGCCTGGGCATTGTTTTTTTTAGCTGCCCTGAAATACACAAGGAAATGGCCTTGGGTCTGAAAGCTCATTTTTCATCAATATCAGTGTCATGGTAACCTTTTTCAGCTGTCCAGCCCACCAGAAATCAGTTTGACTGTATTTCATGTGTGTGTAAACTTGGAAAAACAGAAAAAGTAGGGGGGTGGGTAGTGAAAAAATATGAGAAAAAAAACTGTCATGTGCCGGTGTCTAAAATGCAATGTTTCTGAAGATCAGATATATTACTTGATGTACATGCCAATTGTGGAGGCATTCTGACCATATCTAGTCTGTTTTTCATGGCATCAGATATGCATGATCCAACACATCACAGCATAGTGAACGCCACACAAAGCGCTTCACATAATGGGCCATAACATAAAGATGCAGCAACATTCAATGGTGTCACTTAGTGTTTGACTTAGCTAGTGTCTAAGGGTTGCACTGATGGCAGATTGAATGGTGTTCAGGTGGGAGAGTTTCTCTGTCAAACCCTCTGCTTCAGCCAGGGGCCTGAACTTCAGAAGAGGACACTGAGGACAAAGTGTTGCCTCCCCTTAATGCAGACATCCCTTTGTCGTACAGACTGAATTTAGCCGACTAACAGGACACGACTGACAGCGTGCGATATTTGACAGGTACCTGTGTGCTAACGCGGGTTATTCTCTCATGAGCAAACTTTAGCTCTAAAGTGGCCTCTCAGGGACTAATTGCCAATGCCTTGTGTAACCGTCTCATCAGTCCTGGCAGAACTTGTGACATTTAAGCTCTTGTCAACCCTGCCTATTCTTAAACCGGTTTTAAACGTCCAATTAAAGTCGGATAAGTATCTCAACCCCTTCAGAGTCAGAACACCAGCAGTTGCGGAGGCTTATGAGGATCTATACCGCTTGTTGGTCACACTCTGGACGGCTGGGCTGGTCCCACTCTGTACCTGTTGCAGCTGGCTGGTTTCAGTTTTTTCTTGGCAGTTGGCAGAGTTAAAACGATCTGCCGGCTTTGATCGCTACGACTGGCCGATATTGGGGTTCTCGCTGTCCGCTGGTATGCCTGAAACGTGGCTCGAAGAGAAATCCCAAACTGTACCTCATAATTAACTCATTCGAGGCGTGCCGCCTCCGGATTCGCGGCATAAGCCGCGTATCCGGAGGCGGCACGTCTCGAATGAGTTAATAACACAATTAAACATACATAGCCAGGAACATATTGGTGTTTATTGTATATAATAATAATAATAATAATAATAATAATAATAATAATAATAATAATAATAATAATAATAATAATAATAATAATAATAATAATAAATAGTTCTTGTGTCGCGTTGTTCACAAAGGAAAATATTGTACTCACTGCGCATGCACAACACTGGTACACCCTCTCTCTCGGACACACGCACAATTATACACTACCCCATCCTTTCCCAACACCTTACATCCACTTCCCTCTAGAATAAGAATAAAAGGCAGTCAGTCAACAAATAGCTAAAGGTGAGCTAAATGTTAAATGCCCGACAGAAAAGAAAAGTCTTTAAGTGAGCTTTGAACTGTGACAATCTGGGCAGATTCCGCATTTTAATTGGCAGCGAGTTCCACCCACTTGGGGTTACTAAAAAGGTGAAAGAACGCTCCCCGACAGTTTTCATGTTAAGCTTCGGGAGTTTTAAAAGTTTCTCACTGGAGGAACGGAGGGTGCGTGATGGCTGATAAACAGACAGCTTGGCAGAAAGGTACGGCGGGAGAGATCCGTCAAAATGCCGATAGGCAAAAATTGCAATTTTGTACTGGCAGCGGAATTTTACGGGCAGCCAGTGCAGCCGCTTCAGCAGAGGCGTAACGTGGTCTCTCTTTCGTTTCTTCAACCGCCGTGAGATGGCCTTAGTCGCCTGCTCGGCGTTAAACCCAAATAACTAACTAACTAACTCGTTTCTTCAAGATGAGACGCGCCGCATTGTTTGAATCATTTGCAAGCGTGAAATCTGGTCTGCCGGTAAACCTGCCAGTACAGAATTGCAATAATCGAGCCTGGACGTAATGAATGCATTTACAAGTCTGGAAGCCGCACTTTCTATGAGATACGGTCTGAGGGAAGAAATTCTGCACAGCTCAAGGAAACCAGCCCGGCAGACGCTACTGATATGATCATGCATGGAGAGCGTTGAATCAATCTTCACACCCAGATATTTGACACTGTTCTGGAGGCGAACGCTGCAGCCACCAATGTTTGCGAACTCGCTGTCAATCAGACTAAGGCGAGACTGAGAGCCAGCAGGCATGGCTTCGATTTTGTCAGTATTCAGCTTAAGTGTGTTGCTAGTCATCCAGGACAGGACGTCGTCTTTACAACACTGTACGCTCATCTTAGCGGAGCTGAAATGGCTAGGCGCGCTACTTCTTGACAATTCAGTATCGTCAACATACTTGTGAAAATCACACTCATGGGCGGCAATTACATCAGACAGAAATTGTGAATATAAAGTGAACAAAACAGGCCCTAATACGGAGACCTGAGGGACTCCACACAACAAAATATATCCCTGAAGCTTGCATGCACAAGGGGATGAAAATAGGGACAGGCTATAGAAAGGGGGAGAATTGTGCAGTATGCGAAATCGGTAGTTAACCCGCTTTCACTGCCGATAAAAAGACGGACACCACAGTACTGCGAGAGGCATAGAATCCGCAATTGCAGGGGCTCATGAGGATCTATGCCCCTTGCTGACATCATTTTTATCCATTGTTCACATATGGGGCGGCTGCATCTGTTTCGCGTTGAACTAACGCAGATTTCATGTCAGATTGTCACTGACGTACCATGTACGTACAGTGGTAGTGAATGGGTTAAGGTGCCGAAGGTTTTGTCCTTGGTGTGGACGTTTACTTCGCTATAAAGGCTGATTATAAATAAACAGACCGTATACCACTCGCAGGACATTTTCCGGAATGGAGATAACATTGTGCGACTCACCTAACAACGATATTTCTACCCTTGGTCGCCGCAATCTTTTCCAATGCACCATGCAAATACAGTATATGGCAAATAACAATGAATTGAAATATTGCCGTAAGGATTCGTATGAAAAGAAAACTAAAAAGATGTTGAAAACCCTCAGCTCTAAGTACATGAAACATGTAACACAACGAACGATACCGATATCGGCGAACGCTACCCATCTGCACGAGACATAAATCCTCATGAGCCCCCGCAGTCGCGGGGGCTCATGAGGATTTATGTCTCTTGATAGTCCTGTGGTCTTTGTGCCGAACCTTGGTCCCATTACATTTGTGTTCTTCACGCGAATGCCAGACCGTCAGTGTGCAGGTGGTTTCAGACGTGAAATCCGCGATCACTGGCAGCGAAGGGGTTAACTCATTCAGCACGACGCACGTATTTCCCAAATTTTGAAGGTGTCATCTAATGACTATGCACCAGTTGCAGGAGATGGATCGACCATGATAATTCAAGGGCTGTGCCAGATTAGCTTGGCGCCTGCTGTTGTGCGTCAGGGCTTAATAGGTTAAAGATAGAGGAAAAAACACAGGTAACATGTTGCAACGCAAAGTTAAGCTCAGTAATACCGTTGTCTACGAGATAATTACCTTTTCAAGGCCTGAGTTAGGGAAAACATTTCTTTCCCACCAGATCCAAGGCGGAGCAGACGACGCGACCTTGCCGCCTAGTCGACGGAAACACTATTATTTTATTTTTATTTTTGTTTTTGTCATTGTTTTGTACGCCTCCCTCTTTCAAGAGGAAAAACAACGTGACTGGTCGTGTGACGCAAGAATGAAGACAACGTGCCTTGCAACGAGAACTCTGCTTGGCCCACTGAACGTCTCGACCTTGATTTTTGGCATCACAATTCCTCCCTCCCACACCCTCACCTACCACTCACCATCCCCACCGTTTCTACGCCACAGATAAAACAAGCCCATATTGATGAGGAAGTTAGGGGGGGGGGGGGAGAGAGATAGCTTGTCAAACAGATAGTGTAAGGCACTCCGCTAAATTACAAAGCTATGCTACAACCTACGTCTTCGAGGAAGTGTCCAGCAGGTTCTGAATGGGGACAGTGTACGCACAAATGAAACGGTAACAAAGGGACAACGCTCTGGATGACGCTCGCGCGCCATTCCATCATATGACATGAAGTCAAATCGTCCGTTGTCCCATCTCATCCCATCTGCGAGAGGCACTGATTCTCGTGAGCCCACGGTCTCGTTTAGATTGAATGTCGGCTCCTGCTTTTGTTTGTGCCTCTTTGCTGAATCTATTCCTACGGTTACTTATTTTTAGGTGTACTGTGGGTTTGAGTGTGGGACTAAAATGTAATGTCGTAAGAATGAGAAATGTTTCTGTAAGTCATGTCATCTTCAAGAGGCATAGATTCTCATGAGCCCCTGCTGTCGCAGGGGCTCATGAGAATCCATGCCTCTTGTTGAATCTGTATACCTCCAGCTGCTTCTTTTCAGCGATCTCAGCCGTCTTCTTTTGCGTCTCGACTAAAATCGAATGTCGTATGAATAAAACTGAGCGTTTTGTAAAGTTCACTGTGTCTACAAAAGACATAGATTCTCAAGCGCCCCTAAATCTAAGGGGCCCATGAGAATCTATGTCAGCTTTTGGCCAACTACTTCTCTCCAAGAATACTGGCATTTGGATTTGTTTGTGCGACTAAAACTGAAAGTCGTGGAAGTCTCAGTTAAAACTCACCCCATCTACAAGAAGCACAGAGTCTTATGGCGCTCATGAGAATCTATGCCTATGCAGGGGCTCATGAAAATCTATGCCTATGCTTCTCTCATGAAGATCTATGCCCCTTACTCAAACTACCCCTCTTCAAGGACCTCCCTTGGGTTTGAGCGTGGGACTAAAATTGCATGTCTTACGAATCAAAGTGTCTTTGTAAACCTCGCTCCATCTCCAAGTGGCATTGAGTTTCATGAACCACTGGAAAAGCAGGGGCTCATGGGAATCTGTGCCTCTTGCAGGCTTTATTTCGGCTCAAGGCTAAGTTCTTTTCATGGATGTCGTCTGAGTTGGAGCGTGCGACTATGTAAAAAAGAATGTCTGCGTGCCATCTGTGTTTGCCTCCCTTGTTAAAGGGCACAGAACTTTTATTGTAGGGGACACCACTCCTGATGGCATTAGTATGGAATGCAAGGTGACTTTCCGATTCTCTCACGGAAGCATTCGCTGGCTGACATTTCAAAGGCCGTCCATATTTGCTTTTAAAGCCACCGCTTTACATCATTAGACATTGACTCATGTACGAAACTAGTCAGCCATGCGCGTGGTTGTTTGGACAACTCTTACGTACAGGTCGTTTGACATCGGAGCGCGCAGTGTTTTTCGCAAATATCTTTGCAAATAACCACTTTTCTATACCAGTCATAGAAAAAAATATCATTCAGTGCCAGTTGGCCTAAAACGAGTTACTTGTAACTCATTCGAGACGCGTCGCCTCCGGATACGCGGCTTAACGCCGCGTATCCGGAAGCGGCACGTCTCGAATGCGTTAAGAAACTGGAGCAATGTGTCTGTTTTGATGGACAGCCGTAAAATTTCGTAATCTTTTCACGAAATGACTGATTTTACATCCTTAAATGTGGCGCTGAAATAATCAGCCCAATATAGGAAAGATCCATTTTTACGTGAATGAGTTAGTTGACCAAGTTTTCAAACCTCAAAAGTGCAGGCGTACACGAAGTCTACATGCTTGACCTTGATATTGAATCTGGCCGTTTCCCGCCGGGGCTCTATTAGGGTATTGAAAATGGTTTGCTTTTGTCTTTTCACCAAATGTTTACGACTGTACAGCAATAATCAACAAATCATAGGAGTTCGATTAGGTCAATTGGCACTAAATGATGTTTGTTCTTGAAGTGGTTCAGAAAAGTGTTTCTTTGCGGAGATTTTTGGAAAAACCTTGTGCGCTTGGATGTCAAACGATTTACACTATGACGGTAGTATGTGATGCGTCTTTTTGTTTTTATTTTGCAGATATCATTGATAAACATGACTTTCAATTTTATCCCCTCCACTGCCAGTGATTGTGTTTCTGAAATCTTTATCAATTCAGCGCCCGTCCGAGATACAAGGATACAAAGTGGTGTCATCAAGATGCATAGATCTTCATGTGCCCCCGCAACTGTGGGGGGCACATGAGGATCTATGCCTCTTTGCAGTTGGATCGTGTTCCGTTTTTCTAGGCAGCGTGGTGGGTAAATTTTCGGGCAGTTTCAAACTCAGTCAAAGTTGATACAAATGCGTGTGATGTAAGCTCCGCCAACCTGTGGTGTAGCGGACTCATCTCGAAACTCTCCGATGATGAGTGACTCTAAAATTGTAATAAATGATCTGACTTCACAGTGCAGTGGCTAGCACACTTACAGGTCCTTCATTGCCGAGAAACTTGAGAAAAAACACGACCCAACTGCAAGAGACATAGATCCTCATGAGCCCACGCGACAGCGGGGGCTCATGAGGATCTGTGCCTCTTATTGAGATCAATTTGTATCCATGTTTCTTGGATGTGCTGGCTTTTGGTCGTTGAATGAACCAAGATTTCAGAAACACAAATGTACGTACAGTGACAGGGAAGGGGTTAAACTGAAATGACTTAAAAATAGTTGCTACAATATCGCCAAAGCCGTGAGACCTCAAGAGAGCTTTAATATCCAAACCGAAAAAGGTGACAAAATCCAGTCCAAAAAGGTGAAGGTCATGCAAATAAAAATGTAGAGAAGAACCCAACTGAGAAAGAAGCGCGCTTAGAAAAGACAGCCCGAAAATGTAATAAACTATGCTGCATTTGTCCTTTCTATGCGTCTTTCTTTCTTTTGGGGGAATTTTGCCCTCCCTTCCCACCCCCCTCTCCCCCAAAAAAAAAAAAAAAAAAAAAAAAAAAAAAAAGAAGAAAAAAGCTTGGTGTCAGAAAACTTCAGTGAATCTTTAATTTTCAAACAGTTCATAGTTTCACAATTTCTAATAAAACTTTCAAACAATTCATAGTTTCACAGTTTCTAAAAAAAATTTCAAACAGTTCATAGTTTCACAGTTTCTATATCCAATGATACGTTAGATGTAAATTCAGTGTGTTTTTTTCCTTTGACCCCTTCACTGCCGAGTAAAATTAGAACGCGACCCAACTGCAAGAAGTATAGATCCTCATGAGCCCCCGCAGACGCGGGGGCTCATGAGGATCTATGCCTCTTGCTGAAACCACTATTGCGTCCATGCCACTTTTAAGACTGGAGGATATTTGACTTTAGAGTGACGATGATGCCAAAAACACAGTCTGCGTTCAGTGGCAATGAAGGGGTTAAAGATCAGGTTTAACTGTGCAAGTTTTTTTCTTCTGTTTTCTTTTGGCCCCTTCAATGTCAGCTGCCTCGAATTAACCCTATCCCCGCCAGAAGACGAAATTATTTCTTTGAAACTAGCTCTGGGTTGGGACGCATGACATCCATGGCATCAGCGGCAGCATGAGAGGCTGATCCGCGCGGGCCCAGGATATGGCAGGAGTTCAAGAGGGTCTTTGACGCTTACAGTTGCTGTTGTTTTACTGTGTCCCAGCGGCATTGGGGGGTTAAAGCGACCTACTCCAGACAGTAACCGGTTAACAGTTTGCAACATCTTTTTAAAAAAAAATAAATGGTCCTAACCCATTCAGCGGTGACGCACTACAGCAGGAGATGGATCGACCATGATAACTCAAGGGTAGTGCCAGATTAGCTTGGCGCCTGTCGGCGCCAAGCTAATCTGACACTACCCTTGAATTATCATGGTCAATCCATCTCCTGCAACTGGTGCATAGTCGTGAGATGACGCCTCCAAAATTTGGGAAATACGGCCGTCGGTCTGAATGAGTTAATATATCTTACGGCAACAATGCTGGACAAAAAGGGCTCAGTTAAACATATAAAGTTTGAATGTAATAAACAAAAGACGTTCCTGCTCTTTTTCTATGGGGTAGGGGGTGGGGGTGGGGTGGGGGGGGGAAGGGTAGAGCGACTTACTCCAGGCAGAAACCTGTTAACAGTTTGCAATATCTCTCTTATAAATGTTTTTAGTATGTTTTACAATAATGATGGACACATAAAGGGCTCATTTAAACATATACAGTTTGAATGTCGTAAAAAAAGAGACTTTTCTGCTCTTTTTCTAGGGGGTGGGGGGATGGGGGGAGGGGGGTTATGGAGGGGGGGGGGGGGGGTAGAACGATTTACTCCATGCAGAAACCTGTTAACGGTTTGCAATATCTCTCTTATAAATGTTTTTAGTATGTCTTACAATAATGCTAGTCAAAAATGCTAACTTCAACTTATAACGTTTCAATGTCGTAAAATGAAAGACGTTTCTGCTCTTCTTCTAGGGGGGAGGGCGTGAGGTGAAAGGAGGGTTGGGGTTAGAGTGACCTACTCCAGACAGTAACCTGTTAATGGTTTTAAATTTTAAAAAAAAAAGGATCTTAGTATGTCGTACAATGCTGGACAAGAAAGGCTAAGTTAACCCATTCCGCCCTGACGCACTACAGTCGGTGCCAAGCTAATCTGGCACTCCCCTTGAATTATCATGGTCGATCCATCTCCTGCAACAGGTGCATAGTCGTTAGATGACGCCTCAGGAAAGGCGTGCTTCGGGCAGAATGAGTTAAGTTTATCAATTGTGAATGTCGTAAAATGAAAGAAATGTCATCTCTTCTTCTCCTTTGTACACAGGAAAGTTCCTTTCGTTAGGCTCAAAAGGAAGTAGAAAACCTCTGGTAGAGGTGCCTGCCCACACGGGTTGTGAAAAGAAAAGTCTTAGTTGACAAGCAGCACAACATTGATATCCCGATGTATCGACGAAATATAGCAGTCACCCAGCCTGCAAGCCCATGAGTAGCAGGTGGGGCCGACCCTGGCTCTGAGTGGTTTGCCTGTGGATATCTGGGGTCCGCGTCAGCCCATGAGTAGCAGGTGGGGCCGACCCTGGCTCTGAGTGGTTTGCCCGCTGTGGACATCTGGGGCTCGCGTCGGCCCCACCCCGGTTACCATGGCCTTGTAGGCTGGGCAGATCCTGCCACGAAGCAGGTCGCTTCAATGTCTCAAGTATCTCAGCACTGTGAAGGCAAAAGACAGATCTTCCAGCAAAAAACAAGTTTTTCTTTACATCACTATGAAAATCTCGCTTTTCTCACCAATGGACTTACTTTCTTTTTGCAAGACTGTTGTAAACTCTCGATCCACCTTATAACACTTTCAGATATAAATCGGAGCCGGCATGAGACATAGACCCTCATGAGCCTCCGCAAATGCGGTGGCTCATGAGGATCTATGCCTCATGCCTTCCTTGGGTCTGGATTCCGCGCGTGGTAATGTTGGAGACATGCACCTTGCCCCGTGTATCGTGTCAAGCATTGTCTGCATAGCTAGTTTCCGCAAAAGGTTGCACAACATTAGCGACAGATTCAGTGATGTAACGCAATAAGAGGCTTTCATGCTTGGGAACGTCCTTCAGAAGCGTCAAGGTCACATATTATCAGAGGTCAAGGTCAAGTTAACGGAAAAGGGAGGAGACAGGTAGACAAGAGGCCTGTGTTGCAAATCTGCGCACTGGCCTGTGATTTTGGACCTTACGGCCTGAAGCCGTAAGGTCCAAAATCACAGACTAGCACATTTCCCCAAAAGTGGGTTGTTTCCTTTGTGCAGTCAGCTCGCCAAAGTCTCTCACCTGCACCTTTATATCTCTAGCCTGTATTCCCACCCTTCCCATTTGTCTTAGTTAAGCAAGGTCAAATTGTTGGACAAGATCTTGATAAACTTAATTTTTGACCTTGCCAAAGGTGTCATCCTCGGCTTCTCCTTAGAAAAAGAGAGAGAGAGAGAGAGAGAGAGAGAGAGAGAGAGAGAGAGAGAGAGAGAGAGAGAGAGAGAGAGAGAGAGAGAGAGAGAGAGAGAGAGAGAGAGAGAGAGAGAGAGAGAGAGAGAGAGAGAGAGAGAGAGAGAGACACACACACACACACACACATACACACAAGATGATGATGATGATAATAATAATGATGACACGATTATTTCCAGTTTTAGTTTTAAGCGACATTGATTTCTTTACAAACTGCAATGCTAACTATTATAAAAAATAAACAAGAACAAAAGAAAAGAAAAAAGAACCCAAAAGTTGTAAATGAGCTTTGAAGGCACTAAGACGGTTGAGATAGACTTAAGCCCGTCTGCCGAAGAATAACGAATTGACGATGGAATATGCCGGGAATAAAATGTGCAATTTCAGCCCTTCGTGTACAAATCGCGACTACTCTGCCCATTATGGAGATATTTTGCATCATGAATGCAGAAACCCTTAATTTGAAAAAGAATTGTGTGAATATCCTAGTCGAGAGTAATATTTTCTTGTTTTGTGAAGTTGAGCTCCCCCTCCCCCCTCAACACCGGGGGCGGGGAGGGAGGGGGGGGGGGGGGCTCAACTTCATGAATACAAGAAAATGCGGATAATGGAGATTTAGCAACAAACAGCACATGCATGCAGGGTACAGAAACAACACAAATACAAGGACAAAACACGAAACACAAGACATAAAAATATATATTCCTAGAAAGCGAAGCATGCTTACTGACCCTCAGTTACATCCAACAGATCCTGAGCATTTTGTTTTGTTTTCTGTGTGCATGGTTTCCAACTTCATTGTACTGAAATAATGTCACCACCGCCTCAAATCATAGATTTACGTAGTCCAGCAGAGGTACAGATTTTCATGAGGTACATATAAATCTGTGCCTCTTGCAGCAGAACGGTGTGTGTGTGTGAGAGAGAGAGAGAGAGAGAGAGAGAGAGAGAGAGAGAGAGAGAGAGAGAGAGAGAGAGAGAGAGAGAGAGAGAGACTGAGAGAGAGAGAGAGAGAGAGAGAGAGAGAGAGAGAGAGAGAGAGAGAGAGAGAGAGAGAGAGATGTGCTTTTGGCAAATGTGTTTGTGTTTGTACGATGCGAAAAATCCGTGTAAATCACTCAGATCCTGTCGTCCACCAGGACGACAGGATCTGAGTGATTTACACGGATTTTTCGCATCGTACAAACACAAACACATGTGGTACTTACCGGTCAAAGTCGCAAGAATCAAAAGAATACAATAGATGACAAAATTGTGACGCAGCATCAGCACCATTTGTCGTAAACAGTCTGTGGAATGGAATGTTTCGGAACGTGTCAAGAAACGGACTGCTCGTTCTGTTAACTTCTCCCTCAGTAAATGTCGTCTGCTTCAATCACACATTAACCCCCTTGTGCCTGCATCCACCGGTACCGTAAACAGTACCGCTGGCTGCATGCACGAATGGGTTAAAAGGAAGCAAAGAAGAAAGGCCGACAAGAAGAGAAAAGAAAACGTCCTTCACATTTTAACACTCTCCCTCCTGTTGGATGAGAGAGAGAGAGAGAGAGAGAGAGAGAGAGAGAGAGAGAGAGAGAGAGAGAGAGAGAGAGAGAGAGAGAGAGAGAGAGAGAGAGAGAGAGAGAGAGAGAGTTTGTGCTTGTGTGTGTGTGTGCGGGGGTTGGGGGGGGGGGCTGTAGAGGGGGGGGGGACGGAGGGGGGGGGGGGGTGAGCGGGAGTAGGGATAGGAACCGTGACGATGGTGGTCAAGGGGAGGGTGGATGCCAGGGAGGCAAGTATGATTTGGACATACTTCTTGCGGACAGTCCTGCAACAATATCCTTTGGATGCATAGCCATTTTGACTTGGGCGATACACCCTATGTAGAAGTACTCTAGAGTCAGTCATGCCTCCTCCGGTGAGGTGGGTAGATCAGGTGGTAGGAGTTCGACTTTCGGCCGAAAGGTCGAGGATTCGAATCCAGCAGTTGCCAAAATTTGTTCAGACCCTACTCGGTGCCTTGTCCTTGAAATCACCTTCGATGGACAAAAGACGATAAGCCCTTAACTTTTAACTCATTCGCGGCCAGCCGCATCCGGATGGGGTTAACTACTTTTTAGTTCCCAGGGTCACCCTGGTCAGTCCCACAGTGTGGGGTTTCCCCTCTATTCTGGGGCATGTGTTTATGTCTACCATTGGTCCATTCACCTGTATTTTCCTTTTTAAACTCTCCCTACCGTCTGCGCTGTCTGCAGCTCTTGATATTGGATGTGTGTTGCTAACATTAAATGGTCTTAGGTTTATTTAGCGTATTAGACCGGCTAGCGACATACATTCAATATTCTGTTTTGTTTTTGTTTTCACAAGCAGTGCAGGCACGTCCTGAGAAAGTCTTGTTGCTGTCGGGACGTTAAGAAATGTAAACCAATCTTCAGCCTGATATCACAATTAAATACGCGTAAAACAATTCGGCCTGCCTTCATCAGTATCAACTCCAGGCCTAAAAGTGTTGGAGATGAAAAGAAAAGCCCAACAAATAAAGAATCAAGTTGTCCTTTCTAAGCGTGTTTCTGTCTTTGTTGGGATTTTCCCCTAATGATTTCTCATTTATTATATCATAAGTATGATATATATGCGAAGAAAAAAAAACCCACAGGCTTGTGGTGGTACGGTATTTGAATAGTGAGGTTTCTTTTGCAACGAGCGACCCGGCATCAGCAATAACAAAAGCTAAGTAAGCAAAAGAAACCTCACTATTCAAATACCGTACCACCACAAGCCTGTGGTAAGCAGTTCGTGCCATTAGCATAGACATCACTCCAAACATCTCCAAGATCTATGCCTCTTGGAGATGTCTGGAGTGTTGTCAATGCTTATGGAATAAGTTGGTTATCAGCCGTGATTTCACTCTCGTGCATTGTTACGAGTCGTTCGTAGAGAAGGAAACCTCTGTATTGTTTGCATTCGGCACACGTATATTAGACATGTCTTGCACTTCACGTAAGTTGTTCATATCTCTGCGAACGAAAATCTCGCTTTTGTCATAAAGGGGTCCCAGTTCGCAAAGGCCATCGGGCCGACGTCGACCCGACGACCTTTTGCGCATTGGGGTTGAACCTCCCAAAAAGTCGTCTGGGGCAGTCCCCGCATATTTTCTTTCACCTCTAATGTCGAAAATGTGACACCTCACGATGCCACTGTGTGTCAAAACGAAGAACAATCTTTTATTAAAACACAACGGGACAGATTTTCCTTTGAGATGTTTCTTGATATGATGTGTGTGATTTTTTTTTTGGGTATTACTTTTTATGATTGCATCACTATATTACGTCATGCATTCTTGCAATGGAAGTGTCCAGTTGAAACCCAGTATTTTTCGGGTCCTCGAGGGCACAAGCTGACTAAACTGGCATACTCCCCATACAGTTTTCTATTGAAAATCTAGCACAGGCGTGTATCCATAAATCATTTTCACAATTATTTATTGAAATGGTGATATAAATTAACACATTAAAATGGAATATGTCAGCCAAGAACAGTTTCAAGATACAGAAAGTAAATACCGTGAAACTGCCCCCAAAATGCTTAACTCATTCAGCTCGACGGCCGTATTTCCCAAATTTTGGAGGCGTCATCCAACGACTATGCACCAGTTGCATGATAATTCAAGGGCACTGCCAGATTAGCTTGGCGCCTGTCGGTGCCAAGCTAATCTGGCACTACCCTTGAATTATCATGGTCGACCCATCTCCTGCTGTAGTGCGTCAGGGCTGAATGGGTTAATACTACAGTCGTTTAACACATTCGGCCCCAGGACCGAAATCCTCAAATTTTGAAGTTGCAATCTGAAGGACTGTATTACAATTCTAGAGACAGGTCGAGTATGGTAGTTCAAGGGTGGTGCCAGAATAGCTTGGCGACTATGGGCGCCAAAGCTATTCTGGCACCACCCTTGAACTTCCATGCTCGATCCATGTCTTGCTGTGGTGTGTCGGGGTTGAATGAGTTAGACCAGGCTGTCTGAGAACACAAGCAAGGATGTTCAATGATGGGTGCTCACAGCATTGCCAGAAAATACTACGGACAATATTTTTAGAGCCCCTGTGTTGTTCTTTTGTTTTCAGTGCAATGATAGATTTTGTGAAAATAAAATGTTATGCCATGAGGCTGTATTTTGTGTGAAGGCGTATAATCAAAATCCGCGTGCCCAGGTCAATGTTTGGTGCAAAAGTGGCGGTCTAAATCCCTGGTTGTTTGCCACTCTTCACACAATGTGTGGTTTTAAGGACGCAGAGAATAAAAAGTGTATTTTCAAATCACAAAAATACGTGTATACTTCTGATGTAACAACGTTAAAATCGTGCGTTAGGAAAGCTTGGGCATTGTGTCTTGTGAAGGGCTGGGACCGTGGGAACTTATAGAAGTCATCCGTAGAGCTTCTGCATGGGTCTGAAATTGCAAAGCTTACAAGACAATCTTCTTAACCCCTTCACTACCACTGACCCCCAATTTCGCGTCTGAAACCACTGCACACTGATTGACATTTACATAAAGAACACAGATGGAAGTGGGACACAGCTTGGCATAAAGAACGTGCGACTAACAAGAGACATAACCCCTCATGAGCCCCCGCGGCTGCGGGGGCTCATGAGGGGTTATGTCTCTTGCAGCTGGGTAGCGTTCGCCTTGTGGATTAGTTATCTTTCGCGTTCACAGTGCATAGCTTGCTTGATTACCCTCACCCTCTCCCACGAATCATCTGTTAATTTTTTTTTTTACATGGCGGAAATCTTCCTGGGCCGTGTGTGTGTGTGTGTGTGTATGTGTGTGTGTGTGTGTGTGTGTGTGTGTGTGTGTGTGTGTGTGTGTGTGCGCGCGCGCGCGTGTGCGTGTACGTGCGTGCGTGCGTTTTTGTGTGTTTCTGTGTGTGTTTGTGTGTGCGTGCGTGCGTGCGCGCGTGCATGCGTACGTGTGTGTGTGTGGGTGTGCGCGTGTGTACCGTCGTGTGCGTGCGATATCTTTTTTTCATTCTCTGCCCGCTTGTCATAGAAGTTTTTACAAACTACCTCAGGCTGTACGAGAATATTACACAGACTTCAAATTCCTGTGGTCCTTGTGTAGAGGGAGTGCCATGAACTGGCACTGGTCACGCACTTCAAGGTGAAGGTTGTGGTATTCGGAGACGACATACAATGTTGATATAACCCTTTGCACTCTCAGCGCCAAGAGAGCACATCCCACATCTCACTATCGCACGTTACAGAACTACGCGCAAATTTCTGCTGAAATCTGACCGATCTTGAAAGGTCAAAGGTTGTGCTCGCTTTGCTCGGCGCCTAAAGGCGCCGAGCAAAGCGAGCATTACCTTCGAACGAAGTCAGTAACGCTACCAAACAAATGAGGCACTACCCTTGGACGATGATAGTCGATCCTGATCTCCCGATCGCAGTTCGCTGTGGAAGGAAAGTGCTTCGCGACAAACTTTGTTTTCTACGGTAAATTGTCTTGTTTTCTGTCGCACCTCACTCCGTCCAGGTACATTAGAACTTGACCCAGCACGAAAGCAACGCAGCTTTTGACGAGCACACTGGATGCCGGGTGAGCAACAGGTTCTTGGGCCGACCGTCGGCCAGCACTCGGCCAGCGCACGGCCGACTGTCAGCTCGAAGACGCTTTGACGTGCACGCTGGATATACATGTCTATTCCGCGCACAGACAGGGAGGGGTGATACCTCGGCTGGAGTCGGCACGCGAAGTTGACCGGTTGGGAGGGAGACAGTTCTGCACACCACATCCTGACCTCCTGAGATCGATGTGCATGCATGAACGTTTATGGCTGAAAGGAGAGGTAGGTTAACTGAAAACAACCAACCAAACAAAAGCAAGCCAACAACTAGCCCACCAATGAATCGACCAACCAACCAACCAGTCATTCAGTCCAGTTAGCCGGCATGCAAGCAGGCAAGCAAGCAAGCGAGCGAGCAAGCAAAAGAACAAACACACACATAAATGGGTGAACGATCCAAATTGAAAGGCATTTGATTAACCCATTGAACCCCACGCACGTATTTCCCAAATTTTGAAGGCGTCATCTAACGACTATGCATCTGTTGCAGGAGATGGATCGACCATGATAATTCAAGGGTAGTGCCCGATTAGCTTGGTCGACCCATCTCCTGCTGTAGTGGCCAGGGCTGAATGGGTTAAACCTTTTTGTCTTTGGATACTGACAAGCTTTCTCAAGTGTGAAATGTTCTAAATCTCTCTCTATCTCTCTCTCCATCAGTAGCAAAACGTCTTCAAACCCACGACAGCCCACCCCTCACCCGCCCCTCCCCCCTCCACACACACACACACACACACACACACAGAGAGAGAGAGAGAGAGAGAGAGAGAGAGAGAGAGAGAGAGAGAGAGAGAGAGAGAGAGAGAGAGAGAGAGAGAGAGAGAGAGAGAGAGAGAGAGAGAGAGAGAGAGAGAGCTAAGTAGTTCAAATGATAAATGAAAAGGATAACAGGCTTAATTGGGAATGAAATGGACCCAGGATAGAAAGAGACATAATATAATACATCGGTTAAGGCATCCCTAGGCCCTACGAGTATCCACGAAATACTTGCAAAGACCCTTTTTAAAACAAGCTAGCTATTGGGCGGATTTTACATGTTCGAGAAGCGCATTCTAGATATGTGTCCCTGAGAAGGATAAGCTGGTTTTATATAGATCGATCCTTGGTTTTGGGACTATGAAAAGCTTTCTGCTGTTTCCAAGCTTGGACTCAGACTTACGGAACAAAGTGGAGATGTACTCAGGTGTTTTGCGCTTCCACACTTTGAACATAAAAATTGCTTTGTTATAATTGAAATGATCTTAAAGAGGCAGGAGACCTGTTTTTGTGAGCATTTCTTTTGTGGTTAGGTGTGGATCCGGGCAGATTATTTTGGCCGCCCGTCTGTGTAGGGAATTGAGTCTCTTTAAATGGACCTCACTAAATCCATCCCAGACCGTTGACGCGTAATCGATGTGAGAACGTATGTGAGCGTTATAAAATAGCTTACGGGTATCTGAATCAGTATGATATTTCAGTTTTGATAACAGAGAGAGAGAGAGAGAGAGAGAGAGAGAGAGAGAGAGAGAGAGAGAGAGAGAGAGAGAGAGAGAGAGAGAGAGAGAGAGAGAGAGAGAGTGTGTGTGTGTGTGTGTGTGTGTGTGTGTGTGTGTGTGTGTGTGTGTGTGTGTGTGTGTGTGTGTGTGTGTGTGTGTGTGTGTGTGTTTTCGCATGTCCCTATTCTTTTTCCCCACCCAGAGCATTTAAAAAAAAAAAATCAGGTCTCCACACATCTAACCCCCCACAGACGCCTTCGGCCTGTCACGAGAGGGATGTAAATAGGATCTTTAAAAAGCACGCATGAGTCCTCGCAGTTTGTTGAAGCTCATGCGGGTCTGTGCCTCTATACGTCTCGTTCACAGCAGCAGCATTTTAAGTTCAAGCGTCCCACCAACGCGCTGCAGATCGAACACTTGCGCATGCGCTGGTGACGTCATCTTGACAATCACGTGACGGGAGCCAGACGACAACCCAGCAAAAAGGAGGGGATAATCCGAGAGCGCATCACCAAACAGACAAACTCGGAGGGACAGGGATTAGATACCGTTGCCCTCTTTTTCTCTCTCTCATAAAGCACAGACCGCGTTCGGACTTCGACTACAGCTGACAGAGAGACTCTCTTAGGTTTGGCCGATTCGGCAACGCTTTTCAGTATCGGTCCTAGGTCTTAGTTTTTGGCTGAGCGCCTACGGCTACAAGAGCTCAGTGACTGATTTCGCAACAGAGTCCAGTCTTTTTCCTTTTTGGCGAACAGCCTTTACAGTGGGCAGGGCCGAAACACCGGATAAGTGCGTGATCCTACATTCGACAGGGAAAAAAAATCAGATTCACACAATGGGCACAGGATGTGAGAAGACAGAAATCTGAGATGTCTCTTGGGGAATCAAAACTCGAATCTTCAGACCTGTCAGGCTCCAGGTTGAGAAAACATTGAGCTCCACGCAGAGCAGGTGGGGATATCGAAAGTAGGGGACAGCATCTGTCAGAGCACGAACAGATTTCATGTAAGTCAGATTTTCATTCAGTCTTTCACATTAAACACGCGTGGATTCACTCGTTGAAGTATACTGACGAGCTAAAGAAATGCGACATTTTCGGAACCATCGGAAACACTTTAGTGTTTCCGATGGTTCCGAAAATGTCGCATTTCTTTTGCTCTTGTATATCTAAACGTGGCGTATTTTCTGTCTCGTAATTCACAGGGTTTTACTGACATTTATACACTATCTTATTTATTCTTAATCAACGCTAGTGGTAGATGTTTTAAAATATGATTTTCATTACAAACCAAGCCAGTATGAACTTGAACATAAAACTAATATGACATCGACTTGACTTGAAATTAATATGACACAGACGCAGTCTGTGTCATATTAATTTCTAGTCAAGTCGACGTAATACTAGTTTTCTGTTCAAGTTGATACTTGCTTTGAGTTTAATCCGTCTGTGTCTTTTACGGTTTCTTAGCGTCTGTGTCATATCAATTTTCGAGTCAAGTTAATACCTGTTTAGTGTATGTTTCCTATGTAACTTTTGCTAGCGTCTGTGCCATGTGAAATGTATTTTTTGTATGTGTCCTTAAATTTATAGTAAAGTTGATGTTTGCTTAGCGCCCGGGTAAATTTTCTTAACGTCTCTGTCATTATAATATTCTGGTCGCGTTAAGGCTTTCTGGTCAAATTAACACTAGCCTGTGTTAAATTAGTTTAACGCTTTTGGCTGTCGGTAGCGGTTTTAGTCACGATGAATCCTGTAGAAATCATCGCGACTAAAACCGCTACAGACACCCAAAGGGGTAAGCTAAGTTGACATAGACTTTTGTTAATTTAACCAGAAAGCATTATATTAACACATTCTGCTCCAGTACAGAAATCCATCAAATTTTGAAGTTGCCCCCTGAAGACTGCTTTACACTTCTGGAAACAGATCGAGCGTGATAGTTCAAGGTTTGTGCCAGAATAGCTTGGCGCCTATGGGCGCCAAGCTATTCTGGCACACCCCTTGAACTATCACGCTCGATCCATGTGTTGCCGTGGCGTGTCGGAGTTGAATGAGTTAACCATAAAGCTTTACTTACGGTCTGTCACATTTTGATTTTCTCGTCAACTTGGTTAAAACATGAATTTGCAAAGACTGATATCAAACAACTTCTGTTACATTTCAGACGTAATCTTCTCAACATCAAGTATCATGGATTTGAAGAATAAGGACAGCTGATCATCATTAGGAAAACGTAACTATACTGGCAGTTTAACAATTACAGTATAATTATTGTCATCTGTGTGATAGTCTATCTGAACCAGACATATATTGTGATTAGCCCTTTGTCAGGACATTTATTGACTTTGGGGTATTGCTGAATCAATCACATCTTCAAGTTTACAATTACAGTCCAGGAAAGTCCATCTGTCTGTGTGAAAACTGATGGTCTTTTCCTCACATTTTACGCATAAATGTGTCAACATGTAACGCTGCTAAGCGTTGAGTTTTGACATTTCATTAAATCGGCTTGTTAAGGTAGTGGAACTATTTTCATTGAAAGTGTGTGTATCAAAACATTGACTGCTTCGTGGTTTCTGGTCATATTATCTCAGACTTACGTTGATGCCTTCCAGCAGACATGAGTGTACACGTCAGTAAAATGAAGTATGCACACTGACTGATACTCACCACAACGTTTGCTCATTAGGGGCATCCTACCCCCTGAAGTGAAACCTTATGCATTTGTGATATCATTGTACAAGATGCAAGACAAAATAGAAATGGCTCCTTGCGTGGAAAATCAATTCTCTGCCGTCATGAGTGACCAAGAGGATAATATATCACACACGAAGACTCAGGATGCTGTAAAATGCACTGTCAGCATAATGCATACCAACAACCTCAGCCACGTCTGGCATGTTGTCCCCAGAGGACGAGACATTGTATCCACCCTGAGTCCACTGCGGCGGCACAGTAGCTGCAGCCATACACGTGCTAAAGTCCGCGTGGCGACTACCAGCAGGACGCCATCCCGCGTGTGGCTGTACGTATTAACTCTTGTCTTTCTGTATTGCAAGTGCAAGGCAGAAGACATATCCCTGTATAGATCCCCCATGCTCTCCCCTTGTCACGCCAACAGAGGCCTTCAACAGACATTTGTCAGAGACCCGTTGGACTGTAGTTTGTTTTACACGTGTTTCGGCAATAGGTTCTGGAAAATGTCCTGTACCACACCCGGCACTGTGTATTCGCTGAAATTCAAAGTGTGTGTGTGGAGGAACTCTCGCTTTGATGACTGCTCTGAAGAAAGCGGAGACGTAACGAGGGAAACGACATCCAGTCTTATAGTTCACTACGTGGACAGCACTAAACCCCAGCTCATCAACAGCACAGACTTTGATACAGAGCTGCACATGATCACGGAGAAGCCACGGGTGACAGTCTATCCCACTAGATATGTCCCCACCACGCCTGCTGCACTCACCACCAATGCCCCACCAACGTTGCCTCCTCACAGGTCGTCAGTGTCGCCAAGGTGGAATTGGACGCCGCGAACACAACGACCACGAGAACCTACAACGCCAGAGTCACCACTGACCACTACACCATCACCAGTGACCATGACAACTGTCAGATATACTCAAGAACAGCCGCTGTCTCCGCCTCAGACTAAATTTGAAGACGGTAACGAACCAAAGACACGAGGTGTTGATGAACGAAAGAGTCCATTTGCTCCGAGAAAAACAGAAGATGGTGATTCTCAGGCAAAGCTTCAAGGACAGAGAAGGCCTTCATTAGAGACAGTGCAGGAGACGAAGATACGACAGAAAGAGAGGAAACCGTCTATGTGGAGCACTCTACAGACAGACTCGCAAAACAATCAAAGACATCGTGGTCAACAGAGTCCATTTAAACCGAGAGCATCTGAAGAAAATACGTCAGAGACAAAGTTGCCCAGAATACACCAAGAAATGAGTCCTTCAACTCAGTCTGCACCGCAAGACTTGCACTGGACAACTGCGTCAGCTCCCAAAATACTTACACAATATGTATCCACCACCCAGCCACCAAGCCCTCAGACAGAGCTTGTAGCACCTACTATCCCAAAACAGCACGTTCCTGTCACCCCACAGCCTCAGAACGACGACAATGCGAGGACAAGAAAACCTAGACCCGAATATAAGCAGGACAATTCTAATGAACTGATAAAAACGCCATTCACGCCAGGACCTTTACAACAAGAGCAAGATCAGCTACAGCAACAACAGCGGCACCAAGAACAGTTGCAACAAGAAGAAGAACGGCTGAAGCAACAACAACAAGAACGGTTGAAAGAACAACAGCGACTGCACCAAGAACGGTTGAAACAACAGCAAGAAGAGCAAGAACGGTTAAAACAACAACAAATACAACAGCAACAAGAACGACTGAAACAGCAACTAGAGGCACAGTTGAAACAGCAACAACAAGATCAAGAACGATTGAAACAGCAACAGTTGAAACAAGAACAAGAACGATTGAAACAACAGCAGCTGAAACAAGAACAAGAACGGCTGAAACAACAGAAGCTGAAACAAGAACAAGAACGGTTGAAACAACAACAAGAACAAGAACGATTAAAACAACAAGAACAAGAACGGCTGAAACAACAGAAGCTGAAACAAGAACAAGAACGGTTAAAACAACAACAAGAACAAGAACGATTAAAACAAGAAGAACAAGAACGGCTGAAACAACAAGAACAAGAACGAATGAAACAACAACAGCTAAAACAAGAACAAGAACAAGAACGAATGAAACAACAACAGCTGAAACAAGAACAAGAAAGATTAAAACAACAACAGTTGAAACAAGAACAAGAACGAATGAAACAACAACAATTGAAACAGCAACAAGAAGAACTGATTAAACAAAAACGAAAACTAGAACAAGACATGTTGCTACAAAAACAAAAACAAGAGCAACAAACTCTAGATGAACAGCTGGATGAGCGCAAACCCCCGCACTATCGAGAGAGGCCCCAGAAACCTAATCGTCGCAGAAAGAACAAGAACCGTCAGAGACCGATCGTCATAGACGACCAGGGACAGCCATGGTGGCTGCGAACCGACTCGCCCAAACCACAGAAACAGCACCTGCCGGACACGACGACGCTACGACAACAGCAGCAACAACAATTGTGGGAGGAGGGACCTATGGGGGATGAAGACTCAGCAGAGACAACGACGGCGGTGATGGCTGTGACGACAACTCTGGCCACCACGAGAACACCCGAGCACTTCACGTGGCGTGAGGAACCTAGCTTCACTGTCACAACACCAACAAACCCGCCCACCACTACCACCTCCACCATAACCACCACCATAACAACAGCACTGTTGACGACACCTCCTTCACCACCATCCATGACTGCAATGACAACAACGACGACAATGTCTGCCATATCCACATCAAGATCGCCATCAACAACAGTAGCTCAGATGTTTCCTAGGACCACACCAGACGGCACCAAGCGGTCCCCCTCCCTTCCTCACAGGGCTCAAATGGCAGGTAAGGAAAGAGTGCTTTCTCACTTACATATACAGATTAACTTTGACGTTTTCTTTGAGGCGAGTGTCGATGGTACTGTCACTGATTGTTTCTTGTCGGTGATGTTATTGGTGTTGCATAATGATTAATCTCTTGTATGCGTCTGTTCATCCTGATGACTCAAGCTAGGCATTTTACATGCTGCACTGACTCTCTCTCTCTCTCTCTCTCTCTCTCTCTCTCTCTCTCTCTATTTCTCCCTTTCTCTTCTCTATCTCTATCCCTCTCTCTCTCGCGCGCTCTCTCACTCTCTCTCTCTCTGGCTGTCTCTGTCTCTTTCTCTGTGATGTGTTCGTTTTCGTTTCAAGTTTGTTTGTGTACACAGGACAGCTTATAAGTCAGGACTAGTATTGCCTAATAGCTTTTTCCTGCGAGAAAAGATTTATCGTCATCATCATCATCATCATCCCCCCCCCACCCCCAGGACAACTTAGTTTTGCTATTTTATAATTTTTATTTCACATTTATCGCTTAAACTCAAACAAATCATTGAATGAATGCATCCGCGTAAGACTCATGGGCATTTAAAAAAAACAAACAAAACAATATTGTTCTTGTGTTAACCATGTGGGTGCCTGTAAGAATCATCGCGACAAAAACTGCTACCGACACGCAACGGGTTAAGTAAGAAGAAGGATCCGGGAACGTTTGCGGCATCCCCCCCCACCCCCCACTATCCCTCATAACCCACGCGGGGAATACGCCACAAGTACACTTCTATTCAAATGAGATACTCAGCATCTCATTTGAATAGAAGTGTACTTGTGGCGTACTCTCCGAGTGGGTCTGTCTGGGGCAGTACTTCGTTGGGTATACTACATTTTGCACAAATAATATTCATGCTTATAGTGGACTTGTGCATTGCTCTTTTACAAATGAAAACAGTTCAACGCTGACTTAAAATTCTCCTAATACACACCAAAGCATGGCTATAGGAAGTTGTCTCTGCGCTGCAAAGTGTGCAGCAGAGGACAGGTGTGTGCTGGTCTGTAATTTTGGACCTTATTTTTGTAGGCCTTAAGGTACAGAATCACAGAACAGCACATTTGTTTCTTCTGGCTCCTGCTTACATTTTTGGTCATTGCTGACGTCATAGTATTGTAATAATGTTCGCAAACCTTTAATATTTCTATCCTTCTTTCCCACTTTTTTTCCCCTTAAATCTGCAAGTCCAAACTGCCAAATTATTCTGACCTTCAAAATTTTGAAACAAGGGGCTTAACTCCTCCGTGCCCCAAGCGTCGGTAACTCGTTTCAAAGGTGCGATGTTCAAAAGCGCTCACGAGGCTGTGTGCGAAGGGTCTTCAGATTGGAGGCGCTAACTTGACAAGGTCAGGGTCCGTTTGAAAAAGCTTTGATTTCAACAGAGTTGTTCAACTTTTGTAGAGGCCCTCTCTGCTAAAAGAAAAAAAAAAAAATCTGCTTCGTTGTGTCCCGAAGTGGCAAGTGTGGTGTGCAGTGAGATTATCACTGTGTTAACAAACTAATCTATGTTTCAAAAACGCGTCTCCGGCTGAGGCGACAATGGTTTGCTAATAAAGAAATCCTCGCCGAGAGCGAAACGTGACCTTGGCATTGATGTTTTAAACTGTGTGCTGGTCTGTGATTTTGGACCTCAGGGCATGAAAGCCGTAAGGTCCAAAATCACAAACCAGCACACGGTTTGAAACCGTAAGATCTAAAAACCACAGTCGAGCCGTAAAATTCGAAAAAGCACACAAATCTAAGCCGGTAATTTCCCTTTAAAACAACTCTTATTTTTAAGAGTTGAAAAGCGTCTTTTTTTCTGCGGCCTTGAAACTCCAAATTTACCTCATGTACCTAATTGTTTGAAAAAGAATTAAACGTGTAATGTTTTTGTAAGCTTCCAGCTATTTACGTGAGCCCGAAAACATGTTGGTGTTTCTACTTGTGTCTCTACTTACTTATGTCGTTCTTTCTGAATTTGTTTGTGATGCTTTCTTTCTGTGCCCTTGAAACTTTTTATTTAATTGTTTGAACATATTTTGGTGATCTTCCAAGCACTATTCGTGAACCAGGTGAAAAAGTGTGTGTCTGTGTGTCTCTACATTTGTCTTTACTTACAAATCTCGTGGTTTCTTAATTTGTTTGTACATTTTTTTTCTGTGCCCTTGAAACTCCCAATTTACCTCGTTTACCTAATTATCTCTATTTAAAAATCTCTTGGTTTCTTAATTTGTCTGTGTGTTCTTTTTCTGTGCCCTTGAAACTCCCAATTTATCTCACTTACCTAACTGTTTGAAAAAGAATTAAAGGTGTGATGTTTTTGTAACTTTCAGCTGTGTTACGTGAGTCCGAAAAAAAATGCTTCCTCTCGACTTACTTATATCATGCTTTCTGAATTCCTTTGTGATGCTTTCTTTATGTGCCTTTGAAACGTCCAAGTTACCTCATTTTTACCTAATTGATGTGATGTTTTTGTAAGCTTCCAGCTGCTAACGTGAGCCCGAAGAAAGTGTTTGTCTCTACTTTTGTCTTTACTTATTTATCGCGTGATTTCTTAATTTCTTTGAGATGCTTACTGTCTATGTCCTTGAAACTTCCGAGTCCCCTCATTTTACCTAATTGTTTGAATAAGAATTAAGCGTGTGATCTTTTGGTTAGACTCCAGCTCTTTACAAGACACGGAAACAGACGCTTTTATGTCTTGTCTCACTTGCCTACTGCCGCTTTGTTAATTTGTGTGTGATGTGGTGTTTTTTTCCCCTGCGCCCTTGAAACTTGCCCTTTACGTCATTTACTTAATTGTTTGAAAACGTGTGATCTTTTTGTGAGCGTCTAACTCTTTGCCAGGGACATAAAATCTATTTAACACGCAAAAGGCTGTCGGGCCGAAGTCGGCCGGAGTGGGCTCGCGCACGGTCGTGCGCGGGCCCACTGCGGCCGACTTCCGCCCGATGGCCTTTGCGTGCTTCGTTAATTTGTTTGTAAAGCCTTTAACTAATGTACGTGCTCTTTTTACGTCTCGTTTGTGTTGTTCTTATTCTTGTGCGATTGGCTCTGTCTCCGTCTTTTGTTCACTAAAAAAAAAAACACCACTTAATCTTTCTTTTGTGTCAGGGTGACGGTCATTAAACCGTTGACCTTAAGATCCTAGCTCTAACTCTGTTGACGTTTTATTCGCAAATGTCACCAAGCATTTACAGAGGAGACAGCAGGGTTAGCTGGGAGGGATCAGGATGGGTCACTGCACATGTTTTACAAATGTAAAAATCGCTACAGAATTCAATGGTTTTTCGGTGATTTGAGAGTTGTGAGAACGAAAAGTTGGAAGTAGGATTTTTGAGAACGAGAGTTTGAATGAGAGTGTGAAAATGGGAGTTTTGAGAACAGGAGTTTGAAACTGGGAGTTTTGAGAACTAAAAATTGAAAGTGGGAGTTTTGAGAGTGAGAGTTTAAGAGTGGGAGCTTTGAAAAACGAGAGTTTAAAAATGAGCGTTTTGAGAACGAGAGTTTAAAGTGGGAGTTTTGAGAACTACAGTTTGAAAGTAGAAGTGTTATGAATGAGAATTTTAGTAATGGGCAGTTTGAAAGTAGAAGCTTTGAGAATGAATATGTTGGGAGTTATATATCAGCTGTAGTATTTGTGCTACAGTCTCTAGTTCCGGATACGACACGTCTTGAACTAGTTAACATGATTTCAGGCCTTCTAAAAAGAAATGGAACTAAAGCGTCAGATTTCTTCTCTCTGTCTCTCTGTCTCTCTATCTCTCTGTCTCTGTCTGTCTCTCTCTCTCTCTCTCTCTCTCTCTCTCTCTCTCTCTCTCTCTCTCTCTCTCTCTCTCTCTTTTCATCATCGGCGCTCTTGATAGCTAAAGTGTATTGCTTAAAAAGCTTGGCGCCAAGGCGCCAAGCTTTTTTAAGCAATACACTTTACTCTCTCGCTCTCTCGCTCTCGCTCTCTCTCTCTTTCTCTCTCTCTCTCTCTCTCTCTCTCTCTCTCTCTCTCTCTCTCTCTCTCTCTCTCTCTCTCTCTCTCTCTCTTCTTCATCGGCGCTCTTGATAGCTAAAGTGTATTGCTTAAAAAGCTTGGTGCAAAGGCGCCAAGCTTTTTAAGCAGTACACTTTGCACTTTATCTCTCTCTCTCTCTCTCTCTCTCCTCTCTCTCTCTCTCTCTCTCTCTCTCTCTCTCTCTCTCTCTCTCTATCTCTCTCTCTCTCTCTCGATAACCGAGTTAGTAAACTCAGATTTGTCTTTCGAATAATTGAATAGTTCTTAAACAGCCCGTTGGCAGAAACCTTTCCAAAAATAGTTTGAAACAAACTACGTTTTCATGCAGAAAAAGAAATGAGTTAGCTCTGATGTTGTAACGCCGAGCAAGCGACACTGCGGTAAGAAGAAACGAGAATCCTCTGCATGTCGTGTCACATTTATTCACCCCGTTCATGGAATCATTTCATACAGCTGGCGCTTAAAATGGCGGACTTTCCACAAGTTACTACAAAACTCTCTTTTTCACGAACTACCCTTCCCGACCCCCCTGGTCAGCACGCCTGCCAACCGGCTGTTGTATGCCCACCAAAGTTGTCTCAAAGATTTCACCGCAAGATTCTGGTCAGTAGACAGTTTGGGAGTTAATCCCGCGAGAACAGACGAGATTAGCGCGTGATTACAGCTCATGCTGTGTAACAATGACTTTCATTGTCTGAGATCACGTTGTTAAATATGGAGAAGCGCGCTTGAATGTTTGGTGATGTTAAAAGTGTGTACTTGTGATAGGATATGATAATATTTGAAAGATGTTTTTGGTATGTGGCCGAAGGGCACTGAGTTCACTTTCTTGCCTTTCTTTCAAAATTAAGACGTCGATCATTTACAAACGGACTACGGCGGTTATTTTTGGAGACAATTTTCAAAGGAAGCATTGTGAATATACAGCTTTCTCTGAGGTCATTCTCCAAATTATTTCTGATTGCACTTAAAATTGTCATCATTTGTTGACACGACATTGTATGTGAGCCTGCTGCTTAGCCATAGTAATCCATTACGATGTGTGTAGCGTTTGCCCTTAGAGTTCAACTTTTAGCCGAACACCACCCAACTCAGTGCAAGAGGTATAGATCCTCATGAGCCCCCGCAGTTGCGGGGGCTCATGAGGATCTATGCCTCTTGCTGAAATCACTTTGTATCATTGTTCCTTTGACAGCTGTGGAGCTTTAACGTTTAACTCATTCTACCCCAAGACCGAAATCCCCAAAGTTTGCCGTTGTTCTCTGAAGACTGCATTGCAGTGCAGGACACAGATCGACCATGACAGTTCAAGGGTGATGCCAGAATAGCCTGGCGCCCATAGGCGCCAAGCTATTCTGGCATCACCCTTGAACTATCATGGTCGAGCCATATCTTGCTGTGATGTGTCTGGGGTAGAATGAGTTAAGTTACAATGATTTCAAAAACACAGTCTGCGTGCACTGGAAATGATGGGGTTAATTCGACCTCAGTCCCTTTCTCCCTTCGTCCATCTGTCCATCCATCCAGCCATTTGCTGTCTGTTTTCTTTGCTGTGTGCTTCTGTGTTTGCACGTCTCGGCTTTTGGTTCTAATACGAATTAAAAAAGGTCTTTAATAAGATTTGATAATGCAGCTTAGTCATGAGGCCGATGTTGGCCTTATCTGTGCGCCCGGCGAACAAGGGCCAGCAGACTTTTGCTCACCGGGCTGCACATTTAAACGAGGCAGTTTAGTGTTACACATACCGCTAACCTTTCGCTCCAGTTAATCAGCTATTCATAATATTAATATACATAATGTTATGTGTATCACTCATTAAATTTGTCACCGAGACTTGATGACCTCAGCATTGTATTGTTGAAGTATTAGAATCGCATTTGCAGTGGTCACCTACTTTGCAATTGAACAGTTAACCTTTTCTGGTGACTTATTTCAATTTTTTTTTTAAAATCACGAGTGTAGTGGTAGATTTATTTATTTATTTATTATTGATTGATTTATTTGTTCGTTTATATATTCATTTATTTATTTTTTTAAAAAAAATCATTCGAAAAGTAACACGTACTTCTCAGTCATGTACGTTTTCTTTTAACCCCTTCACTTGCCGAGAAAAAGGTGAAGAGGATTGAACTACAAGAGACATAGATCCTCATGAGCCCCCGCGACGGCGGGGGCTCATGAGGATCTAAGTCTCTTGCTGAGACCAGTTTGTATCAATGTTTCTTGGACGGTGTCGGCTTTTGAGGTTGAATGAACCAAGATTTCAGAAACTAAACGTACTACACTGGCAGGGAAGGGGTTAACGGAACTCTTTAGGAGTTAAAATGCACGGTGACCTTTCCCCCTCAATGATATAAAAAAACTACTCTGTTTCTGTATGTTCGCACCTTCTGCGTTCAAAACAGGTGCGTTGGTCTATGATTTTGGTCCAAAATCACCGACAGACACACATTTAACCCCTTTGGCTGTCGGCAGCGCTTTTTTTTTTTTTTTTTTTTTTTTTTTTTTTTTGTCGCGATGATTCCTGCAGGAATCATCGCGTCAAAAAGCGCTTCCGACAGTCAAAGGGTTACTAAACTGTACTAACCCAAGTTACTAAACTGTTTTAACCCAAGCCTAGTTTCTTTCCCAGCTGCACATTACCGCAAGGGGTATTGATCCTTAGCTGGATATTATTTCATTGGGCGTGGACATTGTCGCAAAAATGACCTACATAAACTGTCGCAAAAAGATCTTCCGGCGTTCCGAGCGGTCGGAAGTTATGGCCAACTGTTCCCAGTTTTTGTGTGCACGACACGCTTTTTGCCAGGAGATAGAAATACACGACTTCCGCATTTCTTTGCCAATATTACCATAGGATGTGTAAATCCTCAAATACAGCATTCGCATACTGGCTCACATCCCAGACTGTGTATGCCTTCCTACTCTGTTCAACCGTACGATGACGTTAAAAGTAGCGGACAAAAATAGTCCGAAGTCAGACTTTCAGCTGTGCATATGCGCGCTGATCCGGATAATTTTTTTGTGTGCGGTATAGTGGAGAAGGTTTAGTTCAGCGTGCTAGCTTGTCGTCTGCTTACTACCAGGTCGCTATTCTAAGCGGGTGGAAGGAAACAAATGGCGCTGTGTTTATGGAGAAGAGATCTTTGAATATATGAGGCCAGCATAAAGCATTGATTCTCATGAGCAACTGCACCTGCAGGGACTCATGAGAATCTATGTTTTTTTGTGTGTGGTTTTTGTAAGCGGAAGGGGCTAGCTAGGAGACGGGACAAAGAGACCCAGGCACGCAAAAAAACTGACTTGTTCCATTTGGTGGACAAAGCAGTACAGTCAAACGATGCCGATCTAGTAAGACGGAGGAATTCTCATGAGCTCTTATGGCTGCAGGACCCCACGCGTGTCTGCGCCTCTTGCAACTAGCTGGCTTTGACTGATACACTGAGCGTAGACAGAAGGTAATGTTTAATTTGACCGAGTGCTTTTCTGCCTGCGAGGAACTGAGATGTAAGTGAACGAAACTGGCCCAAACCAGCAAGAGGTGTAGATTCTCATGAGCCCCTGCGTCAGCAGGGGCTCATGAGAATCTATGCCCCTTGCATAAGAAAACACTCGTTGCGAGATCCACACACAGCCAGGAAAGCCCCCCCCCCCCCCCCCCCCCACCATGCCAGTTTGATTCTGGGCATTAGCCAAGGGGCTTAACTCTGTTTGCCCGCTGGCCAACAAAGGGGCGTCACCCTCGGAGGAACTGGATAGCTGGGGCTCAGGAAGAACCTCTGCACTTGCAACTTCTGCTTCGGATCCAAGACTGGGTGGGAGGGCAGGAATTCTGTAGCGTGTGCATCCGACAAGTCGATGACAAACCCCCAAGTCGCACGCACTTCCTTTAACAGTGGATTCATTTTTTTGGTGTGTGTGTTCTCTCTTTGTAGTTTTGAACAAATTTAAAGATTCTGTCCACAGGCTTTTACGCAAAAAAGCTTTCGGGCCGAAGTCGGCCGCAGTGGGCCCGCGCACTGTCGTGCATGGGCCAACTACGGCCGACTTCAGCCCGATGCCCTTTGCGTGCTGGGTAGGCATCCCAACACGGAAAAGGCACTGATTCTCACGCTGATTACAGCAGACGATGCTCTGATACTCGTTGTCTGAAAAGGTTAAACTTTTAGGGCTTAACGTCTTTTGGCCACCACGAAGGTGATTTCAAAGACAGGGTACCGAACACGATCTGAACAAGTTTTGACGCCCAGGTGGTTTCGAACCCGCGACCTGTAGGCCGAGAGTCGAACGCTCTATCACATGTGGTAATTAGCCTTCAGCTCCCTTTCTTTGTGTCGGAGTCTCTTGTATGCTATCTTAGATCTACGAAACCATAACACGTAGATCTAGGTTAAACACAGAGAAGGGAGAAAAATATACATGATTGACCAAAGACCATAGATCTGGTTGGTGTAATCACAAGAAAATGACAGGAAAGGGGGCTGGGGGGGGGGGGAGGAGGGGGCGCAATCTGGAGTGCAGAAGCATCCCAACTCCCCCCCCCCCCCCGCATCATACATTCACTGGATTTCCAGCCCCTTCATTCCTGAAAATTTAGATCTAAGTCCCCCTATTGGTGCGGGAGTCCAGACTGCATATCCAGTCACCTCTGGGTTTCCTTTCATGTAAGATCTGTGTGAACTGCAGCTTTTCCAGAACAGTTGAACCCGGAAGCGCAACTTTTTGCTGAACCATTAACCCCTTCACTGCCGGAGAAAGAATGGACGCCACACACTACCGCAAGAGGTATTGATCCTCATGATCAATTGCGGGGGCTCATGAGAATCTTTTGTGTATCATTGTTTATGGGACGGCAGGAGACTATTTCGCGTTGAATTTACACGGATTTCAGAAGTATAGTGTAACGTACGGTGGTAGTGAAGGGGTTTAACTCATTCGCGGCCAGCCGCGTCCGCATGCGCGGCATAAGCCGCGCATCTGGACGCGGCTAGCCGCGAATGAATTAAAGCGCGCCGCGCAAACTTTGAATTCAGTCCCTAAATTCAGTTGCATCGTTTTACGCGTCTGACGGAAGCACAAACTCATTGTTGGCAGGCCCATCCACAATTTGTTCCTCTGCCAGGACTCGCGAGGATCGCTGCTCCTTGCAATTCGATGTGGCGTCCGGCAGCGGAAGGCGAAACACATTCGGGTCGCTAAAGCCGCGAATCCGGATGCACCACGACTCGAATGTGTTAATGGATTGCTTCTGTATTATGAGGACAAGTGCTCACTTCCGCCAGTCGTCTGGGTCTCCTTCCTATTTTTGACTCTTCGTAACAAAGCGGGGCACGGGTTGCGGTGCACGCGTTACCGAACTCTCCCTAAAAAGAGGCACTTGTTATTTGCGGCGCATGGGTTTTACCACGCAATAATTATCATTACCATCCTCCCTTTTAGGAATCTGAAATGACGCTCACGCTCATTCCATTAAAAGAGCCAAGCAAAGTCGAAGGAGAATGAATTTTGAGTCATCTGTTCTTCAAGTAATATAATCTGAAGTAACATTGCTAATAAAAACTGGATGACGAAAAAATGATTGCTTGTATCTCAAAGTATTTCCCATAACTATGAATCTGACAAACCTCAGGAATGAATTCTTCTAAGAAAGCATATCGTCGTACAACCTGGCGTGCCTCTCTCTCTGTCTGTAAAAGTCTCTGCCTCTGCCTCAGTCTTTTTCTGTCTGTCTCTCTCTCTCTGTCTCTGTCTCTCTGTCTCTGTCTCTGTCTGTCTGTCTCTGTCTCTCTCTCTGTCTGTCTGTCTGTCTGTCTGTCTGTCTGTCTGTCTCTCTCTCTCTCTCTTCATCATCATCGGCGCTCTTGATAGCTGATGTGTATTGCTTAAAAAGCTTGGCGCCAAGGCAATACACTTTGCACTCTCTCTCTTTCTCTCTCTCTCTTTCTCTCTCTCTCTCTCTCTCTCTCTCTCTCTCTCTCTCTCTCTCTCTCTCTCTCTCTCTCTCTCTCTCTCTTTGATGCACTTTACATTCATAAGCACTTCCCCTGCCCCCTCCCTCCCCGCTGCAGACCTGAGCTAGGAATCTCCGATCAATTGGTTACACTTTGGCATCACTGTAGTGTCTCATTTGTGTGTAGACTCCTTTCGTAACCAGTATTTCTTAAGAACACACACACACACACACACACACACACACACACACACACACACACACACACACACACACACACACACACACACACACACACACACACACACACACACACACACGCACAGTGTGACATAACTCTTACATCAAGCAAACACGCACACAGGCACGCACACACATTCTACTCACAAACACACAAAATAAATATAGATCTTGAAGGACACGAAGCATTAGATCGCAATACATTAAGCGAAAGGTCCTCGGGCCGACGTCGGCCGCCCTTGCCCCGCGCTCTCAGCTGAGCGCGGGGCAACGGCAGCCGACATCGGCCCTAATACCTATTGCTTAGTGGTTGCGTTTCTTCGAGAAATAGACTGGCTTAAAAAAAAAAGAACAAATTGGTTTAATTTACAAGACAAGGTAAGAAGGGGGCAGAGAACGGTTGGCAATGCGTCTGCTAAGACCTCCAGTTTACAAATGTAACACAAACCCAAACAAAAACACGAATGAACCAAAGGTTCGCGTGGAAAAAGGAAGGACAGATCTGTTACCGCAAGGAGTTGTCTCTCTTAGACACATTTTGAACAATGTCGTTGCCAGCTAGTAAGAAGGAGAGGAAAAAAAGGTGGAGGGGTGGGGGTGGAGAGAGAGAGAGAGAGAGAGAGAGAGAGAGAGAGAGAGAGAGAGAGAGAGAGAGAGAGAGAGAGAGAGAGAGAGAGAGAGAGAGAGAGAGAGAGAGAGAGAGAGAGAATACATTCCCGCTAACACGAAAGGAAATCGTTCATATTACACGCTTTGTCGACGCTTTCAACGGACCGCCTGCCTTAGTGAACAAGAACATATTTCAATCTGAGCCCGCGAAAACAAAATTACATCAGCTTGCAGAGTTGGCAAACAATGACGAAATACAAAATTCAGTTCGGATAACGTTTGCGTATGACGTTTGCCTTAAATAGTATTATGATAATGCGGACAGACCCTGTGAAGATGACAGCTTGTGCAGTGATATGGATTGATGGACGTAAACGTCGGGTCTGTCTTCAGAACATGACGACAGAAGTAATGCTTGTCTGTGATTCTGGACCTTACGGCTGAAAGCCGTATGGTCCAGAATTACAGACAAGTACACGTGTGTTTTTTTTCAGGCATCAGTTTACTTTACATGCTCGTCTTGGAATAACGCTGGTCGGAGTATTCTCAACTATTCCTGCGTCATCCAGAACAATACGCCATTTATACATCAGACATCCGGGGCATTTCTGGTCTCTTTGACTTCATGATTAGAGAGCTGGTTCATGCCATTCCATTATGACGTTATACGCGTGTGTGTGGTCTGTGACTTTGTACCGTACGAAGGTAGTGGATATGCCATTTAGGCACAACTTTTGGTGATCCCTCCGCTTGAGTTGACATTATGCTGACACAGACGATTCAGGTCGTTTCTATAGGATATTATAGTCAGTGTGTGTTGGTCTATGACTTTGAACCTTACCGCCATAGTCTCGATGCAGACCTTCACTGGTTCTTGCTGGTCTGTGTCTGAAGTCGTAAGGTACAGAATCAAAGACCAGCACACACGCATGGCTCTTAAGACGTCATGTCCTAAATCCGGCGGCAAGGAGATGAGGGCCACGCGTGTAAAATGCAAGGAAACGTTCAAATAAGACACAGAAACACGCTTAACAATGACGTCGAAAGTCAAGCTGTAGTATGTTTAGCACCCAAAACCAATAAAAGACAGCTGAGAATTTCAATGTATTAAGACAAACCAAACACTCACGGATTCCAAGAGTCTCAGAATGCACTATAACTCATTCAGCCCGACGGCCGTATATCCCAAATTTTGGAGGCGTCATCTAATGACTAAGCACCAGTTGCAGGAGATGGATCGACCATGATAATTCAAGGGCAGTGCCAGATTAGCTTGGCGCCGACAGGCGCCAAGCTAATCTGGCACTACCCTTGAATTATCCTGCTCGACCCATCTCCTGCTGTAGTGCGTCAGGGCGACAAGCCAAACATTCACGGGTACCAAGAGTCTCAAAATACACAGTAATCATCGCTGAGTCATCTTTAAGACGATATCCAAAAATGCACATGCCACGAGATTTCATACTTTGCAAAAGGTCTCCAGTGAGATTACAAGTCACGTAATATCAAATGCATGGTAGGACTTTTCAGCATGCTTGTGCTGGTCTCACTTGCATGAACGAACTTAAATCATGCGCAAGCCACTAAGCAAAGTGCTCTGCTTTGAGACTCTTGGAATCCGTGAGTGTTTGGTTTGTCTTAATACATTGAAATTCTCAACTAAATGTTACTGCTTTTACTTGCTGAATAATTATGAGGCCGTTTGACTTTTGACGTCACTATTAACCTTATACACTACAAAAACACAACCCAGGTTGTATCGACAATGACTAGCCTCATTCAACAGAGCGTCCTCTTTGTCTCTAAGACTCTCGTGGAATCTTTGTTCAGCTGATCTCAATGCATTGTAATTCTCAAATAGCATTAAGTTTTCTGCCGTTCTCAACATTCTACCGTTTCAGCTGTGACATCATTGTTAACACGCGCTCATTCAGCCATCATACAGTACAACAGCAGATTTACGGCATATCAAAGAATCAATGAAACTTTATTTAACCAGTTCGGTGCCGAGAAAATTTGAACATGACCCAACTGCAAGAGGGATAGATCCTCATGAGCCCACGCAGCTGCGGGGACTCATGAGGATCTATACCTCTTGGCGACACCACACTCAATCCATTTTCCTGGAACAGCTAGGGTGGTTTGGTGTTGAATTAACTCATTCAACCCGGCGCACGTATTTCCCACATTTTGGAGGCGTCATCTAACGACTATGCACCTGTTGCAGGAGATGGATCGACCATGATAATTCAAGGGTAGTGCCAGATTAGCTTGGCGCCGACAGGCGCCAAGCTAATCTGGCACTACCCTTGAATTATCATGGTCGATCCATCTCCTGCTGTAGTGCGTCAGGGCTGAATGGGTTAACGAGGATTGCAAAAACACAGTATGCGTGAACAGGCATATACGGAGGGGGTGGGGGTGGGGGGCGGGGGGGGGGGGGACGACACGCACGTGTAAATGCCTACATTGCATAATAGTTAAAAGTGGGTGCCTGAATAACTCGGTGCCGTGTGCAGTCTTCAGAGAAAAATTCGGGAACTCGGACTTTGCTTGCTCAGCGTGTTGAAATCTTCCTCAGGCACGTGTGCAATTATACCCTCTGACAAATCAAGAACAACAGTTTTGAAATGGTCGTCAAAATCCGTAGCGCTCGGTAAATATTCTGATGACGCCATAGTCGAAGATATTTCATCGTGTGCTGGTCTGTGATTTTGGACCTTGCGGCTGAAAGCCGTAAGGTCCAAAATCACAGTCCAGCATACATTTTCTTTTGCAAAGAATCTTCTTCTTTTCCCTCTCATGTTTGTCAAAGTAATTCTCGCTTTTTATTGACAGACATTTCTACACGGGCTTACACTGATTCTGATATCACGTTCAGCGGAATATCATAGCTGGCTCAATTATTCGCATGTTGGCATAGAGGACAATACACCACAAAGAGAGAGAGAGAGAGAGAGAGAGAGAGAGAGAGAGAGAGAGAGAGAGAGAGAGAGAGAGAGAGAGAGAGAGAGAGAGAGAGAGAGAGAGAGAGAGAGAGAGAGAAAGAGGGTGGGGGTGGGGGGAGAGAGAGAGAGAGGCGTAGGTGCTTGTGGGTTGTAAACCTTGACGTTTTTTATTTGTGAATTGACATGGGCAGTGTAATGGTTGCCTTTCGTAAACGAGTTCGTCTTAAACCGTAATGATTTAGTAGTGGCTGTAAGTAACTCCAGTAAAGTAGAATTGACAAAATTCAGATTCAAATACACAATTGTCCATCAGGATTGAAAACTTTCCTTGGCTTGGTAGATAACCGCAGATGATGATAACACCTCCCTCCCAAACCGCCTCCCTCCCAAACATATAACGCCACTCGTCATGTTATATTGCAGTTCGTTCTTGATTTCTTTCTTTCTTACACTTTTCAGTTTCTTGATATCTTGATTTCGTTTAAAATTCCTTTCACTTTTTTTTTTTTATTGCATTGTTTATTGTTTTCTGACTGTGTTTTCTCTTCCTCCATCGAAAAGAGTTATGCAATGTAAATCCCAGCGTACACATACATGAGACGTTATCATTTTTACTATGCAAAGTGCTCATTTTACAAGTAAACTGTTGTCTTTTTCCTGTTTATTTTCTGAGAAATCAATGATGCAGTTTAAATCCCTTTACACACATCCATGAGAAATTCGCATTTTTGCTGCACAAAGTGCCCATTTTGCGACAACATTACAACATTATCGTCCGTTACTATCTGCAAGAGGCATAGATCCTCATGAGCCCGTGCTTCGCACGGGCTCATGAGAATCTATGCCTCTTGCCTACAGAGCTGAGCTTGGTTTTATTTGCTCCTCTAAAATAAGTGTGCTATTCCAGCTTAAGCGTAGGACTAAGAGTGTATCACAATGGCTGCACTCCAAAGCAAACCCAAACCGCGCTGCATTCTTTTTCAGTCCCATAAAGACGCGCCCTTTGCCGCTTGGCAACGGGCATGCGCATTAATCCCACAGGAAGCTGCGTCATCAAGTATGGCTGCCAAGTTCCGCATTCTGACATTCTGACCGGAGGGTGGTTCTCACTCATGAGGACTGACCGTCACTGAAAGCTTTGTGTCTACACTTCTTTTTATTATTATTATTATGTCGCAAATAAAAAATAAAATACCCCCCTTGTGCATGCAGCCGCCGGTACTGTAAACAGTACCGGTGGCTGCTTGCACAAGAGGGTTAATGTTTACAGTACCGATGGCTGCAATAAGGTTATTCCAACCTCCACTTGGACATTTTTGTCTTCTGATTTTGTCTGCACGGGTCTTCTGTCGCTAACCGGCGACATTGGCTAAAGAAGGCTAGAAAAAGATTGGTTGGTTAGTTGTACATTGCTTAACGTCCCGACAGCAACAAGACTTTTTCAGGACGTGTCTGCACTGCTTGTGAAAAAAACTCAACAGAATATTGAATGTATGTCGCCAGCCGGTCTAATACGCTAAATAAACCTGCTAGGGACGCTGCACCTTCATGCTACTTTATCATATCCTAGTTTTTAAAAAAAGAAAGTAGAAAATCATTATAATTATAAAATATGTACAGCGAAACGATATATAAAAAATGTATTAATCGCAAGCACATAACTCACCATCTCTTAGGAGCAGCAGACCATTTAGCAACACATATTCACTGTCAAGGATGACAGCCAGCGCAGACAGTAGGGAGAATTTAAAAAGGAAAATACAGGTAAATGGATCAAGGGTAGACAGGAAAATATGACACAGAAAATAAATAATAAAAACGAAGAAAATCCCACGCTGACCAGGGTGACTCTGAGAACTGAAAAAGTAGATACGCTCCCCCAAGTTCCCCAGGGCAGACCTTGGTGCTAGTAAACGTTGACGTTCTACTATTATGATGTAGTCCCCCCCCCCCCCCCTCCCGACCCCCATCATATTGACCGGCAGAGTTTGTGTACACCCACGTCTTTTTATAGTGGGGGAAAAAAAATGGTATTAACCTAGATTCCAGACCTGAATGTTTTGTTTGTCTATTCTGCACGCGTCATATTGTCTATTTTTTTTTTACCAAGTAAGCAAAGGCTGTGCGCGGGCCCACTGCGGCCGACGACGGTTCGAGTGTCTTTTGCCTACTGGATGTTTACAGAACAAAATTTAATCCAACTTAGAGACCCGGACATTTTGTTTGCCCGTTCTGCATGGCCCCCCTTACCACTCAACAACAAAAAAAAACAACAACAAAAAACATACTCTTTTTTTTTTCGGTGTCAGGGGAACTAAAAAGAGTAATCCACTCGCGTGACCGGGAAAGTTTGCTTACAGTTCAAAACGTGGCGTGTGGCTAAGCCTCTTGTCTTGTTAGTTCACGACATAATATAAAAAGATAAGTGCAGTTTGGAAAAGTATGCTTGTATATTCAGCGTCATCCCCCTTCTTTTCTCACCCCTCTCTCTCTCTCTCTCTCACCCCCCTTTCGTTCTCCACTCGCCCCCGCCTTACCACTCCAGTTCCGGCACGTGGCTGTAACACGACTGGGCCAGATGAAATGTTAGGGATTGGAAGACGTTTTCTTTCATCTTTCTCTCTCTACTAATCACCCCCCGCCTCTCCATCCCCCCCCCCCCCCCCGTCATCTACACACACACACACACAAACACACACACACACACACACACACACACACACACACACACACACACACACACACACACACACACACACACACACACACATCCCAAGTGGACTTAATAACCCTGCCAATCGTTTTACTCTTCTTTTAGCCTGAAAACACTGTCTCATGCATGATCGTTTCGTGGCCAGCTTTGATACCCCCTCCAACCCTTCCCAAATGGTACCTCCCCCCCCCCTCCCCTACTCTCCTCGAGAAGTGACTGATTAACCAAATGGTGACGGCAGCCAACAGTACTGATGACAATGCTGGTGACTGCAGGCACCAGCTATTCTATAAATAAAATACACCACTGTTCCTCACAATGAAGTTGAATACTGTAAACCCGTTGAGTACCAGTTGAAGCAGACTGTTTTTCTGCAGTTTTTGTTAATTCAACACCAAAATGTCCTAGCTCTCCCAGAACCATGCATTCAAAGTGGTGTCAGCAAGAGGCATAGATCCTCATGAGCCCCGAGGATCTATACCTCTTGCAGTTGGGTGGTGTTCAGATTTTCTCGGCGCTGAGCGGATTGGCTTTTTCAAGTCGTTTTCCATTCTTAGTGGGTTCACTGCAACGGCAGTTTTAAATATGTGTCATCACCTCCTATTCCAAGCCTTATTTCTAAAACTTTCAAAGCACCAAAGGCTTTTTTATATAAAAGAAAACAAAACAACAAACCCAAACACCAATAGCATGACCAGAAAGCAAATTTTCAAAGTTCATTATAAATTCTTCATTCTGAGCTGAAACTTTGCATATAAGTTGAATGCGATGCGGGGACTCATGAAGATCTATGTCTCTTGTAGTAGGATTATATTCCATGTTTTCTCGGCAGTGAAGGAGTTTAAGAGCGCACTCCCATACCCAAAGTGCAACAGTCTATCGGGCAGATGTCGACTGTTGCTGGTTCTTGCACACCGACGCGTTCCTTTGATTTTTCAGTACGTGACCCCTTGCAATTTTTTAAACCCATTTATTCCCAACGCCCTACAGGAGCAGATGTACTGACCATAATAATTCAAGGGTAGTGTCAGATTAGCTTGGCGCCTTCAGGCGCCAAGCTAATCTGGCACTACCCTTGAATTATCATGGTCAATCCATCTCCTGCAACTGGCACCTCCAAACGTGTGTAAATGTGGCCGTGGAGTTAAATGAGTTAATGAATCTAGTTACGGCACCCCCTGGTAAGTGTTCTCACTTCTGCTTTTGGCTTGTGATCCTTTCGGTTTTTAAGGGCATGACCCCGTGTAAATTTCGCTTCCAGTGAGTCTGCTTATGGTGGACCTGCGGCTAACAACACCTTTTTGTGACCCCTCCGCCCCCCTTATGTTTTCCTTTCGGTCTGGAAAGGGCATGACCCCTTGCAATTTCCGCTTCCAATTGGCTTACAATGGATCTGTTAGCAACACGGTTGTCTCCAAAATACGACGGTGTTAAGAGAAATTCAAACTCTCTCCAACTCCCAACTCTCGCCCAAGTCTCGAGCGTCTGAGAGTTGGCAACATTCTTGAAAGAACTAGGGGAGATGCACTCAGGTCTATTTTTTCCTTCCAGTTGGATTATTAAGGACTTGTTAGCAACACAAATGAGTGGAGAATCCGGACCCGTTAAGAGACATTTATACTCTCGTCCAAGTCTCGGTCGCACGAGAGCTGTCGAGAAACTAAGTGCACTCAATTTATTTTGGAGGCAACTAAATACTCCAGACTGTGTCTTGGCCAGCTCCTTTCATCTGCATGAAGCATAGAATTTTAAGAGTCTCTGCAGCTGCAGGGACTCACACGAATTCATCCTCTTGCTGGCGCAATTTCGGACCATCTGCATTACCAGACTGATGATCGAGTCTGATCATGTGACTGGGAATGAACGTTTGCACCAGAGCAAAAGACGTTATAAACAAGATAGTCGGACCGAGGTCGGCCATAGTTGTCCTGCGCACATATATCGACCCGACATATTTTGCTTAAGGGACTTCATCTTAAAAGAACCGTTAATCGTTAAAAATCTCAGACCAGTTCAAACTGGCAATGTCCTCATCCATTTGGCTTATCGTGGATCTGTTTACAAAATCCATTGGTTGTTGTTCTCACGTCTATTTTTAATTCACGTTCTTTTCAGTCTTTTAGGACATGACCCCATTCACATTCCAATTCCGACTGGCTTATCATAGATCTGCTAACAACACCATTGTCTCCAAAAGCCGACCGTGTGAATAAAAATTCAAACTCTCGCCAGAATCTCGGGGTACGTGAGAGTTGGCAAATTCTTGAAAGAACTAGGGGAGGTGCACTCAGACTTCTGAGATTAAGAAATGGATTATAATAGACATGCTAGCAAACCTGTTGTCTCCACAATCCGAAAATTGTACATTCTCTCTCAGTTCTCGACCAAGTCTCGCGCGCTCAAGATTCAGAACTCACGGTTATTGTTGTTCTCACTTCTATTTTTAGTTCGTATTCCTTTCAGTTTTTAAGGACATGACCCCTTTCAAATTCCGCTTCCAATTGGCTTATAAATGAACTGTCAGCTACACCATTGTCTCCCAAATCCGGTGGCGTCAAGAGAACTTCAAACTCTCAACCAAGTGTGAGGCGCGCGAGAGTTAAAAGAATTCTCCAGAAACTGGGGGTGCTGCACTCAAATTTCTCTGGTGCCAACGAAATTCTCCAGATTGTGTCTCAACCAGCTCCTGGCGTCAGCACGAGGCATAGATTCTCATGAGTCCCTGCTGATGCAGGGACTCATGGGAATTTATGCATCTTGCTGGCAATATTCGGATCCATTATATTGTTCAATTGAGTTCGAGTGTAAATTACTCTAGATGATGTTTTTGCACCAGAGGGAAGTGCATTGTTCCCGGTACGCCAGAGGTCCTCGAGCAGACGACGACCTTAGCTGGCACTGCGGCCGGTAGATATCTTGGTCTCTCGTCCAGAACAAAGCGATCCTCACAAGGGAGTTGCAATAGAGGCCATTTTGACGGGTTGACGGACAGTTTGATTGCCCGGCAACCCGTCAAAATGGCCTACTGAAGGACTGAATACTGTGAGCAAGGTAATTTTGGGTAGACATTCAAAATCACTGAAAAGCGCAACATCCGATATCTTTTAGTATGGTATATAAAGGGTTTTTGAACAACAAGCTTTCGGCCCTAGTCAAGGCAAAAGACAGTAAGTTCATTTTTGCGTGCAAAGCGAAATTTTTATTTTGCTACAATGAAAATCGCGCTTTTCACAACAAAAAAACAACAAAAAAAAAATGGACGTTCTAACTTTCGCATTCGAGGAACAGCTTTCGTCACTGTGGTTTCGCCTTATGTCTCAAGATTCCCATGATCCCATCCAACTCTCATGTCGGACCTACTAACAACACCCATCGGCCATTGCTTTTCTCACGTCTGTTTTTAGCTGTGTCTCTTTCAGTCTGCACCCAGTAGGCAAAGTTCCGCTGGGGCGCCATCAGCCGCAGTGAACCCGCGACTGAGTATCTTTTGCGTAAGAAGATGACCCCTTACAGAATTCACTCCGAGTCCACTGCATTAAAACCGACCTGTTAGCAAGACCATTTTCTCCAAATTTCGGCCGCGCTGTAAAAAAAAAAAAAACAACACTGTCGCCGAAATCTCGGGATCGTGAAAGTTGGCAGAATTCTTGAAAGAGGTAGGACTGCACCTGCACTCACATTTAATTATCTTCCGTTTTTTTTTTTCAACCATTAAACTCTCCCCCAAACATCGGGCGCGTGAGACTTGGCAGATTCTTCAAAGAACTAGGGGAGACGCACTCAGATTTCACTAATGGTGTTAAAAAAGAAGAGAATCTCTCTCCGTGTCTCTGTCCTTCTGTCTGTCTCGTGACGTAATTCTCTCTCTCCTCTCTCTCTCTCTCTCTCTCTCTCTCTCTCTCTCTCTCTCTCTCTCTCTCTCTCTCTCTCTCTCTATCTTTCGCTCTGTCTATCTCTTGCTTTATCTCTCGCTCTGTCTCTCGCTCTGTCTCTCTCTCTCGCTCTGTCTGTCCCTCTCTCTCTCTCTCTTTTGTCAAGGTACGCTCAAAATGTCACACGTGCTGAAAAAAATCTCCGTTTGTTTCTTTTGCTTTCTTTCCCACAGTGTCGCTCTCAGCAATTAACGTGTCAAGAAGTTTTTCGAACGTGTGGGGCAATTAACGAACTAAGTAATTGAACTGACCAGTATGCTTTAGAATTTAGCAGTGGAATTTAGGTACACAATTTGGAAATCAGCGCACAAACACCCACACGCTTACAAAGACACAAAAACGTGGAAACACACACAAATTCAAATCACCGGCAGACGCATCCACACACAAAACACACAATAAAACACGAATCGTCAAAACAGACACAAATACACACACAAAAAAAACGTCGAAACGCACAAAAGCACAGAACACCTAACCCGTTGTTGAGGGGTGTTCTTCTGTTTGCTGTAGATGCGTCGAATTAGATTTAAAGTCCGCAGGGATGAAAAAACGCCTGTCTCACTTGCAGTAAAGGGGTCATATATGCAAACAAATAACCCTTTGGCTGTCGGTAGCGGGTTTTGTCGAGGTGATTCCGTAGGAATCACTTCGACAAAACCAGCTACCGACAGCCAAAAGGTTAAAAGTGTCGCGTTAAGGGCACACGGGCTCCGCTTTAAGTCAAAAACCAAATATAAACGCTTGTGACGGAGAAGTGCTTAAAAATACATCTAAAAAGGAGTTTATAAAAGGTAAGCCAGGGAAGTAAAGAGGTTAATTAAACTAGCTGGAAACGTAATAACTGACGTCGTGAAATAATAATAAGTCACAGCCACGTGCAGTAAAGGTGGTCTTAACCCGCCCTCGACTGGCAGTGACGATAACGCTTGACGGCAAAGACGCGTCAGTAGCGTCAAGTTGCCGTCACGTGGTTAAAAATAGCCCCAAATTTAAAACTAAATTCATTTTAAAAAAAAAGAAGAAATGAACCAGAGATGACGAGGTGAAATGACTTGCAGAAAAAGTGTATTAACCCTTTTGCTGTCAGTAGCGTTGTTTTTTGTTTGTTTGTATTTTGTTGTTGTTGTTTTTTTTGTTTTTTTCTTGGGTCGCGCTGATTTCTGCAGTGTTGAAAATTCATGCAGGTAAAAACGTGAAAGTAAAAAAGTTAATTTAAAACAGGTAAATAGGAAAAAAATTGAACCACGTGCAATAAAAGGTAATTCAAAATAAACCCAGACGTAGAGCCACAGTTATACGGTAAGCCAACCAGACAAAAATTTAGTCAGGTGCACTAAAAAAAAAAAAAGTAGGTCTAAAAATCATTTAAAAAGTAAGCCAACCAGTTACATTTAATTAACCCATATCATACTGAGGCTAAAAGCTTCAAATTTGCACACTGCCATATGCAAGCTACATTATAAGTACTTACAGATAAGGATATAGACCAATGGCTTTAGTTCAAGGGTGGTGCCAGAATAGCTTGGCGCCTAGAGGCGCCAAGCTATTCTGGCACTACCCTTGAACTATTTTAGTCAAACTTATTTCACACACTGATGTATTCCGAATGATATGGGTTAAAGGTAACTAAAGGTTATTTATAATCCTTCCTATAGTGAAAGTATGCCGGCGAGTCAAAAATAGTTCAAACACTTAAAATGTTCATCAGAAAAATAGGTGCACAAGGACGAAACGATTGTAAAGTGCAAGGAAAATTTAATTAAAAATAGTTTCAAGCGGGGAGTAAGGCTATGTGCATTTAAAGAAGGCGACGGTTAATCCGATTTTAGCCTCGTTAAACAATTAACATCATTTGCGTCACCACCGTGGCCGTTTTTCGCCACTCCAGGCTTTGCAAAGATCTAGAATGAAACACTGCAGTTCGCTAATTTAATCTAAGCTTGTCTCTCCTTTGCGAAAGGGCGTCATCAGAATATTTCTTCTCTCCTTTGACTTTTTGTCCAGGCCTACCCAGTAAACAAAGGCCATCGGGCCCACGACGGCCGCAGTGGTCCCACGCACGGCTGTGCGCGGGCCCACTGCGGCCGGCATCGGCCCGAAGACGCGTTGCTACTGGGGTGGAATGCAGGACACATCAGCATCTGCATCGGCAATCAACTCGGACTCGACGTCATCACCATATTTCTATTCACCCCCGCCCTCTCTGTATGAATTCTTGTCACCAAGATCTAGAATGCAGTAAACACAAGTTTGTCCAATTTAATAATGCCACAAAACTCTATTTTTTATTCCGATCGTTTAAAAGAGCGTCAAAGGCGTAGCTCTGGCCATTCCGAGTTGTTTGTTGTCAAGTGTTAAAATGCTGCACACAACATCTTGAGCAATCTAATAACACCCAGGGCGCTGACCCATTTTACGTGAAATCAATTACAACAACGTCACTGGCATATTTCTACTCGACTCCCTCCCTCTTCGTTTAAACACCTACCCCCCCCCCCGCCCCCCCCCCGCCCTCCCCCCCCCCCCGCCCACCCATAATCCCTCTTTACAAACTTCTTCGTAGCTCCCTTTATCTGACATGTTTGTCGAGTCTCAGAACTGGCAGCACAAGAGATCTGCCTCGTGAAGGCAAAAGAGTGAAAAGACAATAAGTCCACTTTAGTGAAAAGCGGGATTTTCATTGCATGACAATGAAAATCTCGCTTTTCACAAAAGAATGACTTGCTGTCTTTTGCCTTCACGTGGTTAGAGCTTGTCCAATCTAATCAAACGAAAGACGCTGACCTATTTTACACTAGATCAATTCTGACCACGTCACGGGCATAGTTCTTTTCAATTCACTCCCGGCCGAAACCCACCACCACCACCACCCACCCACCCACGCACGCACCCACCTCCCCCACACACCTATCTGCTCCTCGTCTTTTACTGTGACTTTTTTGTGTCAAGTCTCAGAATGTAGTCAACAACACCTTGTCCACATTAAGCAGGCTTAGCTCCTCCCGCTCCTTTACGCAAAACAATTAAGGCGGCCAAACTTGCCGTTCCGAGGCGGGAGTTTCTAAAATTCCACACGAGCGCAACAGCGGTACGCAAATGTGCTTGTGTGCTGGACCCGTGGCTCTGGACCTACGCCATGGTGCTGGTCTGTGATTTTGGACCTTACGGCTTTCAGCCGTAAGGTCCAAAATCGCAGACCAGCGCCGGTTTGTTGATGAGCCCGACAGACGTCATTAGATCTGGGTCGATGGTGTCCAAATGAGCTTGCTTGCGTAACGCGTCCGTTTGGAACCAAACTGCGAAAAGTTTGCTCCTGAAAATATTTCTGTCCCTTTCTCTCTCCTCTGGTGCGGGGGACTGTTGAACTGTCTCTCCAGCCATTTTCTTTTCTTCTTACTCTTTTTATTATCTCCCGTTAAGCCCTAAACGTTTAACCCATTCAGCCCTAACGCAAAAGCAGGAGATGGGGTCGACCATGATAATTCAAGGGTAGTGCCAAGCTAATCTTGCACAGCCCTTAAATTATCACGGCCATTAGATGACGCCTCCAAAATTTGGGAAATACGGCCGTCGGGCTGAATGAGTTAACATGGTTTCTTCTTCTTCTTCTTCTTCTTCATCTTCTCTCTCTCTCTCTCTCTCTCTCTCTCTCTCTCTCTCTCTCTCTCTCTCTCTCTCTCTCTCTCTTTTTTCTCTTTTTTCCCTCTGAGTGGTGGTGGTGGGGGGGGGGGGAGGGGGATGGGTCTTTTTACTTACATATGTTTTATCTTTTGATGTATCGTCTGATGTATTTTTATATGTGTAGAGTAGCAGGACAGTTTGGAAGATAGGCATTGCTATGCCTAAAACTTTTTATCCTGAATAAAAACGTTTCATCATCATCATCATCATCTCTCTCTCTCTCTCTATTTGTTTTTTTTCCGACTTGAGACTAACTTTGTCGTCTGCTGGGCATTAAACCCTAATAACTAACTAACTCTGTTTTTTTTTTTTTTTTTTTTTTTTTTTAGTTCTTTGTGGGTCCAAAAACCAGTCACAGACCTAACTCAAAGATAGCTCACACGTGGCTGAAGCGTTAGATGAACTTAGTCGCCTGCTGGACCCCTTGAACCCTAATAATTAACTAACTCTGTTTTTTCATTCATTCTTTCTGGGTCCAAAAGGCAGTCATAGAACAAACTCCAAGACAGCTCACATGTGGTTAAAATGTTAAAATTGTAAGGCATAAAGTTTTTGTTACCATGAACACAATTTCGGTCAAAAGTGGGACACCGAAAAGGGTCTGAATAACTTTTGACCATATCCAGGACATTTTAACTATTAAACTATTAAATTATTCACAGGACTGCATCATTCAATGGGTCGTGAATATTTTCAATTTCTCCCTACGACTTTAACCTCTCTAGATCTATGGGTTCTTTTTTTCCAGAAGGTGAGGGGTTGGGACAGGAATTTCTCCCGGCCCTTAGATTGTTTGATTCAAAAGTCATCAGTCTGCACCACGTGAACTCATAACGTCATCCAACCGCTTACGTAAGCATCAGCATTGCCCAAAAACATCTGAAGATGTTCTCTGAGAAACGGAGTTTTGATTTGTGTGTTCACACCTCTTAGGCAGAATTCGACAGCAAGAGGTATAGATCCTCATGAGCCCCCTGTTGCGCAGGGGGTTCATGAGGATCTATACCCCTTGCAGAACTCTATTTACATCTTGTCCCTCGATCGTCGGAAACACGATCGGATGACTAGATCCGCGATATCAACAACTTTACAAGAAACGCCACTGCAGCGGAATCTTGATTTGTTTGTTCGCACGTCCCCGTGGACTAGCGTCTGCGAGCGGCACTGATCTTCATAAGCCCCAGTCAGTGTGGGGGATCATGAAGATGTAAACGTGTTGCTGTTCCTAATTACCTCTTTCGTGTCTTTGCTAAAGGCAGAGAAAATATCGGCTGCATGTCCGTTCTGCAATGCCAAGAACATGTGGGGAACCTCCGATGACCCAAAAAATTGATTTGTGCTGTGACACCTTCGGCGAAAATGTCTGCAAAAAATATAGATGCTCATGAACCCGTATAAATGCAGTTGTTTCATGAGGTACAATCCCTCTTGGTGCCTGCATTTTTAGATTAGTGTCCCTAAGTCAGAGAAACTTAGCGAGGGGCATTGCGCGTCCGTTTCAGGATGCCAAGAACTGTTGAAACATTCCTGTGACAGGAATTTTCATTTTGTGTGTACACACATCTTTTGCGAATAATCTCTGCTAGAAGCATAGAGCCTCGTAAGGCTGCAGATGCGGGAGGACCCATGAGGACCACTTCTTGTGGCTGGTGGCCTTATTTACCCTTGTGTCTGTTGATTATTCTAAGAAGACCGTCGGACGTGTAATGCTCTATGTTTAATCCCGCTTGGATTCTCGAAATGCATTTTGTCGCTGTTAATCCTGAGAACTAATGATTGTTTTGGCTGGCACGGTCTGTGTGTGCTCGTCTGTGATTTTGGACCTTACGGCCTTCGGCCGTAAGGTTCAAAATCACAGACAAGCAAACGTGTTTGCTCTTTGTAAATGAGATACATGATGCATCGCTAGAACGGAACGTCAACGATAATTCTTCAAGACATGTGTGGCTTCCATGGCACGTGTGCTTTTTGCAAACACCGGATATTCGTGGCGAAAAAAAAAAAAGTTTTTAAATGAACAGAAAATGTTTACTGCTTTGGCACGTGAAAAAAAAAAAGATGAAAGGAGCGAGAAAGTAAATATAACACCCTGTATTTGGTTGATCCAAAACACACAGCTTTATGCAATTTGCGGACACGTGACATGCAGCATTTTTTTTTTTTTTGCGTGTGTGGGGGTGTGTTTGGGTGTGTGTGTGGGGGGGGGGGAGGAGTTGGGGAGGGGTGCGGGGGGGGGGGGGGCGGAGGGAAGGGGGTGGGAGGGGGGGGGGGTCGAGGAAAAAAATGGAGCCGTTTTTAAAAAAAAGCACCCCGAAAAAAGACTAAGAAAAGTTGTTTATTCAAGTTTGTCTGGAACTCATAAGCCCTGCCATTCTTTCTATCGGGATTTGCCACCCCCCCCCTCCCCTCCCCCACACACACTCTGTTAATAAGAACAAAATCGGGATGGTAGATGGCGATGGTTTGAACTACATTAGCGTAGGAGCCAGGGGATAATATTCGTATCCCACTGAACTATAGCATTTGTTGCTTTTCCAGAGAGAGGATACTGTTTTTATACAACGGAACCAGTTCTGAGCAACCTTACGTGAGATCGCCTGTCATTAAAGACCATCCTTTAGGTGGCTGTAGCTGTGACTGTGGCTGTCGCCACCTAAATGATGGTCTTTAATGACAGATGACACTTTCAAAGAAGTACCCAACGGAGAAAGAAACACGCTTAGAAAAAACGGTACAACACAATTTATTAATATTTCGGGTAAATACCCTTTGTCAAAATAGACAAACAAACAGAGACATTATTTGCTACTTATCTTCAGATGCAGAAGGAATGTGGCAACTGAAGGTGACGTAAAAATAAAAAGAAAAGAAAAGGAAAGGAAGAACAAAAGTAAAAATGACGTCAAAGAAAAAAATCGTAAGAGAAAGACTCCGAGAGAAACTAAACACGAGAGACAAGAGTGTGTGTAAGCGCGCGCAGGAGCGAGCAAAAGTAAATGCGCGTGTGTGAGGCCGGGGAGAGAGAGAGAGAAGAGAGACAGCGAGAGAGAGAGAGAGAGAGAGAGAGAGAGAGAGAGAGAGAGAGAGAGAGAGAGAGAGAGAGAGAGAGAGAGAGAGAGAGAGGGGGGGGAGAGAGAAAGAGAGAGAGAGAGAGATGGTCTGGATTGTTTATTAGATGACACTTTCACCCTCCATGACTTTTCTTGACACCGCACCTGATTTTTCTTGAAAAGAAAAGAAAAGAAAAGGTTGCTTAAAACAGGTTCTACTGTACGAAATATAGGCTTATCGACAGATCAGTGAGGAAAGGGTCCCGAGGACCTTCTGCTTGCTGGGAGGAGTCACTTCTTGAATGTCTTTTTAATTATTATTTATTATTTTATATTTTACGAACACGCTTCGAAAGGATCCTGGGTGGCGGTTGCGATCTAGGCCGGGACATCATTTCTTAACCGGCAATAAATATGGAATCCAACTACAGAGGAATCACCTTGCTGTCAGTACCAGGAAAGGTCTTCAACAGGATCATCCTAGAGAGAATGAAGAGCTCCGTTGACCCCCAGCTGAGAGACCAGCAAGCAGGATTCAGGAAGAACCGATCATGTACAGACCAGATCGCCACTCTCCGCATCATCGTGGAACAGTCTCTGGAGTGGAGCTCCCCACTGTACGTCAACTTTGTGGATTATGAGAAAGCATTTGACAGCGTGGACCGAGAGACTCTGTGGAAACTCCTACGACACTACGGTGTACCCACAAAGCTCGTCCGCCTGATCAAGAGCAGCTATGATGGCATGACATGTCGCGTGATCCACGAAGGACAGTTCACCAGAGAGCTCCAGGTCAGAACTGGTGTCAGGCAGGGGTGTCTGCTGTCTCCGTTCCTCTTCCTACTGGCCATAGACTGGGTCATGAAGATGACCACAGAGCACAGACGAAGTGGAATACAGTGGACACTGTGGACACAGCTTGACGACCTCGATTTTGCAGACGACTTGGCATTACTGTCCCACACTCATCAACAAATGCAGGACAAGACCACGAGGCTTGCTGACATCTCGTCCCAAGTGGGCCTCACCATTCACAAACAGAAAACAAAGACAATGAGGCTGAACGCAACCAGGGAAGAACCAGTCTTGCTTGCTGGCACCCCGTTGGAGGAGGTGGAGTCCTTCACCTATCTCGGGAGCATCATAGACAAAAAAGGCGGCACTGATGCAGACGTCAGAGCACGAATCGGTAAAGCCAGAGCAGCCTTTCTCCAGTTGAAAAAAGTGTGGAGTTCCAGAGAGCTGTCACAACACACCAAAGTCCGGATTTTCAACTCCAATGTAAAAGCAGTTCTCCTATATGGAGCAGAGACATGGAGATTGACAAAAACCACAGTCAACAGAGTACAGACCTTCATGAACAGTTGCCTTAGAAGAATTTTGAAAATCCACTGGCCAGAGAAGATCAGCAACGTCAGACTCTGGGAGAGAACAGAGCAGATAACAGCAGAGAATGAAATTGGGCGAAGAAGATGGGGATGGATCGGTCACAGTCTGAGAAAGCCAGCTTCCAGTATCACTAGGCAGGCATTGTCATGGAACCCCCAGGGAAAGAGGAAAAGAGGTAGGCCGAGAAACTCCTGGCGTCGAGACCTCCAAGCAGACATCAAGAGACTGGGAACCACCTGGAGTAGAATCGAAGGAGAATCACAGGACAGGAGTTGCTGGAGGTCTCTCGTCGACGGCCTATACCCGGGTAGGGGTGACAGGCGTAAGTAAGTAAGTATAAATATGGAAATAAACTGTCTGGAGTTTAACCCATTCAGTGCCAGCTGACGCAGACTGTGTTCTTTGCAATCGTCGTTCATTCAGCACCAAAAGCCCTAGGGGGTCCCAGGAACGTGGATTCAAAGTGGTGTCGCCAAGAGGCATAGATCCTCATGAGCCCCCGCAACTGCGGGGGCTCATGAGGATCTATGCCTCTTGCAGTTGGGGGGTGTTCGGTTTTACTCGGCACTGAACGGGTTAAGCTATTTTGCGGCGGTAGATGACGCTTTGCGTGAACTTCTCTTGAAGTTAATTGCCCTTTAGAACGCAGACAGTATTTCCTTTTTTTTTTTTTTTTTTGAAAAGCGAAATTTTCATATAAATACCATAAAAATCTAGCTTTTTACAAACGTGTATTTAATGTCTTTACCTTCATAAGACGGGGTTGGGGGGGGGGGGAGGTGAGGGGGGGGGGAGTTAGGGGGGGGGGGAGGGTAGAGGTGAGCTCGGTGGCTCGGTGGTAGAGCGTTCGACTCTGGTCCGAAAGGTCCCGGTTTCGAATCCAGCTGGGGGTCAAAATTTCTACTACCCCAGTCCGTGAGACATATATTCTCATGAACCTGTGCTACAGCAGGGGTCTCATGAGAAATTATCTCTCTTCAGAAGGCACGAGCAGAGATTACTTCTGCTGCTTCTTCAGGAGAAGGAGCAAAACCCGATAGAAGGGAATGTGGATCGGAGGGAGGGGGGAGAAAAAGAAAGGAGAGAGAGAGAGAGAGAGAGAGAGAGAGAGAGAGAGAGAGAGAGAGAGAGAGAGAGAGAGAGAGAGAGAGAGAGGAAAAAATGGGTCCGGGGTTGGGGGTGGGTGGGGTGGGGAAAAGGGGCTTACCCCAGCAGCAAAACGTATTCGGGCCCACGACGGCCGCAGTGCGCCCACGCACGGCCGTACGCGGGCCCACTGCGGCCGTCGCGGGCGCTGAAGACGTTTTGCTTACTGGGGTGACGGACGACTGAGAAGGGGTGGCCGGAGGGGGGGGGGGGGAGGGGAAGAGGGCTGACGATTGACTTGCGAGTTGAGGGGGGGCAGGGGAAAGAGAAGAACGTTCAAGAATTTGACAGTCACTCGCTGATGGCGTTTTACAGTGTGGATACTGGCACTTAGCACACCGGCATCCGGCACGGCGGACATCTCACGCGTGCGCAAATCTGCGAGCCGGCGACCGTCAGTGTTTGAGGTTCAGACCTTTTCTGTCGTCACGAGTAGCAGTGAATTGTCTCCCTTAGCTCATCTTCGTTGTCACTGGTTTGTTTGGTCTATGTCACCGATGCCGCACCATGGCAGAAAGACCCCCTTACGCCAAATCGACTACGGGATAACTTTGGTGTGTCGGACAAACGTCAGTGTTTGAGGTTTAGATCCTTTCTGTCGTCACAAGTAGCAGAGATTTTCTCCGGCCCGTTGGTTCGTCTTTGTTGTCATTGGTTTGTTGAGCCTGTGTCACTGACCAAGGCGCTAAAACCAGACAATCGCAGAAATAATTAACCGGCGCAGGATGAAGCTCACTCATGCAACGGACCCCAGGTCTCAACAAACACATTTTATGTGTCTGCGTGATTCTAATTTCATCGGCTCTTGAAAAGTTATATTAACCTATTGTGTCCCAGGTACGAAATACCCACATTTGGAGTTGAACTCTGAGGACTGCATTACAATTCGGGGGACAGATCGACCAATATAGTTCACGGGTGGTGCCAGAATAGCTTGGCGCCTATAGATCATAAGAGGCAAACAACAACAATTACATCAGCAAATACTACTACTACGACGAGGACGATAACAAGTTTTACTAATCTGTGCAACAAAACAAGCGTACATTGTGCATCCTAAAGTGAAGTGAAGTGAATGAATGAATGAAGCAGTCATCGAGTAAATAAATGAATAAATGAATGAATGAATGAGTCAATGATTCAATCAATCAATCAATCAATCAATCAAGCAAGCAAGCAATCAATCGATCGATCGATCGATCAATGCCCAGTACATGTGTACACCTAATGCCCTATCTACAAAGTTCCCAAAGGAGGGAGTTTGCGGCACAATTTCTGTTTGACTTTCTCCTTTTTCGAGCCCCAGAAATATATCGGACCTATATGGCGACGATGATCATTCTGTATGTTTGATCTTTCCCTTTAACCCCGCCTTTTCCCCCTTTCTTCCATTTTTTATTTGCTTAATTGTATGACGGACATACAAATATTTACAGATTCCTTACCATGTTCCTCCAAAATATCACACTGTCTATACGATCTTCCGCGAAAAACCCAGATGAGTTTTACCTTGAAATATTGAAAACCTCTCGCACAGCAAGAGGCATAGATTATCATGAGCCCACGCAGCCTGCGGTTGCATGGACTCATGAGAATCTATGCCTCTTGTAGATCGAACCAGCAACTGTATCGTCTGTGTGTGTACAGTGGATCTGTTTGCTTTGTTCGTCTCTCCGGCTTTCGCCTATTTCCAGGCTGTGTGTACTTTGACATATCTGTATGCGATGCTATGTTGCCGTTACATATTTAGCGGATTTTCACCAATGGTCCCAAGATGGGAAAGTAGGGACATGGTGTGGGCAGTGGATGTGAGTGTGGGTGTGGCAGTAAACTAGGGCTGGGTTGAAGACTGAGGATACTTTATTTCCTGTTAGCCTATAATCGCAATCGTGTTGTCACGGGTTCAATTGCATTCGGAATGGAAATTGTTTCCCTTCGTTTGCTGTACTGTTTGATGCCTCATTGGTTTCTTGATTGTTTGGTTCGTTGCTTGATTTGTTTCGTTCTTATTATAGGTTATGTTATATTCTTTCGACCTGCCTTTCCCTATGGTCCTTTGTGTCTTATAACTTTGTTTTTTTTGTCTTTTATTTTCACTTATGCATAATGCGACAAAGTCCTAAAATTATTTTTTTTTCATGAGCAAAGTATTTGTATTCTTCTTTCTCGTCTTTATCGCATTCCGTTTTCAAATTTCTGAACTTAAAAAAATGTAACATAAAGAAATAAATTTAAAAAAACAAACGAAAGGCAAACATTTGCCTCAGACTTTTTTTCAGTTAAAAAACCCCATCCAACCAAACAAACAAACAACCAAACAAACTAGCTGTCAGACTTGTGTTGGCATAACTGACTCGATATCGCAAATGTTTGAATCCCTCTCCCGCGTCTGTTGACACAAATCTGAACTTCGCCACACACGCAGACTTTCCGTCGATGCCTCCAACCTTTCACCTCCAGGGCCAAACGATAAAGTTGCGGGCAGACCCGACATCTCAAGGGCAGTGCATGATTAGCTTGGCGCCTTGACAGGCGCCAAGCTAATCAGGCACTACCCTTGAGTTCTGTCTCGGTCAAGTCAGAGGCTAGTATAGGATCCGAACGGCTGTCTGTGCAGATTCACTCCCAGATAGACTCAGCCGCCTGAGGTGTACGGTTGCAAATGAGGCTAGCAAGCTGCAGAATTCCCGGTACGACCTCAAACGCCACAGTTCTTTATATAAAACTTTTTATCCTGATTCACCCATTGCTTGACATCAATTTGACTATGACAGCTCAAGGGTGGTGCCAGAATAGCTTGGCGCCTGAGGCGCCAAGCTAGCTATTCTGGCACCACCCTTGAACTAAAATGGTTGATCTATCTCCTAATCTGTAAAACTGTAGCCTTCATAGGACAAAATTAATAGCAAATTTTAAAAAAATATCTGCCTCAGGATGTAATGGGTTAAGATTATCAAGTTTCTTAGCCTTGAATTTACGTGCAGTGTATCGCGGTTTGTAACGGAAAGAGCATGTGAAAAAAGTCCACCTGTGAAGGCAAACAAGAGTAAGTCCATTTTTGTGAACAGCTATATTTTCATTGAAATACATTGCGGTGGCAAAAGATGTTCTGCCCTAAACCTGTGAGCCTTATGAAAGAAGGGCGTATCCTTCGCCGTCTTGACCCTTCACGTGTCCGTAGCGGCTTTGTCGCGATGATTCCTACCGGAATCATCGCGACAAAAACCGCTACCGACACGCAGAGGTTTAAGCTCAACATGTATGCATAACCATATAGCGACGCCACGCGACTGAACTGAACATCCGAAGGACTCTTACACTTGAGGAAAACAGGTATAAATGAGAAGCATCTAGACATGTGAATCTTTACAGTCCCCCGCTGACCGCGAGAGCGCATGTATAACTTAAGCTTCTCGTGAACGCAGCCACTGTTAGGCCTAGCTGAGTGTTTTCAGTACTGGTGGCTGCATGTGCAAAGAAGTAAACCTTTTGAGTGTAGGTGGCGGTTTTTGTTGCGATGGTTCCTGCAGGACTCATGGTGTATAACCCACTACCGACACCCAAAGGGTCACCTCAACCCCCCTACCCCCCCAAAAAAAAAAATAAAAAAAAAATAAAATAAATAAATAAATAAAATAAAATAAAATAAAATAAAATAAAATAAAATAAAATAAAATAAAATAAACTATAAAAATAAAATAAATGAAAAACAAAAATGAAATAAAATAAAACAATTATACCATTTTTTTTATAAGCATACATCAGTGTCAGCAAGAGGTATAGATCCTCGTGAGCCCCGGCAATTGCTGGGGTCATGAGGATCTATGCCTCTTGCATGTCTACGGACGTTAGCGCGCGCGCAAAAGTGAGCGGTCAGTCAAGAAAATATTTGCTGGATTTCGCACCGGTTTATGGGGGTGTGGTGAAAATAGCAGCGGATCAGTGGAAATTGAGCAAACAGTCTCGCATGTTTTCTGTCTGGAGCGTCAGAGAGTTAGAGCGCCCCTGACAAGGAGAGGGAGTTTTGGAAGCGTTGTGGGTCGAAGTGTTCGTGTGAAATTGACCCCACTGAGCATTATGAAAGAGAGGGTCAGGAATCAGTTTCGGACAGATAAATCGGCCATACGTTTGACAAAAAAATACCTTTGCTTGAAGTCCAGCAAACATTTTGACTTCTCGTGTCTAAAGCTTTCAGTCAGTTCATAAAGGCCTCGCAGCAAGTTCTAAAAGAATACGTTGCAAGTGCTACATTACAAGTTTGGTCGAGATATCAAACGGTCACAGCAAGGAAAGGATTAAAGGATTTATTTATTTATTTTTTATTATTATTTTTTTTTTTTGCGAGATGTCCGACTTGACCTAAAAGTTTTCATGGTGGCCTTAAAAATCCTAGACGACAAAACGACAACAGTGTACGTTTTCAATTACAACTTTAACTCATTCAGCCCGGCGGCCGTATTTCCCAAATTTTGGAGGCGTCATCTAATGACTATGCACCAGTTGCAGGAGATGGGTCGACCATGATAATTCAATTGCAGTGCCAGATTAGCTTGGCGCCGACAGGCGCCAAGCTATCTGGCACTACCCTTGAATTATCATGGTCGACCCATCTCCTGCTGTAGAGCGTCAGGGCTGAATGGGTTAAAGGTGTCAGCGCCGATTGGGTTAACGCTGTATTCAAAATGATTGACAGCAAAGTCGTCTCATCCAAGCCAAGGCACGTGATAGCTCGGAGTGTAGTGCCTTTGAGTCTGGCGCCTGCGGTGGCGACAAATTGCAAATTCAAGACACGTGATATGCTATACAATGCAGTGCGATGCACCACACCTCACCACACCACACCACAAATAAACGCAACGCAGCGCACCACACCACATCATTCCACACCACACTACACCACAAACACTTTAGTGTTTCTGATGACAACAGTGATGTTGCATTTCGCTTGTTCGCCAGTGTATTTGGCTTTTTTTTTTTTTGCTGTTGTTGTTTTTTTTGTGAAGAAGTCAGTTTTGGGCCCGATAGCTTTTAGCCCTCAGATAAAAAGCATGTATTCCCCGAAAACAAATTTTACAAGAGGCATAGATCCTCATGTGCCCCCGCAATCGCTTGGGGGAACATGAGGACCTATTCCTCTTGCTGAACCAATTTAAATCTGCGTTTTTCAGACAGAACTGATCATAACGTGTTCCGTCTATAGTGACACGACTGCTGCTGAAGAGGCTTAGCTACGACGTGCGAAAAAGTAGTCCGTGAATTTTCACAGGCATAACCCCTTTGTGCATGGAGCCACCGATACTGTTGATAGTACCGGTGGCCGCATGCGTGAAGAGGTTAAGGAGGTGTGGTGGTGCTAATTCTGAGGGATTCGTTCACATTTCGGCATACAAGGTTGAGGCTTAAAATAATCCGAACAAAGATAACCTTGTGGCTTTTTGCGGCTAGGACTAGTTTGCACAAATGGTGTCAGGAGTGGGACAGCTTGAACTGTAACCTGAAAACATCCACAAAAAGGGGTCGTAGGGAACAGACTGCGTGATGAGAGAGAGAGAGAGAGAGAGAGAGAGAGAGAGAGAGAGAGAGAGAGAGAGAGAGAGAGAGAGAGAGAGAGAGAGAGAGAGAGAGAGAGAGAGAGAGAGAGAGAGAGAGAGAGAGAGAGAGAGAGAGAGAGAGAGAAAGAGAGAGATTCTCAGACATTCAGAATGAAACCCATACAGAACGACAAGCGTTTTTGCATCACTAACGAAATCTGAGTGCGCCTCTCCTGCGCTTTAAAGAATTTTGCCAACTCTCACGCACCCGAGACTTGGGTGAGTCTTGAACATTTCTCCAAGGCTTCTGGATTTTGTATTATAACTTGTGCGTTTCTCTCTCAGCCTTTTCTACCTTTTCTCAACGATTCCTATTTATAGACGTTAACTGTGCTACAAAACGCATACATCCGTTTGCAGGCATTTGAACAGCTCTTTGTTTTTATACCGACGAGCAAAAAATGCGACATTTTTGGAAACACTTTAGTGTTTCCGATGATTCCAAAAAATGTTGCTTTTCATTTGCTCGTCAGTATGTTATGGTGACTCATTTAGTCATTAGTGCCATGTGTAAATGACGATACTGTTCGGCAGAAAAGACGCGGCGTACCTACGTGTCTTTTCTGACAAACAGTATCGTCAGTAGCAATTAAGTGGTTAATAGTTTGCCTAGTTTGCTAAGTGTTCATCTGTCTGTTAGTTCGCTTGTATAGAAACAGATCATGCTTCTATGATGAGAAAATGGCATTCATGAATGTAATCCGTGGTACTGAACAATGAACATTCCTCAAAATCACAGAAAACAGCAAAGAACTAAATTACAAATGTAGACTAATAATTAATCTGATGTCGATTAAACACGAAAGGTCTGACTGCCAAAGCCGTGTCACTTAAAAAAACCACACACTCACACACCAAAAACAAACAAGTCCATTCGATTTCCCAAAATATCTCCTGATTTGCAGGAACGTGTTAACCTGATTGGCGGAATTCCAGCCAATCAGATTTCAAATTGTTGTCGACTGCGCACCAGTACGTGTCATTTCCTCCGAATGTCTGTCATTCCTCTTTGACGCGTCTGCTGTGAAAAGTCTCGGTCACTACATTCACAGTTCTTTGACCAGCCCGTTCCGTCTACAAGAGGCATAGATTCTCATGATTCCCTGCAGATGCAAGAATCATGAGAATCTATGCCTCTTGCTGATTAAACTCAGTTACACCTTTCCCTTGACGGCGTTATTCATGGGTTAAGCATACGACTACGTGGCTGTGACATTCAGAGAGAGAGAGAGAGAGAGAGAGAGGTCTGGATGCCGGTGTCCTTGTTAAAGATGTGAAGCAGTTATTTTTCTTCCATTGCCCAGTCCAGATCTGGACGGACTCGTGACATGCACCTGAACCACAAAAACCACCACACTGATTGTCTTCCTCGATTCGCTACATCTGTATGAGTTTTATTTGTCCACTATGCAGTCTTGTGTTGTGGTCCTTTATACCACTTTACTTATGAATACAGTAAGAAAAATTAAATTTAAATTGGACTGAGAATAATGGAGAGGTTACGTTTACGCTGAACGACACCCAACGACGAACGAGAGTGAAATCACGGCGGATAACTAGCATGTACCATAAGCATGACATCTTTCACCTGCCGTTTCGCCCCTCGCCCGTCGCTACAGGACTTGGAATGGTCAGTGTCATGGTCCGTGGACGTTTCCTAAAGCCTGCGCGGTGGAGCTTTTTGGTGGAGTGCAGTGTGCGCAGTACTGGCCCCACCCTTTAAACCCTTGGTTCATCTGCCATGGCCTAGCAAGCTGGGACGATGGCATCGAGGTCCTCGGGTCGTAGGTTTTATATCAGACTGTCCTTGTCCTAGTCTCTGGCTCAAAAGCCTTCCCCGGAGACACGGGGGCTTTGATGTCAGAGGTTTCCTCCCTTAGCCTTTCCGCAGCCAAGCGGCCAGGCCTGCAAGGCAGCAGGCGACTCGTGGAGGGCGGGGTCGTCTATGTCCCGTGCAGATGTGAACATCTGCCCACTGCCCAAGGCAAGGCATGTGGCAGATCCTGGAGCGACTTGGCTGTCCCCCAAAGTTCCTCAACATGATTGTCCAGCTACACGAGGACCAGCAAGGCCAGGTCAGACTCAACAATGACCTCTCAGAACCATTCCCTATTCTCAACGGCGTAAAGCAGGGCTGCGTGCTGGCACCGACCCTCTTCACCATCTTTTTTAGCATGATGTTGAAGCAGGCCACAGTGGACCTCGATGATGACGATGCAGTGTACATCAGGTATCGTCTCGATGGCAGCCTGTTCAACCTCAGACGACTGCAGGCCCACACGAAAACCCTAGACCAACTGATTCGTGAGCTGCTTTTTGCTGATGATGCTGCCCTCGTTGCACACACAGAGAGAGCCCTGCAGCGCATCACGTCTTGCTTCGCAGATGCTGCCCAGCTCTTTGGACTCGAGGTCAGTCTGAAAAAGACAGAGGTCCTCCATCAGCCGGCACCCAAGACAGTGTATCGCCCTCCTCACATCACCATTGGCGAGTCTGAACTAAAGTCAGTGCACCAGTTTACTTACCTTGGCTGCATTATCACGTCGGACGCCAAGCTGGACAAGGAGCTTGACAGCAGGCTGGCAAAAGCGAACAGTGCTTTCGGGCGACTTTTCAAGCGGGTGTGGCACAATCAACAGCTGAAAACAGGCACCAAGATCAGCGTGTACAGAGCTGTGGTCCTCACCACCCTGCTGTATGGTTCCGAGTCCTGGGCCCTCTACCGCAGCCAACTACGACTCCTCGAACGCTTCCACCAGCGCTGCCTGCGTACCATCCTGGGCATTCACTGGAGTGACTATGTCACCAACGTCGAGGTCCTTGAACAGGCTGAAACTGTGAGCATCGAGGCTTTGCTGCTGCGGACACAGCTCCGCTGGGCGGGGCATGTCTCCAGGATGGAGGATCATCGCCTACCAAAGATCACCCTGTTCGGCGAGCTTGCTACTGGACACCGTGACAGAGGGGCACCAAAGAAGAGATACAAAGACTGTCTCAAGAAGTCACTTAGTGCCTGCCAAATCGACCACCACCAGTGGTCTTCGCTTGCTGCGGACCGTGACACCTGGCGCTCCACCATTTACAAGGCAGCTGTCTCCTTTGAGGACTCTCGCAGAGCTAGCCTTAAGGACAAGCGGCTCAGGAGAAAAAACAGAGATGCCGCAGCTCAGAACCCTGGCCAGACCTTCCCCTGCAGCCACTGCGGTCGAACCTGCCTGTCTCGGATTGGCCTCCGCAGCCACGAACAAGCCTGCAGACGTCGTGGGCAACTCCTATAAAATCTTCGTTCGCGAAGTCAAGCCAAGGAGGAGGACCATAAGCATAGAAAACTCACCAAACATCTCCAAAAGGCATAGCTCCTCACGAGTTATCCGTCGTGACTTGGATGTTGTTCATTGTTGGGAGTCGATCGTTGCAAACCAAACATCAGTATAATCGCCTATTCCGACCTTCTACTTATCTTCCCTTACATCTAAGCTCAAGCACTGAGTGAACCCTTTTCTTTTGAATTAAACGATATCCGAATTTAGGACTGGGACTGCGTGGTGAGGGAAGGGCAAGGGCAGGGGGTCAACTAAAAAGGAGGGACTTCATCAGAAATAGGGCAGTGCCTCAACATTTTCGCACCCAATAACATGCCAAGGGAAGAAAAAAAAAGTGTGTGTGTGTGTGTGTGTGTGTGTGTGTGTGTGTGTGTGTGTGTGTGTGTGTGTGTGTGTATGTGGAGTTTATGCTTTTTAACCCCATTTAACCCCAAAGCCGTACTTCACGAATTTGGGCGGGGGTCACCTATCAACAATGTGTCTGTTGCAGTATATGGATCGACCATGATAACTCAAGGGTAATGCTAGGTTAGCTTGGCGCCATCAGGCGCCAAGCTAATCTGGCACTACCCTTGAATTATCATGGTCGATCCATCTTCTGCTGCAGTGCATTGGGGCTAAATGGGTTATACTACGTTGTCACAAGAAAAGACTGAAACCTGTCTACCATCTGTCTTCATTCTTCGAAGGACACGGACTCTTGATCCAGTGCAAATGCAGGGGCTCAAGGCAATCTATGCTTCTTGCTGGATCTTTTTCCCCACATATACATCTCAGTTCCTCAGCTGCAAGGAATCATGGGGTTTACGCCTGCAACTGTGCTTAACATTGTCGTACTTGGCAACGGACAGGCAGAACAGGGATGGGCTTCAAAACTCTCACACCCGTTAACCCGAGGGGAGGGGACGCTGGATATTTTCCTTGCAAAAAGACGAGAATATACAGGGAAGGGATACTTTTTGCCAAGGGGTGAGGAGAACGGAGGAGAGTAAGGGGGTGGCGTTGATGTGGGGGAGGGAGGTGGGGTGTCAGTTTTGGCAGTGGGAAGAAGTCGATTCTTTTTTAGATTTTCACCTGTTATTGGGTCGTCGGTAATACCAATTAAAGCCTGTCCAATCGAATTCAGTCCAGTTCAATCCAGTCCCATCCAGTTCAGTCCAAAACAAATGTCCATTTATAGTTCTCACACTTTGGAAACCTCCAAGAAAAGACTTCGTGTTTTCGGCGCAGGGGAAAAGATACACTGACGAGCAAATGAAATGTAACATTTTTTAAATCATCAGAAACACTTTATTGTTTCCGATGATTCCAAAAATGTCGCATTTCTTTTGCTCGTCAGTACAGAAAAACCGAAGCAAACCCAGATAAAAGTCAAACATCCCGTCAATCAAGTACGAAACGTTATGTGTGTGCTGTTCTGTTATTTTGGACCTTACGGCCTAGAGCCGTAAGGCAAAAATCACAGACTAGCACACACTCAAATGTCCTATGTGCTCTTGTTAGTTATTTCTATTCTACGGTTGAACATTATCAGTAGGCACATAATAATAATAATAATAATAATATAATAATAATAATAATAATAATAATAATAATAATAATAATAATAATATAATAATAATAATAATAGCTCTTGTATAGCCCTGTTCTCCAGGAAAACAACTGGACTCACTGCGCATAAATCATCTCTCATTATTGGCTGAATCCACTACTGTGCCCATTTCGAAACGCTGGAGTAAGCATGCAATCCGCCTAGGCCAATAGAAAATTGCCGGAAATGAGAAGTAGGTCAGAACTGCACGTGTTTCGACGACTGAAAGCAGTAGATTAAAAGCCCGGACAAACATGAGATATCGCACGTTTGTCCGGGTTTTTAATCTAGTGTTTTCATCGAAACACATGCAAAGTTTATTCACGGGAGACCCAGGTGAGCTGAACGTCGAGGGATAGGCGTGAATTGTAGGACCATCTGCCCGCTGATCTTCATGACCCCGTCCCCGCCCCTAACCCATAATGAGCGACCTTTTTGGCATTGGTTGTCAGTCATGTCATACGGTTTCATCGTCCCGCTGTATATAATCATCCATACTGGACGACAGTATTGCATTTTGGAGATATCCCCTGAGGTCTGCCGCATTGTTCTGGAGACAGACCGACCATGATAGTTCAAAGGTGGTATCAGAACAGCTTGGTGCCTGGAGGTCTGCCTCCTCTGAGGTCTGCCTCATTGTTTTGGAGACAGATCGACCATGATAGTTCAAAGGTGGTGGCAGAATAGCTTGGCGCCGTGAGGTCTACCTCCTCTGAGGTCTGCCTCATTATTTTGGAGACAGGTCGACCATGATAGTTCAAGGGTGGTGTCAGAATAGCTTGGCGCCTGGCGGCGCCTAGCTATTCTGACATCACCCTTAAACTATCATGGTTTATGCTCATCCTGTCATATCGTGTCAGGGTGTTATGGGTTAGGGAATCGGGGCTGGGGGGGGGGGGGAGGGGGGGTCATCCCCGAAGATTTTTGACAAGAGTCACCGCTAATTGCACAGACTATGATCCAAAATGACAGACCCGTGCTCGAGTTGTGGTGGTGGCTAGTCGTACGGCAGAAAATCAATGACCCGCACACAGTACGTAGTCAATTATTTCGTTGATGGTGCATGCAGAGGTTTTCGCAAGCCAGGCATTTGCTCGGTCTAGAATCAAGACTAGACCACGAGTACTGGGGACTCCTGCCTATGGGTGGCAGACACTACTAATCCACCTGGACTGGTCCATCTGTGGTGATTCACAGATTAACGCCTATAATGTACATGCAAAGGGAAATAATCAATGTTGACCAACCAACAGTTAGATCCTTCCTTAACCAGTTCAGAAAATGTAAACACCACCCAACTGCAAGAGGTATAGATCCTCATGAGCCCCCGCAATTGCGGGAGCTCATGAGGATCTATGCCTCTTGCTGGCACCTGTTTGGATCTATGTTCCACAGACCGTCGTCCAGTGAATTTTGATCTAGAATGAACGAAGACTGCAGAAACTTCACAGTGTCTGAGTCAACTGACACTGCACGGGTTAAAAGCATGTCGTACGCATGTACCATGTAATCAGTTATTTTCTTCTTCTTCTTTTTTTTTTTTTCTTCTTCTTCTGATGATGATGACGATGATGATGTCCACTTGCAAAGTGCATTCACCTCACGCTGGCAGCATGCTCAATCAAAAATGTCGCTCGTTTCGCTTATGATGCGTACTAATAACCAATCACTCAAAATGCAAACATTGTCTTGGGTTCACAGAGCACTGCGGCATCATGTCTCGGCCTATGATCATCGGAGGAAAGCCCTCGAAGCCCGGACAGTGGCCGTGGCAGGTGTCACTGCAGATCATCGCAGCCATTGAACCGTGGCACAGGTGTGGCGGCGTGCTCATCCACTCGTCCTGGGTGCTCACCGCGGCTCACTGCGTGGAAGGGTAAGTCACTTAGAGTTAGTTATTTGGGTTTAACGCCGAGCAGGCGACTAAGGCCATCTCACGGCGGGTAAGTCACTTAGAGAAAAGTCGCTTGAGTGTTGGATCGAGTAACCCCGTCTCTGACAGCGCACAGCCGGCAGACCGTGTTCCTGAAATATTTACCTGTTCAACGCCAAAGAGCCACAGGAACATGGATTGAAAGTAGCTGTCAGCAAGAGGCATAGATCCTCATGAGTCCCCGCTGTCGCGGGGGCTCATGACGATCTATGTCTCTTGGATACGTTTTCAGTTTCGGCAGTGAAGGAGTTAACTGATTGATTGATTGATTGAATGATTGGCTGATTGATTGATTGATTGATTGATTGATTGATTGATTGATTGATTGATTGATTGATTGATTGATTGAGCTTACCGCCGTGCAAAGAAAGGGTATAGTGAAGAAAGAATCGAATGTGTTCACACTACACTCTGCTGTCCTTGAACAAGTTTATGCCCTGCCGCGCTATCTAGCAGAAGACAGACCCACCATGATAGCTCAACGGAGGTGCCAGATTAGCTTACTTTTTTCTTCTTTAATGCGTAGGCGGATAAATAATAGCAGGTTTGTCCATTGTTTTTAGAAAAGCGACATTTCCGTTGTCATGCAATGACAGTCTCGCATTTTTTCATATGTGGACATAGTGGCTTTTGCCAAATAACGACAGAGCTGAAATGCATGCTTACTTTATATACGACACATAATTGAGCCTTAATATGGCATGCACATATTATTAGAAAAAAAATCTAGTAACCTCTTCGCTGTTAGTTTGGCGGAGATCGTGTTTTCAAAATCATTGTAAATTCATCGTCATAGATCCCCAACAGTCCAAGGAACATAGATATAGAGTGATTTCAGCAAGAGACATAGATCCTCATGAGCCCCCGCAACTGCGGGGGCTCATGAGGATCTATGCCTCTTGCAGCTGGGTGGTGTTCAAGTTTTCTCGGCGGCGAAGGGGTTAACTGCCCCTCGGAGGATTGCGGATGTTATTTTTAGGGTTTGACGCCGGTCAGGCTACTAATGCCATATCTGGGCGGGGAGGGCCAAAGCCTAGCCAGCTTACCGAAAAAGGACGCGTTGTCTCCCTGTACTTTTTTTTTTTTTTTATATATCACTGGCACCTAGATTTTATCTTCACCCCTTCACTGCCGATGAAAAAAGAACATGGTCCAGCTGTAAGAAACACAGACACAGACCCTCACGATCCACCGCAGATGCTGAGGCTCATGACGATCTGTTCCTCTTGCCGATTCCCGCTTTGTATGCATGTTCCCTGGACGGCTGTGATTCGCTGGCGTTGAGTTAACACACATTTTAGGCAAAAACAATCTGCATTCACCGGAATTGAGGAGGGTTAAGACCCACCAAAAAAAAATCGACGTTCTCAAACTTTGTCAAACCTTTTATTGTTTGTTTGTTCCATCCACTACTGCCCACGACAAAGACACACCCCAAAACAAACAAACAAACAAACAACCCAAAAAACCAAAAAAAAAAAAACCCCAAACAAACAAACAAACAAAAAAATGCAGTTTTAACGACAAAAGACAGTAAATCCATTTTGTTGAAAAGCGATATTTTCATTGCGAAGCAGTGAAAATCCCGCTTTTTACCAAAATGGACTTACCATCTTGTTGCCGTCACAGGGCAGACATGTTCCTCGGTCCACACACGTCACGCAAGATGCGAGTGTTTATAGGGGTGTAGCCTCTTCGTGCCGAATATAAAAAGAGAGGCTCCTGAATCTCTTAAAGCCCCAAATAACGCGCTGAATTCGAAACATTCTGGAACAGATGTGTGTTAGCAAAAGACAAAGATTCTCATGAGCCCCGGCGTTCGCGGGGGCTCATGAGAATCGTTGTCTCTTGCAGAAGAAAAACAGTGTGGGTGAGTATCTTTTGACACACCCTACCTCATCCGAAAATGACAGGCTCACGACAGAAGCAACGGTTTCCGTCGAAAATGCCTAAGAGAAAAAAACATTCTGAATGCGAGAACGTTTTTCTTTATTTTTTTAAAAAAGTTCTTTGGCGGTGCTTTGAGGAGTGGGGGAGGGGGCGGGGGGTGGGGGGGGGGCATTCTCTTCTCCTCAGCGCCAAATGTCTTGTGGACTTCAAGCGCAGCCCATTCTGATTAAACAAAGCCTGAATGTGAATATTGGAGGAAAACATTCTTACACTTTTATTGGCCGACGAAGGGAGATTTTGGGAAATTTTTCACGGTTAAATGGGCGTTCCCTTAAGCAGTATCTCATTGATTGATTGATTGATTGATTGACTGGTTGGTTGTTTGGTTGGTTGGTTGGTTGGTTGGTTGACTGACTGACTGACTGGTTGGTTGGTTGGTTGACTGAATGACTGACTGACTGATTGATTGATTGATTGATTGATTGATGATTGATTGATTGAGTGATTAATTGATTGAGTTGCTCCTTTGGTGTTTTATGCACGTTTCACGCAATCATTGATGGAAAAAGAGATGCTTGACTGCAAACATTGGAGAAAAACTTGTTCTGCCAATTTTTGCATGCAGGTCTGGTGATTTTTTTTTGCGGGGGAAGGGAAGGGTCCTGCGAATCCTGTCGCGACAAACTTTCCCTGTCCGTACACACGGACACAAACACGCAGAGGTTAGCAGGTGTGAACAAAATGGCGCACGCCCTTGGCCTAGCCATTCGTATACAGGTGGTTTCACTGACAACGCCTATGGGAGTTTAACATTTGTTTGCTACATATATGGAGTCGTTCACTGAAGAAAAAAAAAGTTGGCATACAAAAAAATCTGAGTGGTTTCTTTTATGATGCAATGCAACTGAACCGATCCCTTCCCGATGCGCAAAAGGCCATCGGGCCGACGTCGGCCACCGTTGGCCCGCGCACGGCCGTGCGCGGGCCAACGGCGGCCCACGTCGACCCGATGGCCTTTTGCGCACCGGGTTCGTGGATGACCGCGAGTGTTGCATTTCACGCGAGAGCGCGCGACGGGTTCAGGTTTTAACCCCATCACTGCCAAGAAAAACTGAAGAGGGTCCAGCTGCAAGAAGCATAGATCTTCATGCGCGCGAGGACATGTGCCTCTGGCTGACACCAATGTGTGTATTCGTACGTGTATTGGGCGGCTAGCGCTCTTTGGTGGTAAATAAAACCCCAAGATTTTCAGGAACAAAATTTGCGTCCATTGGCAGCAAAAAGGATTAACTGATTCAGCACGACCGAGCCGCATTTCCCAAATTTGGGAGGCGTCATCTAATGACTGTGCACCAGTTGCAGAAGATGGATCGACCGTCTATGATAATTCGAGGGCAGTGCCAGATTAGCTTCGGGCTGACAGGCGCCAAGCTAGTCTGGCACTACCCTTGAATTATCATGGTCGACCCATCTCCTGCTATATTGCGTCAGGGCTGAATGGGTTAACCCACAGTACTCTAAACCCGAAATCCCCAAATGTTGCAGTTGTCCTTTGAAAACTGTAATTACAATCCAGAAGACAGATTGACCATGACAGTTCAAAGGTGGTGCCAGAATAGCGTGGCGCCCATAGCCGCCAGGCTATTCTAGCATCACTCTTGAACTGTCATCTTCGATTCATGTCGTGTTGTGGTGTGTCGGGGTTGAATGAGTTAATCGTGCTGGTGTTTGAATGCTGCTGGTTTTATCGATGTTCTTCATGTTTATGGTCAGTAACCCTTTGTCTGCTACCGACGATAGCGGTATCGCCAGGATCATTCAGGGAGTAAATATCTGTCCTTCCTGTCTCTTCTATTCCCGATGCCTTTCACGGCAACGTTGTTCAGTCCGAGCTTTTATTAAATATAATCACAGATGTATGTCAGTGTGTGCTGGTCTGTGATTTTGGACCTTACGGCTGGAAGCCGTAAGGTCCAAAATCACAGGCCAGCACACGTTGATTTCGTATAGTGATTAAGCTTGTTAAAATGTGTCGATGTGTGTTTAATCTGTGTGTTTGCTGTCTGTTTCTGGCAGTCCGTTTTACGGCGACATCCGGAACTGGCGCGTGGTTCTGTCGGAGGATAATCTGGAGGAGGAGTCTGGCCGGGAGATCTACCGACGTATTGCCAGGATTGTCAGCGTGAGTATGCAAGCAAACAAAATAACTAACGAACGAAAGAACGAACGAAGCAAATAACTAACTGCAAATCGACTAATTAAATAACAACAAAGTAACTAACTGATTAACAAACTAACTATCTAACTATCTAACTAACTAACTAACTAACTACACTAAGTATGAAAGTAAGTAAGTAAGTAACTTTTTAAACTTAATATGTAACAAACTAACTAACCAATCAACAGAACCAACTAACTAACTTACTAAGTAGCTAACTAACTAACTAACTGACTAACTAACTAACTAACTAACTAGCTAACTACTAACTAACCTTTTGGCAAAATGCGTAACTAGCTAAGCAAGTAACTAACTAACCAACAGAACCAACCAATCAACCAGCCAACCCACCAAGCAACCAACCAAACAACCAACCAACCGACCAACGAGGCAAGCAACCAAGGAACCAACAAACCAACAACCAACAAAACAACTAAAAAGAAGCACGCAGACAGATCACCATGAGAATATTACGTTGAATATCAACAAATGTCCCTCCCTCGCTGGCGTATTATGACGCGGTGTCGTCCTGTCAGTTATATCACTCGCGATATAGCCTCTTTCGATTGTGTATTATCGACGCTTTTACATGTACCGGGGTATATAGTTTTTTTTGTTTGTTTGTTTTTTGCTAGCATGTAAACTGTTATTGACTTACACCTATTTCTTCTTACAGCATCCAGGGTATATTCGCACCAGTAACTTTCCCAACGACGTGGCGCTTCTTCAACTGGACGACGCTGTGGATCTGAGTACTGGCGAAGTCCGGGTGGCCTGTCTACCCGACCAGTTTACCCCGCCACCCGATCTGACTCACTGCTGGATCAGCGGTTGGGGAGAGACTAGAGGTACAGTGTTTTATTCTTTCTTTTCTTTGACAGTCCTGTTTAACTCATACGAGACAAACGGCATCCGGATACGCGGCTTCAGCCGCGTATCCGGAAGCCGTTTGTTTCGAATGAGTTAATCCCCTGTATATGCATGCGGCTATCTATACTGTACACATGTACACGGAGGTTCGTTCATTCATTCACTGATTCATTGACTGATTGATCCAATGATTGATTCAGTGATTAATTGATTGATTCATTCATTCATTCATTGATACATTCGTTTGTTCATGTGTTTGTGTTCTTCTTCATTCATTCATTCATTCATCCATCCATGCATTCATTCAATCATTCATTTCATCTATCCATCCTTCCATCCATCCATCCATCCATCCATCCATCCATCCATCCATCCATCCATCCATCTATCCATGCATTCATTCAGTCATTTTTCACTGATTGATTGATTGATTGATTCTTTCATTCATTCATTCACTGATTCATTCGGTCGTTCGTATGTGCGTTCACTCATTCATTCATGCATTCATTCATTGTCGTTTTCAGATACCGGAGGCCATGAGAACCGAATGAACGAGCTGCCCGTTCATATTCTGGAGAATGAACAGTGCGCCTCCATGTGGCTGAGAGTCGGGATTCACGTACTGGACGACCAGCTGTGTGTTGGATACGGCGACACTGGAGCTTGCTACGTGAGTTATATACAAAACAACAACAACAACAACAACAACAACAACATTTTAAACATTCATTTTTATTGAGCAAATCTGGGCGTCGGGTATGAGCGGGTTGGGAGTATGCTAACAAAATTTGATTGACATTCACAGAGGAGGTTTGGCCAAAGTCTGAAACAAATAGAAAGGGTGGAGAGGGATTTTACTCATTGGGTGTCGGTAGCGGTTTTTGTCGCGATGATTCCTGCAGGATGTCAGGGTGTTGTTGTTCCTGCAGGATGTCAGGGTGTTGTTATTCTTGCAGGATGTCAGGGTGTTGTTATTCCTGGAGGAATCATCACGACAAAAACCGCTACCGACAGCCAAAGTGTTAACTCATTCATCCCGACGGCCGTATTTCCCAAATTTTGGAGGCGTCATCTAATGACTATGCACCAGTCTCAGGAGATTGATCGACCATGATAATTCATGGGCAGTGCCAGATTCGCTTGGCGCCGACAGGCGCCAAGCTAATCTGGCACTACCCTTGAATTATCATGGTCGACCCATCTCCTGCTGTAGTGGGTCAGGGCTGAATGGGTTAAGAATGTCTTGGACATGTCCTGGTCGTACCTCCTTCATCTCGTCGCCGCCTCTTAAGTGACCTCATCATATGTTTCATGAACTAACCACTTTTCTTTAACCTGTCTCCCCTCCTCAGGGTGATTCTGGCGGCCCACTGATGTGCGAGCAGGACGGGCGATTCTACATCACGGGGGTGATGAGCTGGCTGATCAACAACTGCTCGGCTCGAGGCTTCCCTAACGTGTTCACGCGCGTCACGAGTTACCTGGACTGGATCTACGAGAAGCTGGATTTCTACGAGTGGTGGAGATACAACTAACACGGAGCACGTGTTCCTCAAACAGTTAACTCGGTCTTTACCTCTGGTGAAATCTGCATTCTCTTGGTATTAATATGTGAATAAGGAAGGATCGACGACAAGCTGGATTTGAATGGAGTGAGGGAGTTAGTTAGTTATTTGGGTTTAACGCCGAGCATGCAAATAAGGCCATCTCACGGCGGGAGTGATGGAGAAATAGTTAAATCGAACAAGCATTATTTGACAGGAACGAGGGCTATGAGACGTTCCATAATGAAACTGATCAAAAAAACGCTGCTGATAGCCAAAAGGTTAAAAACATCATTTGGCTGTCGTACCACATTTTGTCGAGGTGACTCCTGCACAAACCGGCTTGACAAAAAGCGCTGACGAGAGCTAAAGGGTCAAGAATTGCGGAAACTGATAAAGAGCAAATGGAATTCAGTATAATATAATTATTGTTCGACTTTCAACAAGTTCCATTTTTGACGGTGCTTGGCTGAGATACAGCTAAAATCAAACAAGTTTTACTTGGACAAGAAACTGAATTTCTGCAGTTGGTGGGCACACTTTGATCAAATGTGTATTGTTTTGTAAGTATAACCTGAATCAGTTTCGACGTGACTATTTCTGCGAGAAGCTGATTTCAACGAATGGTGGAGATGTACCCAATTTGTAAAAAGTATGACTTTCGGGACTCCACTCGTGAAAGTAAACTGTCTTGTCCCGGTTGTACAACAGAACTGGACTGAACAAGTATTATTTGGACAAGAGCCTTGAAGTGTCATGGCTGATTCATCTCGCATTGTGTGTACAATTAAGAGCTCACGAAACCAGTGATTGGACTCTACACTGAGACTACACTGAGACTGGACTATATTCGCAACTACCTGTAAATATCATGTATATATAATACCCGTTAGGAATCACGTGACAATTATGGAATTATGCGATTCGACGCTATCCTGTTAATGCAGGGCGTTTACTCCTTCGTCATTAATGGCGCAGGAGTGACGTCGTCGATCCTACATCATTAACGACAAAGGAGTAAACGCCCTGTTGGGGGCGTCGTGAGAAGGTTTCTGCAAGTGACATTTGCGAAGAACAGTAAGAAGCTATTAAGGAAATGACGCCACAAGTCGTGTGACATTACAAATTTGTTCGCGAGTGACAATGAATAAACGATGTGTTCAGTGATATGTAAATTTCCGACGATTACCGAATTCCGATGAATAATTACTGACCTGTACTGACAGATATCAGTGAAGCGTGCAAGCTTCCTGACGACTGGTGTTGGATAAACAATTTGCATACATTTCTAAGAAATGAAATTGCTGCTCGCACACAATGAATCCTGGACACGCCTGTGTAACAGTGTCAAAGTTCATAGAGGTGCTGTAGATGGACAAGTGTCTTTTTGGCAAATCATGTGCCGCAAAGGTTCTGAGTTCTGAGTGAACTGACCAGCCACATTTTTGATTTGTATGAACAGTGTGACACAAGTAATTTCTGTACGGTGGAACACCAGCTCTGTGCCCTGTGAAGGCAACAGACAGTAAGTATATTTTTATGAAACAAATCTCGCTTTTCACAAAATTGGACTTACTGACTTTTGCCCTCACAGGGCAGGACTGTGGCCCGACCTATTTATAACGTTTTGTGACATTGGTTCGAAGGCCTGAAAGTGATAGAAAGACCATGTCTAGTGACTAGAACAGAGGCTACCACTAAAACAGATTAAATAGAAAGGAATTCAAAAGTTGGGCAGTATATATATATATATATGCGATCAAGGTGCGATTAATGCAAGGACAGTATACGATCTGCTTGCAATGCAGCCTAACACACAGCTGATGACTTCCCTTAACTAATTCGAATCGTGTCGCATTCGGATACGGGGCTTAAGCCGCGTATCCGAATGCGGCACGTCTCAAATGAGTTAATTTGAGGACGACGTTTGACTGAGCAAATTTCTTCAGTTCCAGCAAAAGGCATACATTCTCACGAGCGCCGGCGTCTGCATTGGCGCATGGGACTCTATGTCACTTGCAGATGGTCCCCTCTCAATGATCGACCTGCGACAGTATCCCGTCGTTTGTGTGATCAGTTCTGATTCAGGACTAGTACTGACTGCTATTGCGTGCTTGAATGAAGGGAACAAACTCTTTACAGTTCTGAGACGACCGTCAGTGATATCCCCTGAGCAGGTCTGGTTTCAGAACTAGTAGCGCTTGAAAGAAGGGATCAAACTCCGGCTTCACAGTTCGAACGTCAGTGATATCCCTTGATCAGGTCGTGTCTTCAGAAGTAGTTGTGCTTTGAACGAAGGGAACAAACTCTTTACAGTACCAACGTCAGTGATATCCCCTGATCAGGTCTGAGTCAGAAGTATTGCTTGATCAAAAGAAACTTACTCTGTACAATACGAACGTCGGCGGTGTGCATGGCGAGGTTGATACTAAGGGCATTTTGTCATATTGTAATTGACAATGAAATCTGTGACAAAGTTAAAGCTTCCGCTTCGTCCATGCGACAGGGCCCTTACTTCATTCAGTTCACCGGCGGATAAAAAAATATGTCTGCAGTAATATTTGGCAACAGCCAGTATATCCATTTAGGAGAAAAGCCAAATTGTCCTTGTCACACAATGCAAATCTCGCTTTTCTCCAAAATGAAGGCTATAACAGCACAGGCTAAGTGAATGAATAAATATATCTGTAAATGTGTGTTATTTTGTACAGTTGGACTATTTGTCTGTAAAGTCTCTTTATATAATGTATTATTCTGTGCATATACAAATAAGATAAGATGCACGTGTGAAAGTCCCCCCCCCCCCACCCCACCCCCTTCGCTCCACTCCGCATCGACACACCCACGCCCCACCCGCCCTTCCACTGTCAAGTGATTGTATGTACAGTGTTGTGCTTTTTTTTCCTCGGGCAAATCAATACATCTACAAGAGAAAATGAGGCATTTTGTCAGCCGTAAACGCACCGGTAGCGCATTTTGTCGAGGATGGCACCTCGAGAAAAAACAAACAACCCACTACCGACAGCCAAAGGGTTAATACATAAAGTACCTAGACGGAAGGGCTGTCAAAACTCGCTGTCACTGTTATTTACGTTTAGCGTCCCCTGGCCGGCACTGTCAGTCAGTGATTGGGGACGTAACGATCAAAACTGAACACGAAACCGTAAGACTATTACAACCTTTTGCGCATTAGGTGTTTTGCCTTGGGAGTGCCAGGACGAGGGGAGAAAACACGGTCCTTTTTCAGACGCTTCCAATACAACAGTTTGCCTCCCTTGGATTACCTTTCGAGTTTGCCAAGGGGAAAAAATACAATTTGTTGCTCATGTAAGTGGCTTCCTTCCCCTGGTACGTACCAGCCGAAACTCTGATGAACGTACAATATCCTGATGAAAGTAAAAATAGTTGCCTTGTGTCTATTCACGTTTGTTTGTTTATGGTAACTTTTTTATTTGTTTGTTTGTTCACAATAATGTTCACATTTAAAATGTATAAGTATGTGTTCAACACATAAGCAGACTCATGTGAGCTGCCTTATGCTCTAATGAAGCGAGATAATGAACAGCAGAACCTGTTTTGAGCGATCACCTGCCATTTAAAAAAAAACAAAACAACACCCAACCTTTACACAGCTGGCTGTAGCCACCCTAAAGACGGTCTTTAACTGCATCCACCTACATAATGGTCACTGCTGGTGAAAATGGAACGTTACCCAAATGCAAGAGGTATAGATCCTCATGAGCCCCCGCAGTTGCGGGAGCTCATGAGGATCTATGCCTCTTGTTGAAACCACTTTTGTTCCTTCGACGGCTTGGGAATCTTTGGCTTTAAAACTTCAATGATTTCAAAATGAAATCTCGGCCCACTAGCAGTGAAGGGGTTAACTCTTTCAGCCCGGCGCACGTATTTCCCAAATTTTGGAGGAGTCGTCTAACGACTATGCACAGGTTGCAGGAGATGGATCGACCATGATAATTCAAGGGTAGTGCCAGATTAGCTTGGCGCCTGTCGGCGCCAAACTAATCTGGCACTACCCTTGAATTATCATGGTCGACCCATCTACTGCTGTAGTGCGTCAGGGCTGAGTGGGTTAATGGTATTGCCACTTTTACCTTTGAAGAAGTCAAGAACCTCTGGCGAGAGAACCTGTCTTTGAAAACCACTTTTCTATTGTAAAGGTGAACTTCGGCTGGTGCAGAAAAGCTGTTGAGAATTGCCCCTTGCGACATGTGTAGCGCTTGTTATAGAACATTATACTGACGAACAAAAGAAATGCAATTTTTTTTTTAAAAACAGTGGAAACACTTTTATGTTTCCGATGATTCCAAAAATGTCGCATTTCGTTTGCCTAAGTGTATTCACTTACATGTATAATAATGCGGTTCCTATTGAGTTTCTTTTATATGACAGTGATACCGACCAAGTTTGTTTAAACGTTCATTTCATGTGTGTTCTTCATATGTGATTCTGAATCTTGCTGCTCTAGGCCGTTAGGTATAAAATCATAGAAGAAGCTCGCAAATTGTGTGTGCCTGATCGACGCTTTTGTATTTTGTACCTTTTGCTAAGTAGTGTATTTGTACTTTGATAAATCGTTCCGTTTGTACTTTGAGAAGTTTATATTATATGACCCAGTGATTTGTGTGTGCTGGTCTGTGATTTTGGACTTGCGGTCTGAGGCCGTAAGATCCAAAATCACAGACCAGCACGCATTTTGGCATTGCCGTGTATTATTCATAACCTTTGTAAAAAATGTGTAAATGTCTGTACATACTAACTATTGTATTATAATACCATGTAGATAGACAATAAAGGTTCAATTCATTCAGACTGTTTTTTTTTTTTAAATCATTTTATGGGACTGGGAGAGAGAGAGAGAGAGAGAGAGAGAGAGAGAGAGAGAGAGAGAGAGAGAGAGAGAGAGAGAGAGAGAGAGAGAGAGAGAGAGAGAGAGAGAGAGAGAGAGAGAGAGAGAGAGAGAGAGAGAGAGAGTTAACGAATGAATGAGTGAGTGAATCGGTGAAAGAAACAGCGAGTGAAGGAATGAATGAATCAAACTTTATTTTGATAAAGGCTGTTTACATCGTCCATTGTTTAATCCTGCCATTTGCTAACCACTTCATAACATGAATATATAAAAAATATATAAAAGAACATATCAACAAAGGCGAATGCATCACACACACACACACACACACACACACACACACACACACACACACACACACACACACACACACACGCGCGCCCGCGCGCGCGCGCGCTCTGGCGCGCACGGATACTCGCGATGCTCGCACGCACAAAGACACACACACACACACACACACACACACACACACACACACACGAGCGAACGCACGCGCGCACGCACACACACACACACACACACACACACACACACACACACACACACACACACAAACGCTCACAGAGACATACACGCGAACGCACGCATGCACACACACACACTCACACACGCACAAATGCTCACAGAAGCACACACACACAAACAGGCACGCACGCACACACACACACACAAACACACACGCACACGCACGCACGCACACACACGCACGCACGCACGCATGCATACACACACACACACACACACACACACACACACACGCGCGCGCGCGCGCGTGCGCACACACTAACTCACGCGCTCACAGAGGCACACACCAACACCTTTTTTTTTTTTTGTTGATGCGTGTGATGATTTTATTGCCTTCTCTTTTTTCCCGTCTTTCCTTTCTTTCACTTTTGGATGGATGGGGCTGGGGGGGGGGGAGGGGGAGAGGGCCGGGGGGGGGGGGGGAGTGCGAATGCTTGCACACAGGCGTGCGCCGCAGGACTAATCTCACTCATGCAACTGCCCCAAGGACCTTTTGTCTACTGAATCACCGCTCAAGAGCAGTCATTTACCAAAATAGGGACTCTCTCAGTTTTTACATGGCTATTATGTGCTTTCACAGGGGATATATTCTTGTCAAGCAGGCTTTCAAGAGTTGTCTCCTACTGATGGTGTTTAGCCGAACAGAATGAGCACACGTTTTAAGAGTTTAAACGCGAGTTTCCTCCCTCATTTCTCCTGCTGAAGAGGAGCGAAATGAACACACAGGAAAGGTGACTCCAATGGCCGATTTTCACGATTTTCCCAGCTTGACTAGTCATTCAGGAGATGGATTTGTCCAAATTAATTCAAGGGTAGTGCCAGAATGGTTTGGCGCCTGAAGGCGCCAAGCCAATCTGGCACTACCCTTGAATTATCATGGTCAATCTATCTGGTGCAACTGGTAGATAGGAGTTAGGTAACGCCTAAAATAATTGGGACAAGAAGCCATGTTGCTAAAAGGGTAATTCCTGCTGTTTAATGAGTATGTATAACTTGCAGGGACCTTTCTCTGGAGGGGGAGGGACGGGGGGAGGGGGAGGGGGAGGGAGAGGAGGGGGGAGGGGAGGGGGGTGGAGAGGAGGGAGGAGGGGTTTATCGCGGCGAGTGTATATGTGTGAAGGGGGTGAGGTTGGGATAGTGGTGGCGGTTGTGTTAGGGGGTGGGGGCGGGTTGGGCGGGTTGGGGCGGGTGGTGGTGGTGGTGGTGGCCGGTGGCGTCTGTGTGTGTTTGATGGGGCTGGGGGTGGGGGGGGGTGGTGTGAGGGGTGGTGTGAGGGGGTGGGGGCTGGTGGTGGCGTTGTGTGTGTTTGACGGGGACCGGGGGAGGAGGTGGGTGGGTGGGTGGGTGCGGGATGGTGGCGGTTGTGTGAGTGTGAGGATGTGTGGTGGGAGCGGTGATGGCAGTGGTAGCAACAAACAGCTGTTTTACAGGCGCTTGCGACAGTCTAATAGTGTACTTTTACTAGTATAGGCCTACTAGTCCCCGGAGTTCACAACAGCAGATTTAAAATATTTTGAAAAGAAATAAAGTATCTAGGTATCTGGCCTTTGAGGATTAGTGAAACTAATTAAATCTCACTCAAAGAAAGCCGCCGCTTATAAGCCTATGTCTTTATCTTTTGTTAAAATCGACATACCTCTCTCCATTCAACTATTGTATATTAAATCTAGTAGATATTATCAATATCTTTGTGGCCTGCGGTACTTAGTGAACTAATTCAACTCACTCAATGAAAGCCGCTTAGCACCTCTTGTCTTTATCTTGTAATAACCCTCTTGTGCCGCTTGCAGCCACTGGTACTGTCGCAACAAAAAGCGCTACTTATATCCATAGGGTTTAACTAGTTCGAGACGTGCCGCCTACGGATACGCGGCATACGTCTCGAATTAGTTAAACTCATACATCTCTCTCTCTCTCTCTCTCTCTCTCTCTCTCTCTCTCTCTCTCTCTCTCTCTCTCTCTCTCTCTCTCTCTCCCCCCCCCCCCAATCAATCAATCAATCAATCAATCAAACTCATGTAGATCCAGAATAGTAGATATGCCCAATATCACTGTAGCCGACGGTGCTTAGTAAAACTAGTTATACACACTCAAAGAAAGCCGCTTGCAGTGATTCTCTGGCGCCAAGCTAATCTGGCACTACCCTTGAATTAGCATGGTCAATCCGGCAATCTCCTGCTGTAGGGTGTTGGCGCTGAAAGGGTTAACAAACTAGCATTACCGCATGCATGCGATTTCGTCAGTCCGTCATCAAACAGGCCGAACGGGTGATGACTGTATATATAGTTATTTTCACATTGTATGTAGGCCTGAAATAGCGAAATTCAGGAGAGACAATGTGGAAGAGGCAAAGATCATACTGAGTTCCCGCTGTGTTTTCTTGAATTTTTTTTTCCTTCTCAAAACTGATTAACTCAAAATAAGCAGGGTCTTTATAGCATCAAAAGTACAAGTGAAAGTACAGCAAAATTCTGCTATTACAAATCGCCGAGGGAACCAGTTTTTCTTGTGTGTTATGTCCTACATTTGTTATAAGCGAAGTAATTTATCCTATCGGGACCTATGAAAAAGTGTTGTTATATACAACTTTTGTAATATCCAACCTTACGGCAGCAAAGTAGGCTGCGTTTATTAGCAATTCCGGAACACTGTATTACAGAATGTCCGCTTGTTGTCATTCAAGTGTGAATGCAACTCGCATGCAAGAATTATCGCCAGGTGTGTGCTGTTCTGTGATTTTGGACCTTACGGCTGAAGCCGTAAGATCCAAAATCACAGACCAACACACACCTACTATTAACGTCTTTCATAAAACTAATCAGACCAAATCAAAGAAATCCCACACGTAACGAGATTCAAAACGAAATTCCGAAAGACTGATTTGGCCACTTGGCACACATTTGATATTACGCAGTTTGAGCAGTAATAGAATTGAAATGTCGCAAGTATTAGTATCGCAATTAGACAAAATGTATTTCATGAAGTTAATTATTCTCAATCAAAGAGTCGCCGAGGCGAACACCTGCTGTTCCCCTTCACAACTCATGGTGATGACGGGGGTGGGGGAGGGGTGGGGGGGGGGGGTGGGGGTGGATGAGGATGGATGGGACAGTAGCGACGGGTGTTGCCGTGGGGTTAGGGGAACGAGAAAGACTCTGTCTGAGGTGGTGTTTGTCGATAAGTTTGTCAGGTACTTTAGTTTGAAACTAAAAATATCTTTCAAAGCTAAATACCCATCAACGAAATGAAATAAAATAAAATAAAATAAAATGAATCAATATAAAAATAATAAAAATTAAAAGAAATAAATTAAATAAAAGAGAAGAAAGAAATAAAATAAATAAATAAACAAAAATAGATAAAATAAATTTAATAAAATGAGATAAAGTAAGAATATAGTTATTTCAACAATACATACTGAACGATAAAATAAATTAAAATAACAAAGAGTCCCAGCCGCTCAAGGAACGTAGATAGAAAGTGGTGTCATCAAGAGGCATTGATTTTAAAGAGGCCCGCACCTGCCCCCACTCATAAAGATCTATGTATCCCGCAGTTTGGATGGGTTCACTTTATCTCAACAGTCAAAAGGTTAATATGACATTGCATAAGCAGAAGATTATGAAATTACTGGTACTGCTGTAATTTTGACTGAGCACCGATCAGTTAGATTACGGAATTCCAGTGTTTAAGTAACTTAATTTATCAGCAGTTTCGGTTTATTAACTCATTCGAGACGTGCTGTATTCGGATATGTGGCATAAGCCGCGTATCCGGAGGCAGCACAACTCGAATAAATTAACCTAATTGTATAGCAGCCAAAACGTCTTCTATATAATACATGCACACTGGTTGTCTCCGGCCTCCATTCGCTACCTTTGATATGAGCAGTTGCGAATCGAGGGACTAACCAGTGCATAATACACGTAGCTGCTTCTGTGTCTACAGCTTGACTCCCCCCCCCCCCCAACCCCCCTCCCCCCCCCCCCCCGCCCTGCTTCCCGACCGCCTCCCCTCCCCCCTTCCCCCTCCCCACTTCACACCCCCCTCCCCCAACAAAAAAATATATATAAATAATAAAATAAAATAAAATAAAATAATAAAATAAAATAAAATAAAATAAAATAAAGAAATAAAGAAATAAAGAAAGAAAGAAAGAAAATCCGCTCAGGCCGTACTGACCAAATTCTTAACTCATTCGACACGTGCAGCCTCCGCCGGGATACGCGGCATAAGCGGAGGCGGCACGTCTCGAATGGGTTAAGACGCATAGATCCTCATGAGCCCTCGGAGCGCGCAGGAACTCGTGAGATTCTAGCGTTCACAGTTGGACTCCTTTGCAACGCTTTACATCAGCTTCCGGCCTCAGTTCTTTCCTCAGGCTCATTTAGTCTCGCGTTATTTCATAAGCGCCAAGGCCGGCTGGGAAAATTGCTGTCCCTGTGGACAAAGGGAGGTAACAGCTGCGCTCCCAGTAGGCACAGGTACAAAACCCTTCCTCGTCCCAGTGGACAAAGACAGCACATTGGTTGTCTCCCTCGGTTCGCTGCGCTGTTCAGCTGTGCCCCGTGACTTTAAGGGACGCACAGAGACAGCTAGCTCTTCCTCCGTCCTTAGACCCAGAAAAGCGAGAAAGTCGATTTTTAGAATGATCAAAATTATCACGCCAGTCGAGACAATTATTATTGCTTTTCGCATTTTGAGGATGCGTCTATTTAAAAAGAAAGTAAATAAATTATAAAGTTTTCTGCAAGTAACCATTTTCATCCTGATACACCCATTGCTTGAAATAAATTTGACTGACAATTCAAGGGTGGCACCACACTTGAACTAAAACAGTTGTTATGTCTCCTGATCTGTGATTTAGCCTTCATAGGACACTAAGCAAATTTTACAAAATCAGCCTCAGGATGTAATGGGTTAAGAACGTGTATCATTCTAGCTCACACTATGTACCCTGAACACTTCTTGGCTTAAAACTGCGAACTTGGACTAGAAAGGTTTGGGCAGCAAAACAAACGGTCCGAAACCCAGTATACAAAAGACATAAACTATGTCTTTTGTAGTAGGGAATTTCTCTGCAGTAACTCGGGGTGGTGGCACTAGTTACTCTAGCGTGATCGGAATAATTGAACACGGCGCATGGGCTGCAGCGCTTGCTGTCTTCACCACACGCATTATGTCTCGGTGCATGTCGAGTGCATCGGTCAAAAAGCTCAACAGGGAGGTTATCTAAATCACCTCAGTGCCCACAAACAAACAAACAAACAAACAAACAAACAAACATACGCGCACACACACATGCACACGCGCGCGCCCACGCACACACACAGAGTCACACATACACGGAGTCAGTCACACACACACACACACACACACACACACACACACACACACACACACACACACACACACACACACACACACATACACACACACACACACACACACACACACACACACACACACACACACACACACACACACACACACACAAGAAAGTACAAATAAACAAGCAAGCAAACAAACAAAGCATCACACATTACCGGAAGGTGAAACTGACTTTATTGTGTGAATTTCACCTCAAAATACTCCTGTGCCTGATACTGTTACCTCAAGTGGGGTGGGGGGGGGGGGGGATTGGGAAGGGAGGAGTTTCCAACCTTTTGTTTGCGACCTTCAACCTGATACAAAAGTCCTCCCCGACGCTAGATCTTGCTTCCAGCGCCGGGCCGAAAAGCGGGGGAGGAGGGGGGGGGGTGAGTGCGGGGGTGGGGGTGGGGGTGAGGGGTGAAGGGAGCCGGGGGGGGGGGGGCGGGGCAGGGGGCGGGGAGGGGGACGACGTAGTGGGGAGGGAGGGGGAGAAGGCGCGTGCGTGTCAAACTTAAGACTATCACCATTTGCCAAATTATCAAACACCCCCCCCAAAAAGGGACTTTGTTATAGTATTTTAAAGAATTTTGTGTCGTTTTGTGTCCCAAAGTCAGAAATAACTTTCGCATTTTGCCGACTATGACCGAGTCATCCCAGAGATGTTAAACTATTCGGTGGAAGCATTTGTTTTCATGTAATCTGTTGAGTCAATTGTATTTAGTGCATGAAAGAAGTGAAAGTAGCACAGTGCTTGTATAGTTGGAAATGAAATCAAAGATTAAATATATTAAGCTACAATCGGACAAATGCAATGGTCATTTCTTTACTTGGTTCTAACTGTTATCAGTGTTGCTCGGAACAACTGTAACGTGTCCATGCTACTTTAGCTGTTAAGCTACCGTTCCATAAGCACGAATCCGTGGATATGCCGGACTGCGATCCGAACCAGATGAGGTGATGTAATTTTCCTTCAAAAATTGCATCATTTTCTTTCGAAGCAGGATGCGAATTCGTTTCCGCATCGTGCATATAGAAACATGCAAATACTTTAACCCATTCTACCCCAGACACACCACAGCAAGATAAGATCGACCTGATGTCAAGGGTGATGCCAGAATAGCTTGGCGCCTGGCGCCAAGCATTCTGGCATCACCTGAACTTCAGGTCGATATGTGTCCTGTACTGCTAATGCAGTCTCAGGACAACGGCAAATTGGGATTCGTGATGGGTAGAAAGAGCTAAAGGACTTGCACGAACTTTATATTTCGGACCCGCTTTGGATTGGGATCGAGTTCGTATCGGATTCTGTCTGGGGTCGCTCACCTAGGCTAAAATGCGTCCGTGCAACTGCAGTTAGACTATGTTGTTGCTAAGTTCAGCTTTTAGCTGCAGAGTCTGACGGCATGTTGGCGCCAAGCTAATCTTACACTACCCTTAAATTATCATGGTCGATCCACCTACTGCAACTGACGCATAGTTGTAAAGTGACATGCCCAAATCCAGCCTTGGGGCTAAATGGGTTAAACACACGATGTGAATCGTTACGATAGATCAGGTGTTCAATCTAATCGGAGATTCCATCGAGTGGCAAACACGTACGCTAGCAAAAACATCACAAACATCACATCTGACACACGCGTGGAATTACAACCAAACCGGCAATCCCCCACTGTGAAAGTGCCAACAAGCGGTTTTAATTTCGCATTTTCTTGTTTTTGTAGCGTGGTGACAGGAAGGAATTTTTTTTTTCTCAGTATTAATTTGAACCAAATAGGTGTAATCCCAACAATCCCTATTTTGATTTCTTGGGATGGGATATGACTGACATGACATCCGACTATAATTGCAATCAGTTCAGTCAAACAATAAGTAAATTTTGCGGTTTTATTTTCATTACAGTTCGGAATAGGTTGTGTCATTGTTAGCCTTCCGATTACCGTCACAAGGCAACATCGAAATATTGTAACATTTCTGCTTCTAAATTTGACATCAGCATCAGTGGCGTTGCTATCAATTATTTGATTAAAAGTACACCCCAATAGTTTAATTTTCCACTTTTCTGTTTTATTAACGGGGACAGTTTGGAGCATGGCGCTGAGACTCGCATTAACCCCCTTGTGCATGCAGCCACCCGTACTGTTGACAGTACCGGTGCCTGCATGCACAAGGGGGTTGACACCGATTTTGGAGGCGATGTATGGCGTACGTGACTATAGGAACAACAAAACACCGAGATATTACAAGATCCTCACCTCCAAATTTGGCATCCGCGTGCAAGTGCAATCAACCTGATTAGCTGATATGAATAGAGTAACCCCTTCACTGCCGACAAAAAGTGATCACGATCCAACTGCAAGAGACATAGATCCTCATGAGCCCCCGCGACTGCGGGGGCTCATGAGGATCTATGCCTCTTGCTGAGACCAATTTGGTTAAACCGTTTTTCTTTTATCGCGTAAGGCGTTTATTTCCTGGCTAGATCTGTGTAACTAAAGAAGGTGATGTGGTATAGCGCGTGGCATGACTCAGCACAATACAACACGACACCGACATCGTGACATTGCAATCTCTAACTTAATTTGACATCTGACCACGATTGCAATGTTCAGCTGATATATGAATGGGACCGTACTAAATCCCTGAAATAATTAAACTATCCAGGTTTAATTTCTCACTTTCTGTTTTATTCAGGCTGAGTCAGCGTGACATGGCGCTGAAATAATGATCAGCCCGGAGGTGTAAACTCTGCAGCCGCGCTAAGGAACTGCAATTTGGACGCATCTCCTTGAAACACTACAACAACATTTGCATTTAACGGGGTACGGCAGCCGAACAGTAATACTGAGATATCCAAGCTGGCACTATTTATTTGTCGTAATGAATCAAAATCTTAAATCTTCACCCATGACTAGAGGGGGAAATTGAGCATCACCCAACTGCAAGAGGTATGGGTCCTCATACATGAACACAAAGTGTCCTCACCAAGAGATATAGATCCTCATGAGCCCCCGCAGTTGCGGGGGCTCATGAGAATCTATACCTCTTGCTGAGGACTATTTATTTGTCGTAATTTGATCTAAATCTTAACCCTTGACTGCGGGGGATAATTGAGCATCAACTGAGCACCCAACCGCAAGAGGTATAGGTCCTCATGAGCCCCGGCAGTTGCGGGGGCTCATGAGGATCTATGTCTCTTGGTGAGGACACTTTGTGTTCATGTTCATTTGGCGGCTGGGAGATCTTTGGCGGTTACATTTACAATGATTTCAGCTGAGGCCATTGGCAATGTATGGGTTCAACTCGTATGTAATCTTAAAGTAGGCCCTACCATTACGCATAAATCGGAAGACACATTTCAGCACCATTTGTGTGTGTTATGTCTTGTCGACACACCTAATGAACTTTAACAGCAGTTGGGACACGCAGCAAAAGTACTGACACGCGTGCATAACCGCACTTATTTATTCTGCGCTGCCGTAAGCGTGTCAATCTATTTTTAACTGTTTCTCGTAACTGAACTCGTTGTATTTCTAGAACGGAGTGGAGTCATTGTCAGATTACTTGATATGAAGACGACGTGTGCCGAACCGGATTGTCCTGTGTCTAAATGAACCATAACTAGACCTGTGTGTAGCGTTTCGTAACAATCTGTTACAAAAGTATATCTTTGAACCGTTACGGCAGTAGTGGGCCTTCAAGAAGACATTTAGCAATTCACCCTTGCTACACTGCAAAACGTCACGGTCACGGTTCACCGTGATGTCTCAAGGGTGGTCTCTACCATTGAACTATAATGGACGGTCTGCCTCACGAACTGCACTAAAGTCTTTACAACAACAGAAAGACGCCTCCTTAGGGTCAAATCTAGTCCAGCACTGCCCTTGAGCTGACGCGGGTACGTATCTCGTGGGATTTTCTCCCCTGTGAGTTAACCCTTATCATACTGAGGCTAAAAACTTCAAATTTGTACACTGCCATATGTAAGCTACATCATAGTAATATTAGTACTTACAGATATGGATATAGACCAATGCTTATAGTTCAAGGGTAGTGCCAGAATAGCTTGGCGCCTATAGGCGCCAAGCTATTCTGGCACTACCCTTGAACTATTTTAGTTAAAATTATTTCACACACCGGTGTATTCCGAATGATAAGGGTTAACCCGCGTATCGGCCACGCGCCGCTTGGTGCCCCGAAGCCGTATCAAAGGCACAGACCGTGAAACGAAACAACATCAAACACGCCGGAAGTGTTAAAGTTTTGATTTTATATTAAATGCCATGTGACCCCTCCTCGTCAGGAAAATAGAAATAAATGGGAACCAGCAAGAGGCACATATTCTTATGAGGCCCGGAATGGCTTCGGGTGTGTGAGGATCTGTGCTCTTTGCAACTGGATGGGGCAGACTGCATAAGTGCGTTTGGATTTCATTACGTGGTTAAATAGTTATCGCGCAATAGCCCGAGGCTGCAGTTTTATAGCAAACCACAGCGTAACGCATTCGCTGACCTAGACTGCGTTTATGAAATCTTTGTTTATAGACGATTTTCAGAAATCATAAGTGGGTCGAAATTGCACGAGTTTCGACGAATCATCATCATCATCAGTCCCTTGCCCGAACTGGGCGTTGGGGGGACTGAAAGGCAGCAGCAGCAGACAGTGCTCTCCACTGAGTTCTATTTTGGGCGGTGGCAAGCAAGTCTGGCATCTCGAGTTCGGTCCATTCTTTTATGTTTGCGACCCAACTCTTTCTCTGACGACCTCGCCGACGACTTCCTTCGAGAGTGCCTTGGAGGATAGTCTTGGACAAGGTGTTGTGTCGGGTCACGTGGCCAAACCAAGCAAGCTTGCGCCGTTTCACGGTTGCCAGAAGGGGTTCATGTGGGCCCACCAGGGAAGTGACGATGCTCCGTACATATTCGTTGGTCTTGTGCTCGCGGTACGAGATGCGGAGCAACTTCCTCAGGCACTTGTTCTCAAAGGCCTGGATTTTCTTTTCTGAGTCTGCAAGCAGTGTCCAAGTCTCACAGCTGTAGAGTAGAATAGACACTACGAGGGACTTGTAAAGCCTGTACTTGATGGTGAAGCTGATGGAGTTACTTCGCCATATCCTGTCCAGCCTGGCCATTGCGGATGTTGCTGTACCTATCCTGATACGGATCTCTGCTATGCAACTACCGTCTTTGGACAGGGTGGCTCCCAAGTACTTGAAGCTATTGACCTCTTCTAGCTTCTGGCCGTTCATGTGAATGTTGCTGCTGCTGTCGCTTGTGGTGTTGATCATCACTTTGCTTTTATCCGTACTGATCTCCATGCCATAAGACCCTGCGCTACTTGAAAGTTTGTCTGTCAGGTTTTGGAGCTCACTATTGCTGCCTGCCATGAGGTCAATGTCGTCTGCGAATCGAAGATTGCACAGGGATCTGCCACCAATAGAGATTGAAGTATGGTGGTCGTGGAGGGTTTCCTGCATGATCTTCTCCAGGAATATGTTGAAAAGGACAGGAGAGAGCAGGCATCCTTGACGGACACCGATCGTCGTCCTGAAGAACTCGCCTGACTGATTGTTAAGTAGAACCGCGCTGCAAACAGTGGCTTAAAAGCCAGGACTGACAAACATGCGGTACCACATGTTTGTCCTGGCTTTTAACTCATTCTACCCCAAGACCGAAATCCCCAAATTTTGAAGTCGTCCTCTGAAGACTGCGTTGCAGTGCAGGACATAGACACACTCGACCATGATAGTACAAGGGTGATGCCAGAATAGCTTGGCGCCCATAGGCGCCAAGCTATTCTGGCATCACTACCCTTGTACTATCATGGTCGATCTTAATTTTGCTGTGGTGTGTCTGGGGTAGAATGGGTTAAGCCAGTCTTCGTCGAAACTCTCGAGCACCGCGTTATTATTCTTGCTTTCGAGCCACTGTCTTCGTCGAAACTCTCGAGCACCGCGTTATTATTCTTGCTTTCGAGCCACTGTCTTCGTCGAAACTCTCGAGCACCGCATTATTATTCTTGCTTTCGAACCGGCACTGTTTTCTTGGAAACTCGTGCATTTTTGACCCACCTCTGATTTCCAAACATCGTCTTTTAAACGCCAAAAAATCACAGGCGTCACAGAAAATGAATTCAAAGTGGTGTTAGCAAGAGGTCTAGACTGATCCTCATGAGGATCTATAACTCTTGTTGGCGGATCGTGTTAACTCTTTCTCGGCAGTCAAGGGGTTAATGTCATTTAGTTTGTATGGAAGTTGTCCATGGATGACATGTTTGCGCCTTATTCGCACGTGATCTTTCAATGCTAGTACCGGATTAGCTTGGCGTCTGCAGGCGCAAAGCTAATCTGGCACTGCCCTTGAACTCTAATGGCCAACACACCTCCCTCAGCAGTTCAAGGCATACACAGTCTTTTAGCCGCCTCTCGAAGCTGCAGGTGAAGTAAAGAAAATCGGCTGAACGGAGAAAGAAACACGCTTAGGAAAGACAATAACATGTAGGCGCCAAGCTATTCTGCCACCACCCTTGAACCATCATAGTCAATCTGTCTCCTGAATTGTAATGCGGTCCTCAGAGGCTAACTCCAAAATGTGGGTATTTCGTACCTCGGGCACAATGAGTTAAAACACTGTCAGATCTTCAACTGACAAACAAGGAAACAATTCGCTGCTTACCTTTCATTTGACAGACAGATGAGCAAATTGTGTCAGTGTGTGTGTGGATCAGAGGGTGCCGAGTGGGTTAGAGGGTGGGTTAGAGTAGAAGGAGATGGATTCCTGTCGCTACACGAGCCCACAAAGCGTACTAATGGCGGAAAGCGCCGTGTGTCCGGCTTTATTGCTGTGTGCCAGTGTGTGTACAGAGTACAGACCTTCATGAACAGTTGCCTTAGAAGAATTTTGAAAATCCACTGGCCAGAGAAGATCAGCAACGTCAGACTCTGGGAGAGAACAGAGCAGATAACAGTCTGAGAAAGCCAGCTTCCAGAATCACTAGGCAGGCATTGTCATGGAACCCCCAGGGAAAGAGGAAAAGAGGTAGGCCGAGAAACTCCTGGCGTCGAGACCTCCAAGCAGACATCAAGAGACTGGGAACCACCTGGAGTAGAATCGAAGGAGAAGCACAGGACAGGAGTTGCTGGAGGTCTCTCGTCGACGGCCTATACCCGGGTAGGGGTGACAGGCGTAAGTAAGTAAGTAAGCCAGTGTGTGTGGATCCAGAGGGTGAGTTAGAGTAGGAGATAGATTCCTGTCGCTACACGAGCCCACAGAGCGTACTAATGGCGGAAAGCGCTGTGTGTCCGTCTTTATTTTTGTGTGCTCCTACGTGTGTGTTGATCAGGGGTTGGCTTAGAGAGGAGGGAAATGGATCAACACAAAAAGTCTAAAAATATGAACAACTCTGAATGTTCCTGAAAGATAAACGCATGTGATCTCCAAACAATACGGTAGACTTTGAGATGACTGAAATCCCCATCGCTTGTTTCTTTCGGCTTTCATCCTATCAAATAGAGTGCTCGCCCGTGCGGGGGACTGAAGAAACCGTGCTCACTCAAATGAAAGGGAAACAACCGTGTTATCATAACTGAGTAAATAGCAGCCACCATTGGGCCAATTCTTTGATGGGCAGCTGGTAAATTTCACCTCATGCAGCGCGTGCAGTCACATGATCAAGGGGGAGAAGTCAAGATGGATAACGTTTGTACACATGGGACATAACTTGTGTAAACTTCGGACGGAAGTAGCTAGGCCAAGATCCTTCACCGGCAGTGGACGCAGCCGGATTGCTTGTTTGAAATCATAGTAAATTCAACGTCAGAGACCCCCAGCCGTCAAACGAACGTGAGTACAAAATGGTTTCAGCAAGAGGCATAGATCCTCATGGGCCCCCGCAACTGCGGGGGGTCATGAGGATCTATACCTCTTGCAGTTGGGTGGTGTTCAGTGTTCACGGCAGTGAACGGGTTAACTCATAAATTTATGTTCCAGTTGATTATCAGATATGATTTTTTTCCCCTCTTAATAAACTAACCTACCGATCTTTATTTCATAGCATCATAGATGCATTGTGCCGAGTTTACAAGATACAATTGTATCTATAGGTCGTTTGACATCGGAGCGGACAACGTTTTTTTTTTTCTCTCGCAAATATCTCCGCAAAGACCCACCTTTCTATACCAATCTTATAACAAATATCATTCAGTGACAGTTGACCTGATACGATTTACTTTTAAGAAACTCGAGCAATGTGTCAGCTTTGCTGTACTGTCGAGCAATGTGTCAGCTTTGCTGTACTGTCGTAAAAAAAAGCAGATTTTTTTTTCATTAAATGGCTGATTTTACAACCCTAAATGTGTCCCAAACATATTAAGCCCAGTGTAAGAAAGATCCATTTTCACGTGAATTGCCCAAGTTTTTTTTAACCTGAAACAGCGCAGGCATGCATGAAGTCTACATGCTTGATCTCGATATTGAAATCTGCCGGGGCTCTATTTAACTCATTCTACCCCAGACACACCACAGGAAGATAAGCATGGATCGAGCATGATAGTTCAAGGGTGATGGCATCACCCTTGAACTATCATGGTCGATCTGTGTCCTGCACTGCAATGCAGTCTTCAGAGGACAACGGCAAAATTTAAGGATTTCGGTGTTGGGGTAGAATGAGTTAAGGTATTGAACGCCAAATTTTACGACTGTACAGCCACATCGACAAATGATAGGAGTTCAATAAAAAAAAAATATCCCAATTAGGTCAATTGGCACTAAATGATATTTGTTCTTAAAGTGGTACAGTAAAGACTTTCTCAGTTTCCGGAGATATTTGGCAAAACCGTTGTGCGCTCCGATGTCCAGCTACCCATAATATGGACATCTTCACCTTTTTTTTTTTCTGTGCTAACCCTTTGGCTGTCGGCAGCGGTTTTTGTGGCGATGATTTCTGTCGGAATCATCGCGACAAAAACCGCTACCGACAGTTAAGTTTTAGTTAATTTACTAATTAAGATTTGATGTCTTGTTCTAGTGCGTTATCCGTAACACAATTAACCCCAAGACTGCATTTCCAAAATTTGTGAGTGTCACCTTATAATAATAATAATAATAATAAAAATAATAATAATAATAATAATAATAATAATAATAATAATAATAATAATAATAATAATAATAATAATAATAATAATAAAGAGCATTTATATCGCGCTGAATCCCCAGGAGCAGTGGGCTGTAAGCGCGTTACAACAACAACAAAAAATGTATATATGCAGAATCTCACTACCTTAAAAAAAAAAAATCTACGCACACACATACAACTAAAACACACATAACAAAACCATTGACAATCACAAGTCAAACGCATTTTGATGATGCTGATGCGCCACCACGATGGTGCTACACGGTCAACATCTATGTGCCAGTTGCCGGAGATAGATCAACCATGATAATTCAAGAGTAGTGCCAGATTAACTTGGCGCCATCAGGCGCCAAGCTAATCTGGCACTACTCTTGAATTATCATGGTTGATCCATCTCCAGTTGTGGGCCATGGGGCGTGATGGTTACATGGGTTAAAAGCGCATTAAGTCACAGAAACTATGTAGTTATATTTTGTATCTTGAATTATTTCTAAATAATATTTTGAGAAAACAAAGTAGGCGGTTCCCCTTGACAGTACGAACATCCTAGCAATTCTCCAATTTCTGCAGCATGGCATTCCAGACTGACTGTGGACCTTGCGTGATCAAGATCGAACTCCAAAGAATTTCGATAACACAATCGCACTAGCGGTTTTCGAAAACCACACGGGTTGTCCCGAGAGGTTAGAGACTTCAAAGTCAACTCATCTGTATGGGCACTGTGCGCCATATGGTTGAGCGCGATTTGTGTCACTCGGCTATTACAAGACCAACGCTGGCACACAGTTTATTGAGTAAATTACGCGCGGTTTCAAAGCAATCGAATGCCCATTTTGCACCGCATGCAGCGCGTGCAGTCACATGATCAAAGGGGAGGAGTCAAGATCGATAACGTTTGTACACATGGGACATAACTTGTGTAAACTTCGGACGGAAGTAGCTAGGCCAAGCCCCTTCACCGGCAGTGGACGCAGCCGGATTGCTTGTTTGAAATCATAGTAAATTCAACGTCAGAGACCCCCAGCCGTCAAACGAACGTGAATACAAAGTGGTTTCAGCAAGAGGCATAGATCCTCATGAGCCCCCGCAACTGCGGGGGCTCATGAGGATCTATACCTCTTGCCGTTGGGTGGTGTTCAGTGTTCACGACTGTGATGGGGTTAACTCACAATTTGTGTGCTCCAGTTAATTATCAGATATGATTTTTTCCCCTTAATAGACTAACCTACCCATCTTTATTTCATAGCATCATAGATGCATTGGGCCGAGTTTACAAGATACGATTGTATAGGTCGTTTGACATCGGAGCGGACAACGTTTTTTTTCGCAAATATCTTCGCCAAGAGCCACTTTTCTATACCAATCTTAGAACAAATATCACTGATCCAGTGACAGTTGACCAGTCCGTGGCGCCTGCCACCAATGCGGCTAAAGGTCCGAGGTTGGAGACCGGGTTCCGGCGTCGGTCTTTTCTCCTCTAGTAAGTATCACCGTTAATTCGGGCGGACCGTCGGGGGTTCTTCCTCCGGGTACTCCGGCTCTTCCTCCCCCTCCCCTATGGTACCGGTTTCAGGCCACTTTATAAATTTCAAATACAAGCGATCAAACTTTCCGAAACCTCAGTAGCTGAACTGACCCTTTGCACCACGTGAATGCCCTATGTTTGTCTTGTACTGTGTTTGTCTTCAGAGTAAATGCGTGTGTGTCACGTGAGCGTGCGTGTTGGGTTCAGGTCGCGCCGCTTTAAGCAGATTCGCAGAATTGAGAAAAAGCGCCTGTATAATAACCGGTATTATTATTATTATTATTATTATTATTATTATTATTATTATTATTATTATTATTATTATTATTATTGTTAATATTATTATTATTATTATTATTATTATTATTATTATTATTATTATTATTATTATTATTATTATTATTATTATATTATTATTATTATTATTATTATTATTGTTAATAATATTATTATTATTATTACGATTTACTTTTAAGAAAGTCGAACAATGTATCAGCTTTGCTGTACTGTCGTAAAAATGCGGATTATTTTCATTAAATGGCTGATTTTACATCCCTAAATGTGTCCCAGACATATTAAGCCCAGTATAAGAAAGATCCATTTTCACGTGACTTGTCCAAGTTTTCAAACCTGAAACAGCGCAGGCATACATGAAGTCTGCATGCTTCACCTCGATATTGAAATCTGCCCGGGCGCTATTTAAGTTATTCAACATGGCTTGTTCTTGTCTTTTCGCCAGATTTTTACGACTGTAGAACAAAATCGACAAATCTTATGAGTTTAGTAAAAATAATTCCATATTAGGACAATTGACCCTAAATGATATTTGTTCTTAAAGTGGTACAAATAGGTCTTTCTTTGCGGAGATATTTGGCAAAACCGTTGTAGTATGTTCGATGTCAAACGACCTATAATATGGATTTGATGTCTAGTTGTATGTAGTTATATTTTGTATCTTGAATTATTTCTAAATAATATCTTGAGAAAACAAAGTAGGCGGTTCCCTTTCGGACAGTACAAACATCCTAGCAATATTCCAATTTCTGCAGCTTGGCTTTCCAAATTGACTGTGGACCTTGCGTGACCGTGACCAAGATCGAACTCCAAAGAATTTAGATAACACAATCACACTAGCGGTTTTCGAAAACCACACGGGTTGTCCCGAGAAGTTAAAGACTTCAAAGTCCCGAGAGGTAAGAGACTTCAAAGTCAACTCATCTGTACCGACACTGTGCGCCATACTGTTGAACGCGATTTGTGTCACTCGACTATTACAAACCAAAGCTGGCACACAGTATATTGAGTAAATTACGCGTTTCAAAGCAATCGAATGTCCATTCTGATCCCGAAGATATGATGTGATAAGATCGACCAATGTGGCTGGCCTCGCACAGTGTCCCTTGCCTGCTATGAATGCCTGCTGGCCCGTGATTCGGGACCTTCCAACCACGGTTCTACGTTGTAAGGTCCAAAAGCACAGACCAAACGACGTTAACCCCTTCCCTGTCACTGGACGCGTATTTTGTTTGTGAAATCTTTGTTCATTCAACGGCAACCTGTGCATCTTCCAGTTTCAAATTGTCTCCATGTTACTTGGACCGGTTGTGGGTGCAACCGGTCCAAGTAACATGGAGACAAATTGAAACTGGAAGATGCACAGCTCCTCATCAGCCCCCTGCGAATGAAGGTTTATGTCTCTTGCCGCCGGGTAGCGTTAGTCTTGCCCCGGAAATGAAGGGGTTAATCTGTCTGAAGGCTTCCGCAAAGGTGAACACTTAACCCTTATCATTCGGAATACACCAGTGTGTGAAATAAGTTTGACTAAAATAGTTCAAGGGTAGTGCCAGAATAGCTTGGCGCCTCTAGGCGCCAAGCTATTTTGGCGCCACCCTTGAACTAAAGCCGTTGGTCTATATCCTTATCTGTAAGTACTATAATGTAGTGTGCACATGGCAGTGTACAAATTTGGAGCTTTTGGCCTCAGTATGATATGGGTTAAAGGCCAGCACACACTAGTCCAAAATGTCCAAACCTCATAGACAAACCCACAAGTAGGTCAAACACTGCAGGGACTTGGTGCATTCCGTGGATTCATCCAGTCCGCTTCATGTGCTCCATGCGCGTATCTCTTACTGGTAGAGTGCAGTATTATTTTTTATGCTTAGACGAGGAAAATCTACCCCTCTTAACCCCTTCACTGCCGAGAAAAAGTGAACACGATCTAACTGCAAGAGGCATAGATCCTCATGAGCCCCCGCAGTCGCGGGGGCTCATGAGGATCTATGCCTCTTGCCGAGACCACTTTGTGTCCATGGTCTTCGGACAATTGTTGCATAATTTATATCTTGTGTCTCTATAGGCAGTGATAATAAATGTGATATGTACAGGCTCGGCTGTGATAATACGTGTGATGCACTGTTTTTATGTGAACATAAATTATTTGCTATTCGTGTGTTCATTAGTTGTATCACTTTCCTACTGAAACGACACAAGATGGTGCAATTTCCCATCTATAATGGGATCAATAAATTCTTTGAATCTTGAATCTCGGTCGCTCAGTGAACACAGATTTCAGAAACAAAATGTGCGTTCGTTGGCAATGATGGTCTTATACATATCAACGATATCAACTGGGTTAACCTATTGAGCCCTGACGCACTACAACAGGCGCCAAGCTAATCTGGCACTGCCCTTGAATTATCATGGTCGATCCATCTCCTGCAACTGGTGCATAGTCATTAGATGAGGCCTCCAAAATTTGGGATATACGGCCGTCGGGCTGAATGAGTTGAGAGTACGTACTTTACCTGTCACAAGTAAACGGATCACACATGCACGTGGTCTGGGCTCAAATCCCAGCTATCTGCTGATTAAATTCAGTGATAATTAGTTCGCTATCCCTGGACCCTCCGATTCAATTAATTTTATCAGCAGTCTTCCGATTTGCACTGAACCAGCCTCAACCCAACGCTAAGACGACGGACGGAGATGGACGATGCGTTATGGTGCGTATCTCGCGACCTCTGACGAAAACACGTGTCTGTCGTCACGTTTAACGTCAGTTTGTTTGACACTCATGGCGAAGTCCATACAGCACCTTCAAGAGGCACCGTGGGAAAGTAGAAAGTTTAAATGTGAAAATAGAACGGTTGGCAACTTTGACATTATTTGGCGAATTCCAGTAATTCTACTTGTTTTCATTTCTACGCCACACAACCAATCCCTTTAACACAAACCGTACCATGTGACCTCGCTGCAAAACCCTTGTAGCGACAAAAGTCGGACTTCTTGTAGCTCTCTTTGTGACGCATCTTGGATGCGAGTTTTGTTCTATAAAAGATCACCAAAACGTTCTAAAGTAAAAAGTTACTTAGTGTTGTTCGAAACAGGCACACTACTGGAGACCGCGGCAACGTCATGAAGATTTTAAATTACGTCATACGTCTATTATGTATGAAAGTATATTCCTTTGATGTCAGTCATGTCTGGCGTGATCCAGGTCGGAAGATTTCTTCTTGATTTCGTTTACGAAAATAGTGGGAAAATGAAAACAAGTTGTATTGGTACTATGAGTAGGGGTTTGCTGTACGGACGCTTGTAGGCCTGAGGGAGGTCAAAGGAACCATTGTACCCCGAAGGCCAAAGACCTTTGGGGGTACAATGGTTCCTTTGACCTCCCGAAGTGTTAGTGTTATACAATGAAACTCTCACTTTTCTCAAAATCTGGACATAATTACTGGCTTTGCCATAGAGTGGGAGAAGTTTCTAAAAATATTTTTTAACCTCTTCAATGCCGAGAAAACTTGAAGGCGATATAATTGCAAGAGGCATAGATCCTTATGAGCACCCGCGACTGGGGGGCGGGGCTCATGAGGATCTATGCCTCTTGCCGAGACCACTTTGTGTCCATGGTCTTTGGACAGTTCCGGCTTTTAGTCGTTCGGCGAGCACTACAGATTTTAGAAACAAAATGTACGTCCGTTGGCGGGGAAATGGTTAAAGGTTTACTACAGTAATGATGAACACTTAGAGCACTCGGTGAAACTCGTAACTTTTGTTTAGTGTTTGAACGACAATAAACGAATAAGTGAAAGCAAAACGCATAATCACGACGTTGCTGTTCTTTAACCCTTCTACTGCTACTGACGATACCGCTCGGCGGACTGAACACGCGTCCTGACGCGTCTTCAGTCCGGGCCACCGAGCGGTATCAGTCGTCAGTAGTAGTCAAGGGGTTAAAGATAGCATCTCCAAGAACTTAGACTAACCGATTGGTAGCTCAGTTGTATCATATACAGGGTCCCCCCCCCCCCCCCCCTCTAGGAAAAACACCAAATCGATGTGCAAACAAGCAAAATGTGTGCGTCCGTTTGATGCAACCAAAACTAACTAACTAACTAACTAAATAACTAACTAACTAACTAACTAACTAACTAACTAACTAACTAACTAACTAACTAACTAAATAACTAACTAACTAAATAAATAAATAAATAAATATCTTGACTCTTGAATCCTGAACAATTAATAAAAGCATCAATAATTAAATAAATAAATAAGTAAATAAATAAATAAATAAATAAATGTAGAAAATAAATAAATAAATAAATAAATGAATAATGTGTTTGTAGCCCACCATAATTTTATCCGGAGTGCATTTTAAGTAAGCCCAAGTTAAAAGCTATATTCACACGGCTCGAAGAAGGCAAACGATATACTCATACACAAAATATCAGCATGATCTCAGTGATTCACCATTTTTTTTTTTTTAAAAAGTGTTGAAATGCGTTTATTCTCAGACTCTATACCCCAACAGCAAAACGGCATCTTGAGGCCCACAGTCGTGCGCGGATCCACTGCGGCCGTTGTGGGCCCGATGACCTTTGCTTACTGGGTAAGCGGCAGAGGCCGAGTACAATGGATCAAACTGTTTAAAACCGCTATAATCGGAGTGTGTGCAGTTGCACAATTCTGTCAAATGTTGTTATTCACTGATCGTGGAAATGAAAATGTATAATGCAAATGTATGTCTCCGACTGGTGAGATTCTCACGAACGTAGACTTAGAGCGTAACAGATCCTACTGACTTCTGTGGAACGAACGTGCTTCTGTTTCGAATCAGTGTCTTACCGTTGGTATATCAACGATGACGAAATTTCGGTAAACTTCGGTGAATTGGACGCACATGCGTTGTACACAATGACTCCTCAATCAGCGGCCAACCTCTTTCTCCTGCAAGAGATACAGCGTCTCATGTTGGCCGGACTGAGTTTGCTGTTATTTGACAAAAGCCATTGTTGAGAAAAACGAGATTTTCATTGCTATACATTGAAAATCTTGCTTTTCTGAAAAGGTGAACAGAACGGCTTTTGCCAAATGACGGCTGGTTTGTCATTCTCTCAGACTGACACTCCTTCTTATGCAAAAGACATAGATTGCAGGCGCTCATGGGAACCTATGTCTCTTGCCTGCAGAGACAAGCAAAATTTATCTCAGCAAACTGTGGGTTTTTCCAGTATTAAACGTGCAGCTTCGTCACGGTGTATCTTGACTTGCACAGACTTCAGTAGCGTTATCAGGCGATGAATTATGCAGCGTGGTGCGGCCACCGGGTACAGCACCTAACTCAAATTTCGCTCCGAATGAAAGATGACGTGACGCTAATTGGCGTCAGAAACTGTGACGTCAAAATACGGTCAGTGTTACAGATCACACGGGGAAGACCGATACTGATCAGGATCCCTTCACACGGCCAAGAAAATTAAACACGAACCAACTGTAAGAGGTATAGATCCTCATGAGCCCCCGCAAATGCGGGGGCTCATGAGGATCTATACCTCTTGTTGAAACCACATTGTGTCCACGTTCTTTTGACGGCTGTGGATCATTGACGTCGTACTGACTGATTTCAAACACACAACCTGCGTCCCACTGGCAATCAAAGGGTTAACTCTTTCGAGACGTGTCGCATCCAAATCGCGAATCCGGATGCGACACGTCTCGAAAGAGTTAAACTTATATAGCACAGGAACGGGATAACTAACAGTAACTTTAAAACTGACGTCCATGTCGGTGGCGTAGGAACCGTGGGGGGGGGAGGAGGGGGGGGAGGAGGGGGGAGGGGGGAGGGGGAGGAGGGGGAGGCGGGGGGGGGGGAGGAGGGGGGTGGGGAAGGGGGGAAGGGGGGGGGGGCCGCAGGTGGGGGGTGAGGATAGAGGGTAGGAGGCTGACTTCTGCCAAAGAAAGTGTAGGCGACCAAAGTATTTCCCCTCAGCTCTCTCTGCAATATTTTGGGAAGAAATCATTTTTTTTTTGTTTTTTTTTGTTTGTTATTTTTTAAAATTTTATTAACAAGGTCTTAAGATAAAAAAAAACCAACTTATTGTTTGTATATGAAAATCCACTGGCCAGAGAAGATCAGCAACGTCAGACTCTGGGAGAGAACAGAGCAGATAACAGCAGAGAATGAAATTGGGCGAAGAAGATGGGGATGGATCGGTCACAGTCTGAGAAAGCCAGCTTCCAGTATCACTAGGCAGGCATTGTCATGGAACCCCCAGGGAAAGAGGAAAAGAGGTAGGCCGAGAAACTCCTGGCGTCGAGACCTCCAAGCAGACATCAAGAGACTGGGAACCACCTGGAGTAGAATCGAAGGAGAAGCACAGGACAGGAGTTACTGGAGGTCTCTCGTCGACGGCCTATACCCGGGAAGGGGTGACAGGCGTAAGTAAGTAAGTATTGTTTGTATAAAAATATGTTTGGAGAAAAAATATCATAAGATTTTGGTTGTATGTTTGTGTTCTAGGAGGCTGGACTGTCGCATCCCTAGGCTCCCCCCTCCCCCACCCCACTACACACACACACACACACACACACACACACACACACACACACACACACACACACACACACACACACACACAGAGTCACACACACACACACACACACACACACACACATACACACACACACACACACACACACACACACGCACACGCACACACGCCCCCCTCCCCCACGTCGTCTCTCTCTCTCTCTCTCTCTCCCTCTCTCTCTCTCTCTCTCTCTCTCTCTCATTTCATTTTTTATTTGCATCCCCCCTCCCCTTGGGCTGGAAAGTAGCATCTCAGACACGCTGGCTGTCATCCTGCTTTCTTCCTAATGCGTATATACGAAGTCAGACGAAGACAAGGTACCTATGGTAAACTCAATTTTCAAATTACTGTTGTATCATCAAATCCATACCAAAATGGTGACTGCCAAGCGTATAAAATGCCGAGAAGAATTCAACGGAGAAAGAAGCCCGCTGAGAAATGGCAGTTATATCGTCATATCTAACTGTCATTTCTAAACGTTGGGTCTCTGCACTGTTGTATCATCTGAAGAAAGTGTTTCTGAAAGCATTGGAGGGCGTTAATTTGAACACTCTGAAAATTTATTTTAAAACACATTCAATCCCAGGACAGTAATCCCAAAATTTTGAAGTTGTCCTCTGAAGAATTGTATTACAATTCTAGAGACAGTTCGAGCATGATAGTTCAAAAGGGTGGTGCCAGACTAGCTTGGCGCCTATGGGCGCCAAGCTACTAGCCGGCACCACCATTGAATTATCATGCTCGATCCATGCCTTGCTGTGCAGTGTCGGGGCTGAATAAGTTTAAGTCTGAAGACTCCTTTGAAAGCTCTACAAATTTGAAACTCCACATGCAGCATGGTGAAAAGAAGGGTAGAATAGCCTAGTTGAGGCATGACAACATTGAGAACACGCAGTATCGTCTAATGTTAGCAGTCAAAGTCCGCCATTAGAGCAGATCGCCATAAAGCAGTATATAACCCTTATCATTCGGAATACACCATTGCGTGAAATGAGTTTGACTAAAATAGTTCAAGGGTAGTGCCAGAATATTTTGGCGCCTCTAGGCGCCAAGCTATTCTGGCACTACCCTTGAACTAAAGTCATTCGTCTATATCCTTATCTGTAAGTATTATAATGTAGCTTGCATATGGCAGCGTACAAATTTGAAGCTTTTAGCCTCAGTATGTTGTGGGTTAACATAATAATAATAATACCGTTATTATATAGGCGCTTTTTCTCAATTTTGGGGAAATCGACTCAAAGCGCCGCGCCTGAAACCCATCACACACACTCACGAAACAGACACGGATTTACGCCATTTAAGACAAACACAGTACAAGACAAACGAAGTGCCAGTCAGCTACTGAAGTTACAGAGATTTTTGATCGCTTGTATTTGAAATTTGTAAAGTGGCCTGAGACCGGTACCAAAGGGGGGGGGGGGGGGGGTTGGGTGGAAGAACCGGAGTACCCGGAGAAAGAACCCCCGACATGAACGCAAGGACTTCAACCTACCCGCCCCCTCCCTCCCCAAAACACGGTGTGACAATAGACCGGGGGGGGGGGGGGGATGATGAAAGGTAGCGGTGGGGTATGGGACCACACCCCTCATTGTGTAGGAGTGCGTGCAGACAGCTTAATTGCTACTTGGTGCCAGTTTCGCATTATCACTCATTTACGCACCGTGCGGTATTTAGACAAATGTGTTTCGTAGTTCCAGGATTCTGGACCTAGCATTCGTGCTGGTCTTTGATTTTGGACCTTACGGCCTTGCGCGGGCCCGATAACCTTTTGCTTGCCGAAGAAGTTAAGGGCAGTGGAATCTTAAAACACCTTCACATCTTGAGGGTAGCCCAGACCGCGTTGAAATGTATGGCAATGCGCGACAATGATTGTGTCGTGTAACATGTCTTGAATGTAATTGCGTAACATAGCAAACACGGGCGAGCACACAGGGAATTTCGCTTATTGTGTAAAACTCGATTAAGACAGCGCTATTTTTTTATTTCTTTTATTTTTATTTATTTATTTATTTATTTATTTTTTTTTTTTTTGGGGGGGGGTCTGGGGCGGGGGGGGGGGGGGGGGGGGTCGCCTTTGATAAGTTTCATATCTGATTTCAACCGCCCTGAGGTTTAATGTAAAACCTCCCCAAATTGAACACTGGCCAACTGCAATAGGTATACATCCTCCTGAGCTCATGAGGTCTTATGCCTCTCGCTGAAACCATTTTGCATCCATTTAATTTTTTTTTTTAGCGCTTGTGATATCGGGATCATTCTTTTTGGCGCCTGAATTTAACAATAATTTCAAAAACACAATTAGCGTCCACTGGCAATGAACTTCAAAATATCACGATGTTATTTTAAAATTAGAAAATGGAATCGGACGGGAGTTTTCGGGACAGTTATACAAGATATAGCGGTGATTAGATACACGATGTATACTGCGCTGTATCTGAGTGTATGATGCAAGCCAACAGAATATGGAAGAAAAGAGCTCTTTTCTGTTCTGTTATGTTTCACAAATTACTGACGTGCAGACGGCTATGCTGTTTGGAACGGCACGTGGCGTGTCCTTCCAGAAAATAGAGTCCTACCGACAAAATGTGGAACCTTTTCTTGTTTATCCCCTTCCCTGCCAACAGACGTACATTTTGTTTCTGAAACCTGTGTTCACTGCCGGAACGACCAAAAGCCACGACTGTCCAAAGAACATAGACACAAAGTGGTCTCAGCAAGAGGCATAGATCCTCATGAGCCCCCGCAGTCGCGGGGGCTCATGAGGATCTATGCCTCCTGCAGTCAGAGCGCGTTCACTTTTTCTCCGCCGTAAAAGGGTTATGTTTATTTGGATGAACCTTAGCAGCATTTTGTTACTATTTACTCTGGAAAAAAAATGTCCGACTTTTGTTAAACATGTATCCCTTATTGTGTCTTACAAGTGAAATCGATTACTATTACTACTACTACTACTACTAATTATTATTATTATTATTATTATTATTATTATTATTATTATTATTATTATTATTATTATTATTATTATTATTATTATTATTATTATTAATATTATTATTGTTGTTGTTAGTATTAATATTAGTAGTAGTCGTAGTATTATTACTAAGCTGCAACTGCAGACGATAGATTAATAGATTAAAACGAATAGTAACTATACTGACGAGTAAAAGAAATGTGACATTTTTGGAATCTTCGGTAAAGGCCCCGCCACACATGCCCGATTTTGAGGCCGATTCCCGATGAGTTTCGAATCGGTAGGTGATCGGGCCGGACTATAAAAACGTGTGCACTGCCACACATTTCCCGACTTTTTTAGCCGACCGGTTTGAACCGAAGATCAAAGCCTCGTACCTGTTCTGCAAAATGGCTGCTAGTTTTGACAGTGATGATGATGTGCTTGCATTATTAGCAGTTTTGCATCATATTCGGGAAGAGCCGTGCGAAACATCGGCAACGAAGCTGGTACTGATCTTCCGCCATTTGCAAACTGAAAAACGACGTGCTTTGCGAGACGCGCTCTGATTGGTTGAAGCCTACGATCGGGGCCGATTCGGATCGGAAAAATAGAGCAGGTTCTAGACACCCGATTCCCAGCCGATTGGGACCGGATCGGATAATTGACGTCATCCGATCGCAATCGGATCGGAATCGGCTTCAAAATCGGAGCACAACCGGCACGGGTGGCGTGGCCTTAAAAGTGTTTCCGATGATTCCAAAAATGTCGCATTTCTTTTGCTCGTCAGTGTAGAACACAAACAGATAACCAATAACCAAAATCGAGCCGACTCATGTTATCACCTTTAACCTTGGACCCTTAAAGTACCATTACGCGTAAATTTGAAGACACATTTCAGTCGACACACGTAATGAACTTTAACAGCATTTGGGACACGTAGCAAAAGCACACGCGTAGGCCTAATCGCACTAATTTATTCTGCGCTGCCGCTAGCGTGTCAATCTATTTTTAGTTCTTTCTCGTACTGATAGCGTTGTATTTATGGAACGTGTGGAGTTATTGTCAGGCTACTTGATATAAAGACGACGTGTGTTGAACTGGATTGTTCCGTGTCTAAATGAACCATAAGTTGCTAGACCTGCGTGTAGCGTTTCGTAACCATCTGTAACAGTAATGTATCTTTGAACAGTTATGGCGGTAGTGGGTCTTCAAAATGAATCCGAACTTTGCGCAACTAGCAAAAATTATCATTCTACTCTCAACAAGGGGCAGCTGGGTGGCTCTGTGGTAGAGCGTTCGACTCTCGTCCGAAACGTCGTGGGTTCGAACAGACCTATTTTCCCTGCCCAGGCTTTGAAATCACCTTCAAATTGGTCAAAAGGCGTTAAGCCCTGAACGTGTTTACTCTCAACAAGACAGTTTTCGCAACCGTGAACAATTTTCATTCCACTCTTAAAATTGGCAAACACGGGTAAACAGAACAATTTTCTACTTCAGCGCTAGTCCATTGTGAATATGAACCCTTTGATCCCCAGACCAGAGAGAAACGTGAACAATTACTATAACACGCTGCACTTTTCACTTCAAGAGTAGGGTATGTTGCTCTCACTTTCGCAGACCAGACATGCGAAAACCACTTGAGACTTGTGTGCTTTTAACTCCAAGAGGCATAGATTCTCATGAGCCCCTGCAGCCTGCGGCTGCAGAGGCTCACGAGAATCTATACCTCTTCAGTGCGGTCGGGATGAGAACGCATTATACTCTGTCTCTGCTCCTTACGAGAAGGTAGTTTTTTATATCGGAGATAGAAACTTTGTCCGACAAATTTAGGTGCATCAGACGTAGAGTTTCATAAGTCCCCACAACTGCAGAGGCTCATGAGAATCTATGTCTTTTGTAAATCTGATTGTTACGTGACTTCTTCTCCGTCTACAGAGGTAGACATCGGATGGGAGGGTGGGTGGGGAGGGGGGAGGGGTGGGGAGAGGGGGGTGGGGGGTGTCACACTGCGAGTGACAAACCGGCGAACATCAGTTAGAATCCCACATATGGCGATCAAGAGCTTTGTGAAATTGACTTGAGGCTGCCCAGCCAATGGAAACGCGCGGGTGCCGTCACGTGACTGACACCTCGCGGCCCCGTGCTTTACGCGAGAAAGGGCACAGCAGGCCACGTTTATGAGTGAATTTGATTTCAGTTGACGAGTGGTGGTTAATAGTTTTGAGTTGTGTAATAAAGGGGGGTGTCGGGTGTGGAGTTTAAGAAATTGTAAAAATGTTGAAAGTTTCACGGGCTTTTGCGATATTCTGTTCGTCGTCATCATCATTTCCACATAGTGAGTCTTACTTTTGCGAATTGGAGGTTGGAATAAATATTATTGTGAAACCAAGTCTGTCTATCTCACTTTTTCAAATTCCGACAATTATTTTTTTTTTAAATACATGTATTTTTACCAAAGAAAATGTCAAAAAAAAAAAAAAATAAATAAATAGAAAAGTCCAGTTTATACTCCTTTTGATGGTAACAACCATAGTTTTAGACGCAGTACAGATTTTTTTTTAAAGTTTATTTGTTAACAAGATCATTCATTCATTCATTCATTCATTCAGTCAGTCAGTCAGTCAGTCAGTCAGTAAAATTATACTATTCATACCAGCGGACTAAGTAGATTAAAACAAAACAAAACAAAATAGCACCCAGTTGTGGTGTCGGTCTATGATTTTGGACCATTCATTGCCAAGACGTAGCCCAAAAATCACAAACCAGCAAATATGCATATATTTCCCCATAGTTCACAGACTTCTGACAACCAAACGCAACTAGATCGGCACCACACTTTCACATAGGGATGCGTTCATTCTGACAAGATCTCTCAACCCATACGCCAACCACTTCTATGTATAAGAGGCATAGACCTTCATAAGCCGTAACGATCCTTGAAGTTCGTGGTGATTTTGTATGGGCTTATGATGATCTTGAAGCAGCCTTGTACAAGAAGTTTAGTCACAGACTAAAAGGATTAAAGTGACCGACAACTTCCTCCACTCGAGGAGATATATTGTAGAAAACCCAATACCTACAAGCAAGAGGCATAGATTCTCATGAGCCCCCGCATCTGCGGGGGCTCATGAGAATCTACGCTTCTTGCGCCTAAGCTCTGCGCTTGCAGATGGCGCATGAGGATCTATGCCTTTTGCAGCATGTTGCAGACAGCCCTCTCAAAGCCGCACCAGACTTAACACTTTCGTCTTCAGGGCGCCTGGACACTACCCCAAAGCGCGCCGCCTCAGTAGCGGCTTGAGCGTCAAGTGGTTAATTGCCTCTATTGACTTTGGAGCAATACTTTTCACACCGCGTGTGGAAACCTTAAGTGGATTATGGCCTTATATAGCCCAACAATGCCAGGGGTTGTCAGAAAACAATGCGCTCTCTGTCTAACTTAATCAGTCGATCTCCGAACTTCGTCCATAGAACAAGGAACGGACTCAGCCTTAGTTCCTGTGTTAGCAAAACAGTTTAGCATCGAGAGTGAATGACTTTGATTGAATTAGTTGTGACGATAGTGATAGAGAAAACATAACTGTGGCTTAGAAGAAATAGAGGTATTGTTTTGTGAGAGGCTGTGTGTTTGATGCACTGACTGATTTGATTCTTATGTGTGTGCTATACTGATTCATTTCAATTAGCACGATCACCGAGGAAAATCCTCTATAACTGATTACAATTACAGAAAGAAAAAAAAAGAAGACTGCTTTTGTTCTGAGGGACAGTATTGAATTATTAACACTTTGAGGTTGTCATCTCTTCGTCATGCATGTGCGAGAACCTTTTGCGGAAGTGAACGTAAACCTCCCGAAAGACGTCGTAGATCGGTAAGTGTTAAAAAACTGTTTTGCATGTTTCTGATGGCTAAAACAAAAAGTAGTATTAAATCATTGTATCCCAAGACCGAAATCCCCAAATTTTGCCGTTGTCCTCTGAAGACTGCAGTGCAGTGCAGGACACAGATCGACCATGATAGGCGCCAAGCTATTCTGGCATCACCCTTGAACTATCATGGTCGATTCATATCTTGCCGTGGTGTGTCTGGGGTAGAATGAGTTAAGCAAACCGGTGGAAAAAGCATCGAAACCCCCGTTTTGTGCTGCATTGACTTCATTGCCGCTTTAACTCATTTGAGACGTTTCGCATCCGGATACGCGGCATAAAGCCCCGTGTCCAAATGCCTCACGTTTCCAACGTGTTAAAACATTGACCATTAAGATCTAAATTCCCTAAGTTGTAAGTTCTGCAGATGTGTAGATATATAATTATATAGTAGTTCAGGAAACAAACTGATGATGATATTAGTTTCCGAGTTCGATATTTTCCTCAATTAAAATCTTACTTCTTAACCCCTTAACTGCCAGTGCAACTCGAACGTAACCCAGTTGCAAGAGACATAAACCCTCATGAGCCCCCGCAAATGCGGGGGCTCATGAGGATTTGTGTCTCTTGTTAATCCTGTGTTCTGTATGCCCACGTTTGGTTTCATTACATTCTAGTGGTGTTTTAGACGCGAATGTGGGTCAGTGTACAGCGGTTCTAAACGCGCAATTCGTGATCTTTGGCAGCGAAGGGGTTCATTAACTCATTCGCGGGCAGCCGCATCCGGATGCGCGGCATAAACCGCGCATCTTGATGCGGCTGGCTGCGAATGAGTTAATCTGTTAGCTGCCCACTTAGATATTCTTAATCTTGTAAAGCGAGTGAGATGTTAATCTGTTTTGGCTATTTACAAAAACAAAAACAAAAACAAAACATTTTTTACATGTATACAAACCAAGCGCTGGACAGACAAACAGTTAGATCCCCTGCCCCCGCCTATCAGGCACCCAATCGCCAGCCCACAGAGAAATACGCAGGTATAGAACAAGACGATCATTTCCATTTTTTACATGATTTAGGATGATACGTTATAGGAACCGATACTAACAACAACAACAACAACAACAACAAATAATAATAATAATAATAATTATTATCCGGCAGCGCTTTAGCTGAACTGAAATAAGTTCATCCAGAAAACAAATCGATTTTTAATCCTAAATCTGACGTGGACTCTTGAGAATCCTAAAACTTCCAGTCTAGACGAGATGTCGATCTGAAATCAGCAATTTAGTTAATGAGCGCGACGGTTAAAGCCAAGGTCAGCCCGGGGTCAGGCACTTAAATCAAGGGACACCACCTGGGTTGGGGACAGGGTGTCGACCCTTGACTCTAGTTACGGCCCTTGACGCCTAGGGCTTGCTCCCTTTCGCCCGTTTCGCAAGAAGAGTCAGCTACAGTTAGCGTCAGGGGTTAAAGATTATAAAGATATGAATTTGTTTTATCTGATTCCTGAAACGGTCAGTTTAAGGCTAAAAGTCGCAAGTTTCAGAAAATTATAGGTCAGCACACAATTGATTCTGAAAGTGTCTATATTGTCTGGTCAGTACTGATTTTGTCAGTTTTCCCTCATAGCATGAACTATAGCACATTCACAAGGACGCAGTTCCCAAATTTGGGAGTTTTCCTCTTAATGACTACATACTCGTTCTAGTTCAGAAGATAAAAAAGCCAAGATAGTTCAAGGGCGGTCATCTATCGTGGTTGTTCTGTCTTCTGCTGTATCATGTCAGGGCTGAACGTGTTAAAACGAGCTAGGTTTTAAACATTTCACTTTGTCAATAAGCCGGTATCTGCAATTAGACAAATACTTTTGCCGCTTAGCCTATTTTTGTTCTTTAGGACTGAGAGAGAGAGAGAGAGAGAGAGAGAGAGAGAGAGAGAGAGTGAGAGAGAGAGAGAGAGAGAGAGAGAGAGAGAGAGAGAGAGAGAGAGAGAGAGAGAGAGAGAGAGAGAGAGTGAGAGAGAGAGAGAGAGAGAGATAGAGAGAGAGAGAGAGAGAGAGAGAGAGAGAGAGAGAGAGAGAGAGAGAGATGATGATGATGATGATGAAACGTTTTTATTCAGGATAAAAAGTTGTAGGCATAGCAATTGCCTATCTTCCAAACTGTCCTGCTACTCTACACATATAAAAATACATCAGACGATACATCAAAAGATATAACATATGTAAGTAAAAAGATCCCCCCCCCCCCACCACTCAGAGGAAAAAATAAATAAAATATATATATAAACAACTAACAACAACATATATATATATATATATATATATATATATATATATATATATATATATATATATATATATATATATATATATATATACACAGGTATGAACCTGACATGTTAATGCAGACAGTCGAACTATTGCATAATCTGCAGCAACAGTAGAGGAGTATTAGGTAATAGGAAACTTGTCACTAACTATACGAATAGTAGCATAAGGGAGCCGAACATACTATTACTTCTGAAGTAAATATTTATGGAGGCGATCTTTGAAGACGCTAATCTTACAAATTGATTTCAGGTGTGGAGGTAACATATTCCACGCTTTAGCGCCTGAAAAAGACAGGCTGGTTTTACAGATGTGTAATCTAATTTTTGGAAAGTGGATCGAGCTATTTCTCGTGTTTTTCCTATTATTGTCGGAAAAAAGAGTTTTTAGATAGGGTGGGTTTTTCCGTGCATGATCTTGTGCAGTAGAACACAGCGATTAAATTGAAACTGTTTCTTCAATGTTAGTAACTTGAGAGATTTTAATTTTTCATCAGTCGAAGTAGGACCGGGAAGTATTAATTTAATGCCCCGACGATAAAAGGAATTAACTTTTTTCATGTGAATTTCGCTGCATCCAGTCCAGACGGTAGAACTGTAGTCACAATGCGTTCGGATATGCGCATGGAAAACTGAGAGTTTACGGATATCAGTATTAACTATATGGCGTAGTTTTTATAACAGGAACAGATTTTTGGAGATTGTTTTGCATATAGAGTCAGAGAGAGAGAGAGAGAGAGAGAGAGAGAGAGAGAGAGAGAGAGGGGCAACGGTCACTAAGACATGTGAAATGGCTGGTCTCCTCAGAAAATAAAACCAAAGGGGAGATAATCAACATTCCCACCATTTTCCGGCACCCCTGGACACGCAGTTATCTGCTCCTGCCTGGGAATTGGTCATTCGGCAAGTGGACCATTACCACAGAGCGTGAAAAATGACCGCGGCAGTTTATCATTCTCAAAGTGACAATTAAATTTCGGCCAAGCCACTCGTGCAGTTGTTAAAATGCATCGTGCGCCTCTAAGATGTCAACGGCGATGGTCAATACAAGCAACAGGCATAATTCTCATGAGATCCTGCTCTGCATGGGCTCATGAGAATCTATGCTTCTTGCAGAGGGATAGGGCTCTCCAGTACGCAAAGGTCATCGGGCCGAAATCGGCCGCAGTGGGCCAGGGCCCACTGCGGCCGGCTTCGGCCCGATCGGCCTTTTGCAGTACTCGGTGGTTGCGATGACAATTTTCACGCCACTGTTGCAGTTGTAGAGTTTTAACATAAAATGGACCCTTAGGCTAAGGATATAAATTGGGTTAGTTTCTGCCAGAAATAGGCATAGATGTTCATGCGGCTGCAGATGCCTGGGTTATAAGCATCTGGGTCCCTACAGCTGCAACAGGCATGTGTGGGTGGGACTTAGTCACAACAGGGAGACATTGTTGCACAAACACCAATGACACGGGTTACTGTAAAGGCTTGTAAGGGTGGATAACACGTGATGTTACGATCTTAGAGCTATTTGATTTGATCATCTATAATTACTTCACTGCCAGTACACGTCAACTTGTTTCTGATATCATTGTAAATTTAACGTCGAAGGGTTTAACGGCCTCCAATAAACAGGGGCCAGTTGCATTGTGTTTAATCCTGCGCGAGCCACTAAGCAAGGTGCTCCGCTATAGCGGAGCACCTTGCTTAGTGGCTCGCGCAGGGCTAAGCTCACGCATGCAACTGGTTCCTGGTATTTAAGTTTCAGGAGTTACATACAAGACATGTATGCACATTGTGTGTTGCCGCAATGACTTAGCTTAGCTTGAATTGTCTGAAGAAGGCAGAAGTGTGTGCTTCGAGTTGTGCAAATGGTCTGTGGTGTTAGACCTCACGGCCTACGGCCGCAAAGTCCAAAATCACAGACCAGCGCCATGTTCGCAAACGGCAGCAATAACTGCATGTCAGACTTTTAACAGCAACAGTCCCGTGGAAGACTGGATTGCTTTTGCATAAAACTATGTGGGAAAGGTAGCTGACAGCAGTCTAGCTGCCATAAAGACTGATTGAAATAAAATGAGGCTAAAAACTATACGCATTGGCAATAATGACACCGCCATAAAGTACAGCGGTTGAATTCCATTTGCCACTTTAAGAACTTAGTTCAGCGAATCGAACACTGGTATATACACATATTAATACGATGTTCACGACTAGTCTTCAAAAGCCTGTTGAATCATTCACTATTGTCAAGCCAGCGACTGAACTGAACGGCCATAACTTACGACCCAGCCATACTGTCATTCTGGACAGTCTCATTTAATGTGCAGACGACATAGATACTAACTCACCCTTGCTGCTTCAGTCAAGGGTCATAAGGTTATGTTACTTACTGCTTACTTACGCCTGTCACCCCTACCCGGGTATAGGCCGTCGACGAGAGACCTCCAGCAACTCCTGTCCTGTGCTTCTCCTTCGATTCTACTCCAGGTGGTTCCCAGTCTCTTGATGTCTGCTTGGAGGTCTCGACGCCAGGAGTTTCTCGGCCTACCTCTTTTCCTCTTTCCCTGGGGGTTCCATGACAATGCCTGCCTAGTGATACTGGAAGCTGGCTTTCTCAGACTGTGACCGATCCATCCCCATCTTCTTCGCCCAATTTCATTCTCTGCTGTTATCTGCTCTGTTCTCTCCCAGAGTCTGACGTTGCTGATCTTCTCTGGCCAGTGGATTTTCAAAATTCTTCTAAGGCAACTGTTCATGAAGGTCAGTACTCTGTTGACTGTGGTTTTTGTCAATCTCCAAGTTTCTGCTCCATATAGGAGAACTGCTTTTACATTGGAGTTGAAAATCCGGACTTTGGTGTGTTGTGACAGCTCTCTGGAACTCCACACTTTTTTTCAACTGGAGAAAGGCTGCTCTGGCTTTACCGATTCGTGCTCTGACATCTGCATCAGTGCCGCCTTTTTTGTCTATGATGCTCCCGAGATAGGTGAAGGACTCCACCTCCTCCAACGGGGTGCCAGCAAGCAAGACTGGTTCTTCCCTGGTTGCGTACAGCCTCGTTGTCTTTGTTTTCTGTTTGTGAATGGTGAGGCCCACTTGGGACGAGATGTCAGCAAGCCTCGTGGTCTTGTCCTGCATTTGTTGATGAGTGTGGGACAGTAATGCCAAGTCGTCTGCAAAATCGAGGTCGTCAAGCTGTGTCCACAGTGTCCACTGTATTCCACTTCGTCTGTGCTCTGTGGTCATCTTCATGACCCAGTCTATGGCCAGTAGGAAGAGGAACGGAGAGAGCAGACACCCCTGCCTGACACCAGTTCTGACCTGGAGCTCCCTGGTGAACTGCCCTTCGTGGATCACGCGACATGTCATGCCATCGTAGCTGCTCTTGATCAGGCGGACGAGCTTTGTGGGTACACCGTAGTGTCGTAGGAGTTTCCACAGAGTCTCTCGGTCCACACTGTCAAATGCTTTCTCATAATCCACAAAGTTGACGTACATCGGGGAGCTCCACTCCAGAGACTGTTCCACGATGATGCGGAGAGTGGCGATCTGGTCTGTACATGATCGGTTTTTCCTGAATCCTGCTTGCTGGTCTCTTAGCTGGGGGTCAACGGAGCTCTTCATTCTCTCCAAGATGATCCTGTTGAAGACCTTTCCTGGTACTGACAGCAAGGTGATTCCTCTGTAGTTGGAACACTTGCTGAGGTCGCCTTTCTTGGGAAGCTTGATTAGGTACCCCTCCTTCCAGTCAGCAGGCATCACCTCCTCTTCCCAGATCTTTCGAAACAGTGGGTACAGCATCTCCACCGTTGTCTCTAGGCCTGCTTTCAGAGACTCCGCTGGGATGCCATCTGGGCCTGCTGCTTTGCCGTTCTTCAAAAATGTCACTGCTCTTCTGATCTCTTCCCGGCTGGGTCTGTCACAGCTGATGGGTAGGTCGGTCTCTGGATATCTGGGAGGTCGGGTGGGCTAGGTCTGTTCAGTAACTCTTCAAAATACCCGGCCCATCTGTCGAGTTGGTCTGCTCTGTCTGCAATAGGCTTGCCTTCTTTGTCTTTTACTGGTCTTTCTGTATGGCCATACTTGCCTGACAATCTTCTGGTAATGTCGTAGAGCTGTTTCATGTTGCCGCTGCCTACTGCCTTTTCTGCCTCTGCTGCCAGGCTGTCTGTGTAGGCCCTCTTGTCTGCCCTGATACTCCTCTTCACCTCGCGGTTGGCTTCCGAGTATTCCCCCTGTGCCCTTACTTTGGCTGCTCTCGTGCGACTGTTGTTGACAACTGCTTTCTTCTGCTACCTCACTTCTATCTTCTTCAAGGTCTGTGCCGACAGCCAGTCCTTGTGATGGTGTTTCCTGAACCCTACAGTGTCTTTGCAGGTTGAGTTCAGCGCCTCTCTAATTGCCTTCCAATGCTGCTCTGTGGTGACCGCCTCCTCTTCATTTACTAGCTCCTGTAGCGCTTGAAACCGGTTGGACAGCACCAGTTTGAACTCTTCTCTAACTCCAGTTTCTCTCAGGAGGCCTACATTATAGCGCTGTCTTCTTGTTGTCTCTGTGCGGCTTTTCTTTAGCTTGAGCTTCATTCTTAAGGTAAGCAGATGGTGGTCGGAGGCGACATCTGCTCCCCTCCTCACTCGAACATCTTGAAGGGATCTTCTAAATTTCTTGGTAATGCAGATATGGTCTATTTGGTTCTCTGTTGTATGGTCAGGTGAGACCCAAGTTGCTTTGTGTATTCTTCTGTGTGGGAAGATGCTGCCTCCAATGACAAGTCGGTTTAGAGCACAAAAGTCTACAAACCTCTCCCCGTTTTCACTCATCTCCGAGCCTAGTCCCTGTCTCCCCATCACCTCTTCGTATCCGGTGTTGTCCTCCCCTATTTTGGCATTAAAATCGCCCATGACGATGGTGATGTCTCGCTCCGCACATTTGTCCACGGCACTCTGGAGTCGGTCGTAGAACTCCTGTTTCTCTTCCTCGTCACTGTCATTAGTGGGCGCATAACACTGGATGACGTTCAGCTTGAGCTTTTTCTTGGTTCTAAAGGCTGCTGTGATAATTCTTGGCCCGAGAGGTTCCCAGCCCATCAGCGCTCTAGGAAAGGAATTACTGTTAGTCTTTTCGTCGGCGTTTTTTGTAGCTAGTTCCTTTTTTGCAGGGTGGGGAAGCTACCCCCACGCCCAACCCCCTTACTAGGAGGACCAGGGGTTTTCTGTCGGAGTCACCTTCCCTTACACCATGTTGGTTCACGGCACCTTATTTCATTCGGTGCACCCCTCTCACGAGGGACCCTCTATCCACCACCCAGGGGACGCGCCTCAACGCCATATGGTCCCAGCGCGAGGATAAGGTTATCTTACTTACTTACTTACTTACGCCTGTCACCCCTACCCGGGTATAGGCCATCGACGAGAGACCTCCAGCAACTCCTGTCCTGTGCTTCTCCTTCGATTCTACTCCAGGTGGTTCCCAGTCTCTTGATGTCTGCTTGGAGGTCTCGACGCCAGGAGTTTCTCGGCCTACCTCTTTTCCTCTTTCCCTGGGGGTTCCATGACAATGTCTGCCTAGTGATGCTGGAAGCTGGCTTTCTCAGACTGTGACCGATCCATCCCCATCTTCTTCGCCCAATTTCATTCTCTGCTGTTATCTGTTCTGTTCTCTCCCAGAGTCTGACGTTGCTGATCTTCTCTGGCCAGTGGATTTTCAAAATTCTTCTAAGGCAACTGTTCGTGAAGGTCTGTACTCTGTTGACTGTGGTTTTTGTCAATCTCCAAGTCTCTGCTCCATATAAGAGAACTGCTTTTACATTGGAGTTGAAAATCCGGACTTTGGTGTGTTGTGACAGCTCTCTGGAGCTCCACACTTTTTTCAACTGGAGAAAGGCTGCTCTGGCTTTACCGATTCGTGCTCTGACATCTGCATCAGTGCCGCCTTTTTTGTCTATGATGCTCCCGAGATAGGTGAAGGACTCCACCTCCTCCAACGGGGTGCCAGCAAGCAAGACTGGTTCTTCCCTGGTTGCGTTCAACCTCATTGTCTTTGTTTTCTGTTTGTGAATGGAGAGGCCCACTTGCGACGAGATGTCAGCAAGCCTCGTGGTCTTGTCCTGCATTTGTTGGTGAGTGTGGGACAGTAATGCCAAGTCGTCTGCAAAATCGAGGTCGTCAAACTGTGTCCACAGTGTCCACTGTATTCCACTTCGTCTGTGCTCTGTGGTCATCTTCATGACCCAGTCTATGGCCAGTAGGAAGAGGAAAGGAGACAGCAGACACCCCTGCCTGACACCGGTTCTGACCTGGAGCTCCCTGGAGAACTGCCCTTCGTGGATCACGCGACATGTCATGCCATCGTAGCTGCTCTTGATCAGGCGGACGAGCTTTGTGGGTACACCGTAGTGTCGTAGGAGTTTCCACAGAGTTTCTCGCTCCACACTGTCAAATGCTTTCTCATAATCCACAAAGTTGACGTACAGCGGGGAGCTCCACTCCAGAGACTGTTCCACGATGATGCGGAGAGTGGCGATCTGGTCTGTACATGATCGGTTCTTCCTGAATCCTGCTTGCTGGTCTCTCAGCTGGGGGTCAACAGAGCTCATCATTCTCTCCAGGATGATCCTGTTGAAGACCTTTCCTGGTACTGACAGCAAGGTGATTCCTCTGTAGTTGGAACACTTGCTGAGGTCGCCTTTCTTGGGAAGCTTGATTAGGTACCCCTCCTTCCAGTCAGCCGGCATCACCTTCTCTTCCCAGATCTTTCCAAACAGTGGGTACAGCATCTCCACTGTTGTCTCTAGGGTCTGCTTTCAGAGACTCCGCTGGGATGCCATCTGGGCCTGCTGCTTTGCCGTTCTTCAAGAATGCCACTGCTCTTCTGATCTCTTCCCGGCTGGGTCTGTCACAGCTGATGGGTAGGTCGGTCTCTGCCGGCTGGATGTCTGGGGGTTCGGGTGGGCTAGGTCTGTTCAGTAACTCTTCAAAATACTCGGCCCATCTGTCGAGTTGGTCTTCTCTGTCTGCAATAGGCTTGCCTTCTTTGTCTTTTACTGGTCTTTCTGTATGGCCATACTTGCCTGACAATCTTCTGGTGATGTCGTAGAGCTGTTTCATGTTGCCGCTGCCTGCTGCCTTTTCTGCCTCTGCTGCCAGGCTGTCTGTGTAGGCCCTCTTGTCTGCCCTGATACTACTCTTCACCTCGCGGTTGGCTTTCGAGTATTCCCCCTGTGCCCTTACTTTGGCTGCTCTCGTGCGACTGTTGTTGACAGCTGCTTTCTTCTGCTTCCTCACTTCTATCTTCTTCAAGGTCTGTGCCGACAGCCAGTCCTTGTGATGGTGTTTCCTGAACCCTACAGTGTCTTTGCAGGTTGAGTTCAGCGCCTCTCTAACTGCCTTCCACTGCTGCTCTGTGGTGACCGCCTCCTCTTCATTTACTAGCTCCTGTAGCGCTTGAAACCGGTTGGACAGCACCAGTTTGAACTCTTCTCTAACTCCAGTTTCTCTCAGGAGGCCTACATTATAGCGCTGTCTTCTTGTTGTCTCTGTGCGGCTTTTCTTTAGCTTGAGCTTCATTCTTAAGGTAAGCAGATGGTGGTCGGAGGCGACATCTGCTCCCCTCCTCACTCGAACATCTTGAAGCGATCTTCTAAATTTCTTGGTAATGCAGATATGGTCTATTTGGTTCTCTGTTGTATGGTCAGGTGAGACCCAAGTTGCTTTGTGTATTCTTCTGTGTGGGAAGATGCTGCCTCCAATGACAAGTCGGTTTAGAGCACAAAAGTCTACAAACCTCTCCCCGTTCTCACTCATCTCCAAGCCTAGTCCCTGTCTCCCCATCACCTCTTCGTATCCGGTGTTGTCCTCCCCTATTTTGGCATTAAAATCGCCCATGACGATGGTGATGACTCGCTCCGCACATTGTCCAAGGCACTCTGGAGTCGGTCGTAGAACTCTTGTTTCTCTTTCTCGTCACTGTCATTAGTGGGCGCATAACACTGGATGACGTTCAGCTTGAGCTTTTTCTTGGTTCTAAAGGCTGCTGTGATAATTCTTGGCCCAAGAGGTTCCCAGCCCATCAGCGCTCTCTGTGCCACTGGTGACAGCATGAATGCTACACCTTCTGTATGGGGGGCATTCTCCTCTTCATGACCTGAATACAGAATCATCTCCCCACTTAACAGCCTTTTCTGGCCAGACTGCGTCCATCTGGCTTCACTGATACCTAGCAGGGAAAGGTTGTACTTTTGCATTTCCGCTGCTATCTGGGCGGCCTTGCCGCTCTGGTACATGGTCTTGACGTTCCATGTGCCCATGGTTGTATCCCTGGATAGAGAGAGGCGGCTCGGTCCTGTGGCTTCCGAATACTTCCTGCTTTCACCACAGGACGTCATAAGTCTTCTGGTAGAAGAACCTTCCTCCTCCAGGAATGGAATTACTGTTAGTCTTTTCGTCGGCGTTTTTGTAGCTATTTCCTTTTTTGCAGGGTGGGGAAGCTACCCCCACGCCCAACCCCCTTACTAGGAGGACCAGGGGTTTTCTGTCGGGGTCACCTTCCCTTAGACCATGTTGGTTCACGGCACCTTATTTCATTCGGTGCACCCCTCTCACGAGGGACCCCCTATCCACCACCCAGGGGACGCGCCTCAACGCCATATGGTCCCAGCGCGAGGATAAGGTTATGTTACATATTTAAATTGGGCGGTTCAGGCAGTAAGAGGACCGGTGTTTTTAAAAAAATAATTTTTGCCTTATTTGAAAATTTGTAGTAGGGCTGAATGTTGGAATTTGCTGGAAATTTCTGATTAGATGAGAGGAGACATGTTTTGTGCTTTGTTTCATACCATCCTGAGCTTATCCAGTGGACAGTTGTGGGCCTATGTTGAGTTGCCGTTGACGTAGTGATTTGAGGGGCACGCTGATTTCAGCTGTGCTTGTGCGTGGGGTTGGTAAGGAATCAAGTTCATAGCCATGACATGAGACAGTCAATGTGCTGGTGGTTTTTTTTTTTTTTTTTTTTTTTTTTTTTTTTTTTTTTTTTTTATAAATATTTTGTGCATGGCAAATGTGCCTCGCGCTGGGACCATATGGCGTTGAGGCGCGTCCCCTGGGTGGTGGATAGGGGGTCCCTCGCGAGAGGGGTGCACCGAATGAAATAAGGTGCCGTGAACCAACATGGTCTAAGGGAAGGTGACCCCGACAGAAAACCCCTGGTCCTCCTAGTAAGGGGGTTGGGCGTGGGGGTAGCTTCCCCACCCTGCAAAAAAGGAAATAGCTACAAAAACGCCGACGAAAAGACAAACAGTAATTCCTTTCCTGGAGGAGGAAGGTTCTTCTACGAGAAGATTTATGACGTTTTATTATGATGGCAAATGTGCAGCTAGTGGGCGGTAGTGTTTTTAAGGGGATTGCCGGAAAAGTTAGGGGATGACTGGGACTGGCTATGGCTAAGAGACTGGACAGTACGGAAACGGCACTGTGTTCTTTGGCCATAAGCTAGCTGACTAAAATCGGCTCCAACTGGCCTCAATTAATGGAGGGTGTTATGTGGGGTGGAGTAACGTTGGTAACAGGGGCGTACGAGCGTATAGGGAAGACAGGGATCAGATGCACAGTGAATTGAGTGAGCTTTTTTCCTGTGCCAGCCACTAAGCAAAGTGCTCCGCCTTTTAGTGGCTGGCGCAGGACTAAGCTCACTGATGCATCTGATGTGCAATATACTGCCTGCCAGGGATGGGTACACTGGGTGTAATATTGCTGTCCGGCAGAATTATTCGCAGTAACCGGGGATCTACAGACCCACAGTACAAAGGAGAGAAAAGTGATTTACCACCAATGCACATCCAGCCAAAGGTACTGTAAGCAACTATACCTATAAAGCAACTTGAACTATAACGATCAATCTACCTCCGGCTCTCAGTGTAACAGTTTTTAGCGGACAAATCCCCCAAAATATGTTAAAATCGGAAAAGGCGGGGCCATCTACTTATAATTTTATATGATTGAGCACCGTAGCCGATCCACTAACAGAGGAATATAACATGTATACATGATGTGGATTTGACAAATGGACAAAGGCGGCAGACAGGGAAAGATTTGATAAAATGTCCACCTGAGAGGCTTAGATCCTCAAGACTGCGGGGGCTCATGATGATCTATGCCTCCTGCAAATACTGGAAAGCGCAGCGGCGCTTTTTACGATACGAGGGCATACTTGTCGAATGTCGATTGTCTGAGCACTTCGGTTTCGTGATAGTGCAGGTACGAAGAATTCTGATCATTCGAATTTCCCACAGTGGGAGACTTTTCTGACACGAAGAGACCCTCTATTCTCGACTGTAAGGCCTCTTTGGCAAGGTTTACGGGAAGGGTCGATTGTAAATTATTCAAAATGGCCGAACGAGCGAGTTTCCCCTATAGTTATCTCCCTTTCCACGCGGGATGCGTGCGGACAAAGATAATCAGGGTTTCGCCCGGTGAGATAGGGAAATAAATCAGTCACCAAGGGCCCTACCTTCTCTTGTCTAAGGAGAAGAAATTGTAAGCGATGTCGTGTGGGTTATCTGTGTAGGTGGCAGAGGCGGTCATATCGAGGCAGAATGGTGAAATCAGTCTCAAATTTTTCTTCTATGACCTCTTCCGTGTAGGAAACAGCGGAGTAAATGTGACCAATCAATACTCGCAAGAGGCGTAGATTCTCATGAGCCCATGCGACGCATGGGCTCATGTGAATCTACGCCTCTTGCAGATGGAACAAGTCTATTAAAGTTAAAGGATAAAGATAAGGTGTCTAATTCTGCCACGCAAGGCACGCGTAGAGTTAGTCTCTTGAGCACAGGGACTGTCTTGTAACATCGTATTTCAAATTCTTTCTCAGATATCTGATTGTCTTATCACAATTTACAACATTTTCTTGAATCTTTCGAATGGTAACCTGTGGAATTGCTGTAGAATCGTGACTGTATTTCTGTGTCTAAATTTCGCAATTTACAACATTTTCTTTCGAATGGACCCGTGACACCGTTGTAGAATGATTGTGACTGGAATTTTTCTTATCTGAAATGTTATCACAGCGGTTTACAACATCTTCCGGAACATTCTTTTGAATTGTAACCCGTGACATTGTTGTTGACTCGTGACTTAAATTCTTTGTCGGGGATTTTGTTGCGATTTTCCTTGGAATGGGACATAGTGGCATATTTATTGAAGCATAAATAAAAGACTTATCTAAAGCAGTAATGTCGATTCCTAAAGCGACAGTAGAACTGCGTCCGTTTGAACTGTGTTGTTGGGTCGTGTTTGAAACTTGTATACTGGCGATTGTCACAATTTCTTACATTTACTTTTTTTTTTTTTTACGCCCAGGATCGACGCCTAGATTTAACACCTTCTACCCCACTACCGAAATCCCTAAATTTTGAAGTTGCCCTCTGAAGAGCAGTATTCCAATTATTGAGACAGATCGAGCATGATAGTTCAAGGATGGTGCTAGAATAGCTTGGCGCCTATGGGCGCCAAGCTATTTTGCCACCACCCTTGAACTATCATGCACGATCCATGTCTTGCGGTGGTGTGTCGGGGCTGAATGAGTTAAAACAAAACAAAAAAAAACAAAACAAACGAAACAAAACAAAACAAAACAAAACAAAACAAAACGAAACAAAACAAACGAAACAAAACAAAACAAAACAAAACAAACGAAACAAAACAAAACAAAACAAAACAAAACAAAACAAAACGAAACGAAACGAAACGAAACGAAACGAAACGAAACAAAACAAAACAAAATACGGACAAGACAAGACAAGACAAAACAACAACAACATACCACCTACTTTCATTTGATGACACTACTAGACCCAGGTACAAGTAATTTTCTATGCACAGCTGTTAAGTAGAGATTTAACGGTTTGCGGAATCTAACATAAAATAAAAAAAAATTCCCTTTCATTCAGTACCGCCCCTCCCCCCCCTCCCCCCCGCCCTTCAACAGTGACGAATTGAGCGAGACAACTAGCGTGCACTCAACTTTCACTCCCATATTACACCTTCGGGCGAAAGAAACGGTATATGACACTAACAGCAGCGCTATCGGGGTTTTATCAGTAAACGGTTGGGATTGTCCAACTTGAATGACCGCACAAAGGCCGACAACCGGGAGCAAGATTCCTGTTTTGTGTCATCTGGGTTTATTTGTTGACTGTCCCCCGCTACTGCGATTGTTCGGCGTTTTCAGCCTCACAGTCTCGGATGGCGGACTGCAGAGGAGCATGAACATCCGAATGCCCCTCCCTTGTCAAGCGGGTTGAGATCAGGCTCTCTTGCTATCGGTTTCGGCTACTCGGACGGAGCCAATGATCCCTTTTTAAAAGAAGGGGGTGGGGGTGGGTGGGAGGGGGGCAAGGGGGGGGGGCTGGAGGGTGGGGGGTGGGGAGGTGGGGGGGGGGGGACTCAACCCTCTCAATGTGTGCAATATTTTGTCTGCGTGGGACTGTGAAGAGCTGTTGGCAAAATACAATCGCAACTGAGTCTCAGTTATGTTCTCAGTCTGTGAATTGCAGATATAATTGAGGCCGACGCTAGCTAGTAAGTACTGTAGATTTTTATGAGCCCTAGCAACCTGCTATGCAGATTTTTGACGGTTTGTGTCTGTTGAAGGCCAGTTTATCAGAGGTTGTGAAAGGCACGTGGTTGCCGCTTCACATACAGTGCGACCCATTTGCTGATCGGCGTTGTCTATTGAGGCGATGTGTCATAACATTCTTGTGTAATTAACGCAATAAAACAAACAAACAAAAATCCCCTAGTTCCTAGACAGGTAGTTGAATTGTGTGAATCTAACTGATAAGACATGAATACTCAGTTAAAAAAATCACAATCGCAAAGTGCATTATTTGAAACATCCAGTCGGCAACCGGCGATGACCAGTTATTTGGGTTTAACGCCGAGCAGGCAACTAAGGCCATCACACGGCGGTCAACCGATGATCAAGCGGCAATCCCCACCAGTCAACAACAATAACAACAACAACAATTCAGTACTACTACTTACTGATTCTAATACTACTCAGTACTGCTACTACATCTTTAGCATAAAGAGCGGCGGCGGCGGCACAAACCACTCTATGATACTGAACTGTTCATGCCGCATAAAAGCAACTTGAAGTTATTCCCTTGAAAAGCTGCGGGACCCCCATTTAAAAATTCTTTCACATAGCTAATCATTTTACCGCTAGTGTGACATGCTGCCGCATTATTAAAACCAACTTCCTGCTGAGTATGGCAAGTCACCTTCACCACCAGCGCCATACCAAGTGGGTCGATGGTGATGGTAGATTGGATAAAGTTCTAAAGGGCAGTGCCTGATTAGCTTGGCACCACCAGGTGCCAAGCTAATCAGGCACTATCCTTTAGATGGCGCAGCCGCAGTCTATGACCCAACATATGTACTGATGGGTTGTATTGTTTGTTTAGCAGACAGTATCTACATTATGATCGTACAGACATAAAGAGCTATGCCTAACTGTTTTTGGCCGCATTTAGAGTTACTCAAAGGGATAAATGCTGGGAGTTGGTAACTCAGTAGAGGAGGAGGCGGAGCCGGCGGCAGCTGGGTGGCAGGTAGTTGAAAGGGTGCGCGGGTTGCGTATTCAGGACACTGTGATGTGAGGATATTTTCGCCCGGCCTTGAAACTGCCGTGCCCGCTATTTTCTGCCGTGCACCTGTCATGTTGTGAGCGGCGGGACAGGTAGACCGTTAAAAATGTTGTCAGTGTCAGTGACTACTAAAGTAGATTACCGGGGCCGGCACCGGCAAGGGTCACGTTGTTCATAGCTGAAATGGGTCATAAGATCAGTATCGACAGCGAATCGTTTAAAACACCATATTTATGAGAAATCTCAAATAACTGAACAACATTGTGACATTGACTTTCATTATTATTGTCGATGACCAACGAAGAACGATTGTTTTAATGCAGTGCGGGTCGTACTATTCAAGGGACAGAACCAACGCCGAACTTTGAATCGTTCAAACCGGAAAACTTAAAATCACGCAGACTGTTACGGGCAATGTATGCCACCACCTCCCCCACCCACACTTTCAACAACAACAAATGAAAATTAAACGGGATAAAGCCGAAACGGCCAAGTTTGTGAAGTTGTAAGCGCAGGGGCATAACACAATTTTCCTTGGCGTTCCAGTTGCCGGAGTATGCAAAAGTAGCTTCTCTGTCACGTAAAAATGAAGTCCTATCCGCTTCACTCATTAGTCTAGACGCCCGAACTAGCCTTCCTCTTTTTCCGCTCAAGTAACCTCCCAAATTTAATTCAGTGGGGGTACAAATCAGACGCAGATTACTTTGCCACATGTAGAGAGAGAGAGAGAGAGAGAGAGAGAGAGAGAGAGAGAGAGAGAGAGAGAGAGAGAGAGAGAGAGAGAGAGAGAGAGAGAGAGAGAGAGAGAGAGAGAGAGATCAAATATCTTCCTTTGCAAAAGTAATAGATTTTTCGTGTGCCCTTGCAAATGCAGGGGCAAATGAGAATTTATAGCTCTGCTGAAAGTCTGCCTCTTTATTTGCAATTCTTTCTGACGCAGAGGAAGTTGCCTGTGACTCATTTATCGTCTGCTAACATCTGCCGTACGAAGCCTCGCTCTCGCTAGCCGTGACGTCACAACAAAGGGCGGCCTATTCAAGCGGTACGAGCCACTCGGAACAGACGACTCTTGAGTGCACAGTGTGTTGTGTAGCTGTGTGTGTACAATGCCATATTTCTGCGTTTCTGGAGTATTTTCGACGGGAGATGTGTTGATTTGTGAATGAGAACATCTAGGACATCATATTTTCGTACTGATTCCATGTTTCCGAGTGCTTTCGCGTCGGTTTGAGGTAAGTTTTCACCGATTAGTGTTTACATCGCCTATCGTTCCTTGACTTCATGTAGCTTGGCCTCCGCGTTGTTCGCTTCGGCTTCAGCGGCTAGGCCTAGCGATAGGAGGGGGTGGGGTTGGAGTCGGGGGTTCAGTGGTAGTGTGTGTACATTCGCACCTCTTGAGCCCAGCGGCAAACCCCGACCCTCCGTCCTTGTGCCCCTCCTTTGTTCTTCCTAAACCTCTCGGCCGCGTTGCCATGGCTGTGTAGCCTGACACTGATATTTGGCACAGATGGTTCGGTGTATTGCGGTCGCTGGTTTTTTGTTTTTTTTGGTTTTTTGTTTGTGTGTGTGTGCCGTGTACAACCTTACTCTATCGGCAAATGGAGGAGTGTACGTAAACATTTCCGTGCAGATTTGCAGCGATAGTAAGATAGGTCTTATTTACTTAACTTAACCAACCTATTCGGTGGCTTTTTTATTTTTTTTATTTTTTTAAATTTCAGTCTAGAGTGAAACAGACACCCACGTACGACCTTCTTCTCTACTCCTCTAGTATACACAGAATGAAACGGATACACTCGGTCGTTTTGTTGTACAAATGTGTTGTTGTTGTACACGTATTTTCGGTGTCAAACAGTAACAACACGCACACACAGATCTATACACGCACTGGCCCGCATACAAGCACAGCACTGTACACTCCAACAGTTTAAGTTCTAATACTCATAATACAGCAATGCCGAATTGATAGTTTGTGGATCTCAAGAGCGTTTTTACTCATATCTTTTTCGGTAACTTCTACTTTCACTCTACATTATTACTTTGGATTGCTAACAAATTTTGCTTCTACTGGACCTGACGCATGGTAAACAGATTAGACACCCAGTCAGGCGTGTCAGCCCTCAAATTCAGGCTACGGTTCAATGTTTAGGCCTTGCTTACACCTCAACACCTGTCTGCTTGCTCCTGCCACCATTTCAATACCCACATCCGACGAGTTTAAATTCCAATCCAGATTACCGTCAATTTTAAATCTTGGACACCAGATGGCTGTATCCTTTTCCTGACACAAAACGGCGTGCATTGCACCAGCAAGAGACATAGATTATCATGAGCCGCCGCACTTGCTGGGGCCATGAGAATCTATGCGTTTTGGACTTAGGTAAATTTCGGGAAAAGGGATTAAGCCGTCTTAAATCCTGAGTAGCCCTCTGGGCTGGTAAAGTTGTAACTGCATCTTCTTGACTTATCCCTGAGGCGAGACGCTGACAGGTCAAGGTGAACATCTGCTAATCCTCTTTATGTCCACAGATGTTCATGTCACTGAGTCGGTATACGGCTTGCAAGTCGATGAAGCTCTATGGACTTTTTAGGGCCGCGTGCCTTGCTTGACTGGTCAACGTCTTTGCCATTCGTCATGCCGGGAGGGAGGGGGTTAAAGTTAACCCCTGCCTTTGTCATTGTTGGTCAGCGGGGGTCGCTATTTAAAAGTGTCAGACAGTTGGCGTTCATGTTAGTAAAAAATAAAAATAACCCATAAATTGTTAAGTCTTAAATAGATCAGAGTGTTAATTTCATTGTGAGGGACGCTTATGGCGTAATTAGATACACCTACATTTCTAGAAGAGAGTCCGTTTTGTTTCGGTAACTAATAACTTTATTTCAATGACTTGAGCTGTCTCCTCATTGAATTACTGAAACCATGTCGCAGACGCGAAAAAAAGTTCAACATGTTAACTGCTATTCTGACGTGGATTTTATACTTTGTTATTTTATATGTCTTAGTAGGCACTCTCCTCTCTCTCTCTGTGTCTGTCATCCACAGCACAGTGCAACACCCTTTTGACACCAATCACGCTATCCCCCCCCCCCCCCCAGGCCGCTGTCCCGTAGGCATCGATTCCGCGTGTGTATTGACGGGCGACTTGACTACTGGCCTACATGACGCAATGGCTGTTGACGTTGCGTTGTGTAATGACACAAACCGGCTCAGCAGTCGAGGTGGATGTTTTCAGTTTGTCTCTCCCTCTGTGCAGTCCCTGCGTAGTGTGTCACTGTATACATGCACGCTTGTGTATAGCTTTACACAAAATAGTATACTGTATCTGAGTTATCATTAGCTTTTCGCATACATGCATGTGTGTGAGTGTGCTGGTCTGCGGATTTCGACGTTACGTCTTGGCAGTAAGGTCGAAAATCGCAGACTAGCACATCTGTCCTATATGCTTTATCTGTAACACGATGCGGCAATTTTTTCTTCTTCTGCAGTACATGTATATATTGTATACAAACTGCACGACCAATTAGAGATACTAAGTCTTTTAGAGGGTTATTTTTTTCTGTCTTAGATCTACTTCAGTCCCCCAGGTCTTGTCTCAACTAATTACATATTTCTGAAACTTTGTCTCTTCTTTTAACCAGTTCACGGTGTATCGCTGTTTGTACAGTAGTTCAAGTACAAGACTCTACTACACTGTTTACCTCTATAGATCCGCTACGCTTGATCGTAGCGGGTCGACGGAGGTAGGTAACCAATGTGAGACTACACGTATCAAGCAAACCCATCATCATCCAATTCCTCATTTACTGGCACCCTACATTGTCTTAGCCATTAAAACGTCCAGACCCCAACCACGTTTCCTCTGTCAGTTCACGCGCAAGAGACATAGATCCTATTGAATCCCAGTAAGAAGCAGGGGTTTATGAAGGGGTTTATGAGGATCTACGCATCTTGTACTGGTGTTGGTGGTAGGGTCACAGGGTTTCAAGTTCAGACTGATCAGTTTCAGCTGTGCCGGACAGCCAAGATTCAGCGTGTCATGCCAACGCCTCAGCAGCCCTGGGATGCAGACTGGATCAGCAGGGGTACCGACACGTGACTTTATAGACTATCACCATCCGTGAAACACCACGCGATGAAGGTGCAGAGAGTAGGCTGTGCAGTTTTGTATTACGGGACATAGCGATATAAACATAAACATAATTATTTTATCATTTCAAATTCGAGGTCAAGTTATGAGTGTTTGTCTGCAGAAGCAGTGGTTTGGATAGATTATTGCGTTTCAGTAGATACTTTGAAGCTAGAACTTCAGTCTTAAATAATGTAATTCAAATTCGGTGAACTCGAACTTGTGCGAGGCAGAGTTAACTAAACAGTACCACTACAAATTCCGCCGTCAGACACGGACCATTTTCTCCCTCCTTGCTTCATTTATGACCGGTATCATTGATCAGTAGGATGGATTCATCTGTAGGAGGGTATCTGTAGAAACCGGCAACAGATCAGTACACATACATATGTATGTGTGTACCGAAACTCATGAGAAATAGCCATCCATCTGCAAGAGGCATGGAATCTCATTCATGAGCCCCCGCATCAGCGGGGGCTCATGAGAATCTATGCCTTTTGCCGGCTAGCACCGATCTGCGACTGCCTTACAGAGAATGATCGGTGTCAAGGCTACAACTGAGTGCCCACTGTGTTAGTTTAACGGCTGCCTGGCCCTGATGAACAGAGTTCTTCCTGAGTTGAGCCTGGCGTGTGGCAGTAAAGATGTAAAATGTAATTAATGGCCGTTAGACTCCGCGAGACCAGGAGTTAAACTGACATCGACAACCAAACTGTTGGTCAGAGCCAAATGTGTACTGGTCTGTGGTTTTAGGCCTTACGATTTGAAGCTATAGAGTCCAAATCACAAATCAGAACGCAAATTCAAGTTACGAGAGCCATAACTTTGCAAACTGACCAGAGACGCAAAGATTTTTCAAGACCCACAAGGTCCAGCTGACCTCAGTAGTCACGACCAGCACTGAGCTAGGGAAGAAGTCAGGTCTAGATTCACACTGGTCGTATCCCTCGATTCGCTATCGCTGATCAACGACGGCAGATCGAGTGATATAACCAGTGTGGTCCAGATTATGACTTGGAATGGAATACTCTCTCTCTCTCTCTCTCTCTCTCTCTCTCTCTCTCTCTCTCTCTCTCTCTCTCTCACCCGGGTCTGTCCTAGGAGACTTGGGTGGGGTTAACTAATTTTTAGTTCCCAGGGTCACCCTGGTCAGCCCCACAGGGTGGGTTTTTCCCTCTATTCTGGGGCATGTGTTTCTGTCTACCCGTTGTCCATTCACCTGTATTTGTCTTTTTAAAACTCTCCCAAATGTCTGCACTGCCTGTAGCTCTTGATATTGGATGTGTGTAGCTAACTGGTCTTACCTTTATTTAGGTCCCATGGCGTAGGTTTATTTAATGTATTGAACCGGCTGGCGACATACATTCAATGTTCTGTTTATTTTTATTTTTTTCACAGGCAGTGCAGGCACGTCCTGAGAAAGCCTTGTTGCTGTCGGGACGTTAAGCAATGTACAATCATTCTCTCTCTCTCTCTCTCTCTCTCTCTCTCTCTCTCTCTCTCTCTCTCTCTCTCTCTCTCTCTCGTCTCTCTCTCTCTCTAAAGTCACAGTCTCTCTCTCTCGTCTCTCTCTCTCTCTCTAAAGTCACAGTCTCTCTCTCTCTCTCTCTCTCTCTCTCTCTCTCTCTCTCTCTCTCTCTCTCTCGATTTTTTGTTTATTGCTTTACTTTGCATTTTTACTCATTTTATATTTTTGTGCGTACGCGTATGCGGGTAGGTATGTCTGGAGTGCGTGTCCGAGAGCGTGTGTTTGTTTTTGTGCGTATGTGCCTGAGTGCGTGCGTGTGTAAGTGTGTGTGTGTGTGTGTGTGTGAGAGAGTGTTCGTGCGTGTGTGCATGCGTACTGAATTGCGGTGTACATGAGTGTGTGTGTGTCAGTGTGTGTGTGTGCGTGCGTGCATGCGCGAGTTGTGATGTGCATGCGTGCGTACCTGAGTGCGTGTGTGGGTATGTGTGTGTGTACATGTGCGTGGTGCGTGCGTGCGTGAGCGAATGCATGCATGCAGCAGTGTGTGGTATGTGTATGTTTACATGTCTATGTCACTTATGTAGTAGATGTAGCAACGGCAAGTTTGAAAACTGGTCCTGTTACCAATAACTTCTACCGTTGGAAAATAAAGGTTCATTGTTCATTGTTCTCTCTCTCTCTCTCTCTCTCTCTCTCTCTCTCTCTCTCTCTCTCTCTCTCTCTCTCTCTCAAAAATTCTCTCTCCTAGCGAGTCTGTACCACTCTCATTGAGCTTCAAAGGTGTTTATCTTTCCCGAAATCAGTATAATGCTTCACTTCACTTTTCATGACCTATAGCCGAGGGCAGAGGGTCATTACTGTTCGCCGGCGTGGTCTATCGCATCTTCATGATGTTCTATGACACTGATGCCGGTGTGGTCCAAATCAGTCCATCATTTGAAGATTTGTTTATATTCTTCATTTTCCTTCTCTATCATGATGTTCAGTCTTTAAAAACTGTATCTCTCAGAAAAGATCGTTCACTAATGGGCATATTACTGTCCGGCTTATCAGTGACCAGTTTGACTTCCCGGCATCCGAGGTGCAGAGATTTTAATTGAAAGGGTCCTTCCCTAACACAGTAACAGCAACAGGAAAAGATTTTCATGTCATGAGAATCTGTGCCTCTTGCAGATTTTAAGATAGGCCCGAGACTTAAAGGACTACTGCTGCTTCTTTATTCCTATTTCCTGTTGTTTTTCACCCTCCAGTGGAGGTGAAGGAAAAGTAAGTTTATCTGATCGTCACTGTGCCCCTCCCCTTCCCCGCCATCACCTATCCGCCTCTTCCTCTCCACAGGCCCTTCCATTTGCCCATTAGAGAAAGAAAATGTCGGGCCAAAGGTCATCAAACAGTTTCTATTAGTCTCTCCGTCCACGCCCCCCGACCATCAACTTGTGTACACGTGTTAATTTGTGAGCCTTTGAGCGAGAGCGGTTTTCTGCTTAGAGATATGGGTGGGGGTGGGCCGCTTCGGAAAGCAATTAAGTTTTGGTCAGGGAGTTTTTTCCCCCCGTATTTCAGTAACAGATCTTCTTCTTGTTAATTTCCTTCCACTTCTTTCTCAGACATTTTCATCGACTACTTTCTTTCCGCATTTGTCCTTTCTTTTTTCGTGTTCCGTCTTTTCCTATCACTTCGTCTGGACGCCATGTTGGGCACACAGTCGCGACGCCGGTTTCCTTTTGGGCTATCACAATGCATCCTTTCCGCCTTACACTGACGTGAACTGAGTCTCGGCTTTCCATTTGGGAGAAGTATAGACTCCACAGGATGACTGTGGGGGTCCCGTGAAGATTAAAGCCTTGTGTTTTCTACATTGACATCTGTGCATCTTGACATCATTCCCACTTTCAACTCCTCACGTCTTTCCACGTCTTTCCTGTCACGGTGTGCGTTCCCAAGTTCGTCGGTCAAGGAAAATAGTCCGATAGAACCGCAGCCACACCCATCATCTGCAAGAGGCATAGATTCTCATGAGCCCCCGCGGTCGCGGGGGCTCACGAGAATCTATGTCTCTTGCTGCAGATCTCATTTGCACCCTCGGAGGGCGTCACAGGAATAAATTTACACCTGATTAACCCAGAGAGTTTTCTGAGGGGTGCATTGTTCGGTTCGCGACGCTTCAAAGGTTCAGCGAAGTCGCGAACAATTAACAGAGTTGTTACACATTTTTAGAAATTTGTACCGTCTGCTAAAACATCTTGGTTCCAGGTACCTTGTATCCATAGTCGCACTGACTTTAAAACGGTTTGTAAAAAGGCTTGTCTTTGTTAGCATTTCTAGATGTTTTTAATTATAACAACAACAACAACAAACAATCGTCTCTAACGGTGGCATGGGTCATTAGAAGGATTTCTTTAGATTTCACCATACTTGTTGAATTTGTTAGTAAACATTCTTTGTCCCGTTTTTAAGTGAGTCCACTTTCTTTGAAAAAGCCGCCATTTTGTGACCGCACTACCACTGAGATGAAGAGACCACACAATACGTCAGTGTGGATTTTCCAATGTCAACGTGTGTCCATTGATAAGTAATTACAGTTTGTGTGATCTCTCACCCCGTTGTCAAGAAACCCCAGGGAGGCCGTCTCCGCGCCGGGCGTTGATGGGCTTTTTGCTAGTGTGTGTGTAGGTCAAGTGTGGACGGACAAATGGTCCTGCAACACGATTTGTACAGTTGTTTTCAGCCCTGGCACACCAGAAACATCTGACCATCATAGTTTTGAGGTGGTGTCAGAATAGCCTGGCTTGGCACCTCTAGGAGTGGGAGCCTGCACTTTGCGTGTTCACGTATTTCTTCAGTTATGTGAATGAAGCAAGGAAGAGGGGACCGACTTGAACTTGATGAGACTCAGTTTGACTCATTCGAGACGCGTCGCATCCGGATACGCGGCTAGCCGCGTATCCAGATGCGGTACGTCTCGAATGACTAAAGTTTCCACACCAGCTTTATTCCACGCATGAAGCAGTCAAGAGTTAACGGCTACACAGGTGCTGGACACGCTAATCTCGCCACGTACAAGGTATAGTAATTTAACGGCTGTACGCGGGCAATTATTTTTCAACGAGCCTAGTTGTACACGAGTCCTGCTCGCTTGCCAGCTGACAGCGTTGTCCATCCATATGATTTAAATCCTCACCGCCAAGACTTAATTAAAAGTCAGTCAGGGCCACCCATCTGTAAGAGATCCTCATCAGCCCCGGCAGTAAACAATTACCGTTTTGATCTTCGATTATGGACATTCCGGTCCTAAACCATATGACCCAAAATCACAGACAAATGAAATAAGCCGAGTGGCCAAAACAAATTTTTTAAAAATCGCAGATCTGTAGACTGTGCATTTTCTAGTCATACCGTCATACCGCGCGAACTTAAATTCGAATACTTTAACCCATTTAGCCCCGAGTCTCTGCAGCAGGAGATGGATTGACCATGATAATCTGGCACTACCCTTGAATTATCATGGTCAATCCATCCCCTGCAACCGGTACATAGTCGTTAGGCAAGACCTTCAAAATTTGAGAAGTGGGACCTTGGGGCTAAAAGGGTTAATCATAGCTCAGAAATTTACCCTAGTACAACTCTTTCGAAACGTCTTACTTACTTACTTACTTACGCCTGTCACCCCTACCCGGGTATAGGCCGTCGACGAGAGACCTCCAGCAACTCCTGTCCTGTGCTTCTCCTTCGATTCTACTCCAGGTGGTTCCCAGTCTCTTGATGTCTGCTTGAAGGTCTCGACGCCAGGAGTTTCTCGGCCTACCTCTTTTCCTCTTTCCCTGGGGGTTCCATGACAATGCCTGCCTAGTGATACTGGAAGCAGGCTTTCTCAGACTGTGACCGATCCATCCCCATCTTCTTCGCCCAATTTCATTCTCTGCTGTTATCTGCTCTGTTCTCTCCCAGAGTCTGACGTTGCTGATCTTCTCTGGCCAGTGGATTTTCAAAATTTTTCTAAGGCAACTGTTCATGAAGGTCTGTACTCTGTTGACTGTGGTTTTTGTCAATCTCCAAGTCTCTGCTCCATATAGGAGAACTGCTTTTACATTGGAGTTGAAAATCCGGACTTTGGTGTGTTGTGACAGCTCTCTGGAACTCCACACTTTTTTTCAACTGGAGAAAGGCTGCTCTGGCTTTACCGATTCGTGCTCTGACATCTGCATCAGTGCCGCCTTTCTTGTCTATGATGCTCCCGAGATAGGTGAAGGACTCCACCTCCTCCAACGGGGTGTCAGCAAGCAAGACTGGTTCTTCCCTGGTTGCGTTCAGCCTCATTGTCTTTGTTTTCTGTTTGTGAATGGTGAGGCCCACTTGGGACGAGATGTGAGCAAGCCTCGTGGTCTTGTCCTGCATTTGTTGATGAGTGTGGGACAGTAATGCCAAGTCGTCTGCAAAATCGAGGTCGTCAAGCTGTGTCCACAGTGTCCACTGTATTCCGCTTCTTCTCTATGAAGAGGAACGGAGACAGCAGATACCCCTGCCTGACACCGGTTCTGACCTGGAGCTCCCTGGTGAACTGCCCTTCGTGGATCACGCGACATGTCATGTCATCGTAGCTGCTCTTGATCAGGCGGACGAGCTTTGTGGGTACACCGTAGTGTCGTAGGAGTTTCCACAGAGTCTCTCGGTCCACACTGTCAAATGCTTTCTCATAATCCACAAAGTTGACGTACAGCGGGGAGCTCCACTCCAGAGACTGTTCCACGATGATGCGGAGAGTGGCGATCTGGTCTGTACATGATCGGTTCTTCCTGAATCCTGCTTGCTGGTCTCTCAGCTGGGGGTCAACAGAGCTCATCATTCTCTCCAGGATGATCCTGTTGAAGACCTTTCCTGGTACTGACAGCAAGGTGATTCCTCTGTAGTTGGAACACTTGCTGAGGTCGCCTTTCTTGGGAAGCTTGATTAGGTACCCCTCCTTCCAGTCAGCCGGCATCACCTTCTCTTCCCAGATCTTTCCAAACAGTGGGTACAGCATCTCCACTGTTGTCTCTAGGGTCTGCTTTCAGAGACTCCGCTGGGATGCCATCTGGGCCTGCTGCTTTGCCGTTCTTCAAGAATGCCACTGCTCTTCTGATCTCTTCCCGGCTGGGTCTGTCACAGCTGATGGGTAGGTCGGTCTCTGCCGGCTGGATGTCTGGGGGGTCGGGTGGGCTAGGTCTGTTCAGTAACTCTTCAAAATACTCGGCCCATCTGTCGAGTTGGTCTGCTCTGTCTGCAATAGGCTTGCCTTCTTTGTCTTTTACTGGTCTTTCTGTATGGCCATACTTGCCTGACAATCTTCTGGTGATGTCGTAGAGCTGTTTCATGTTGCCGCTGCCTGCTGCCTTTTCTGCCTGTGCTGCCAGGCTGTCTGTGTAGGCCCTCTTGTCTGCCCTGATACTACTCTTCACCTCGCGGTTGGCTTTCGAGTATTCCCCCTGTGCCCTTACTTTGGCTGCTCTCGTGCGACTGTTGTTGACAGCTGCTTTCTTCTGCTTCCTCACTTCTATCTTCTTCAAGGTCTGTGCCGACAGCCAGTCCTTGTGATGGTGTTTCCTGAACCCTACAGTGTCTTTGCAGGTTGAGTTCAGCGCCTCTCTAACTGCCTTCCACTGCTGCTCTGTGGTGACCGCCTCCTCTTCATTTACTAACTCCTGTAGCGCTTGAAACCGGTTGGACAGCACCAGTTTGAACTCTTCTCTAACTCCAGTTTCTCTCAGGAGGCCTACATTATAGCGCTGTCTTCTTGTTGTCTCTGTGCGGCTTTTCTTTAGCTTGAGCTTCATTCTTAAGGTAAGCAGATGGTGGTCGGAGGCGACATCTGCTCCCCTCCTCACTCGAACGTCTTGAAGGGATCTTCTAAATTTCTTGCTAATGCAGATATGGTCTATTTGGTTCTCTGTTGTATGGTCAGGTGAGACCCAAGTTGCTTTGTGTATTCTTCTGTGTGGGAAGATGCTGCCTCCAATGACAAGTCGGTTTAGAGCACAAAAGTCTACAAACCTCTCCCCGTTCTCACTCATCTCTGAGCCTAGTCCCTGTTCCTAGTCCCATCACCTCTTCGTATCCGGTGTTGTCCTCCCCTATTTTGGCATTAAAATCGCCCATGACGATGGTGATGTCTCGCTCCGCACATTTGTCCAAGGCGCTCTGGAGTCGGTCGTAGAACTCTTGTTTCTCTTCCTCGTCACTGTCATTAGTGGGCGCATAACACTGGATGACGTTCAGCTTGAGCTTTTTCTTGGTTCTAAAGGCTGCTGTGATAATTCTTGGCCCAAGAGGTTCCCAGCCCATCAGCGCTCTCTGTGCCACTGGTGACAGCATGAATGCTACACCTTCTGTATGAGGGGCATGACCTGAATACAGAATCATCTCCCCACTTAACAGCCTTTTCTGGCCAGACTGCGTCCATCTGGCTTCACTGATACCTAGCAGGGAAAGGTTGTACTTTTGCATTTCCGCTGCTATCTGGGCGGCCTTGCCGCTCTGGTACATGGTCCATGGTTGTATCCCTGGATAGAGAGAGGCGGCTCGGTCCTGTGGCTTCCGAAGACTTCCGGCTTTCACCACAGGACGTCATAAGTCTTCTGGTAGAAGAACCTTCCTCCTCCAGGAAAGGAATTACTGTTAGTCTTTTCGTCGGCGTTTTTGTAGCTATTTCCTTTTTTGCAGGGTGGGGAAGCTACCCCCACGCCCAACCCCCTTAGGAGGACCAGGGGTTTTCTGTCGGGGTCACCTTCCCTTAGACCATGTTGGTTCACGGCACCTTATTTCATTCGGTGCACCCCTCTCACGAGGGACCCCCTATCCACCACCCAGGGGACGCGCCTCAACGCCATATGGTCCCAGCGCGAGGTTCGAAATGTTTGTTTACAGAAATAAATATTACTTCTTTACTGCGGCTACCGACGCCATTTCTTTTCTAACTTAACCCATATCATACTGAGGCTAAAAGCTTCAAATTTGTACACTGCCATTGCAAGCTACATGATAGTACTTGCAGATAAGGATTATATAGACCAATGGCTTTAGTTCATGGGTGGCGCCAAGTTATTCTCTCACTACCCTTGAACTATTTTAGTCAAACTTTTTTCACACACTGGTGTATTCCGAATGATAAGGGTTAAGTTCGTTGGAATCAAATAACCGAAGGAGAGTGTACCCACGGTGGATTATTGGATTACGGAAGGAGTTGACTGCAGTTTAACAAGCTTGCGCGCACAGCTGTAAAGTCAGTCACGGTTGTGCCAGGTATCCCCAGTAAATTGCTTCCTTGCGCTGCCGTTAGCAAATTAGGCCATTAGTCACTGAGAGAGAGAGAGAGAGAGAGAGAGAGAGAGAGAGAGAGAGAGAGAGAGAGAGAGAGAGAGAGAGAGAGAGAGAGAGAGAGAGAGCATTATTTCATGGTTTCCAATTCATTTGTATTATAGACATGAAAAGCAGGCCTCTATCACTAGGCAGATTCAGATCCTCCAGCAAGAGTCATGAGTCTCCATGAGCCCCCGCAACTTGCGGGGCTCATGTAGATCTGTGCCTCTTGCAGATGCACGTTTGTAGATCAGCAGAACTTAATCCTTGAACCGAAGGCACTGAGTCCAACTCCCTCGCTGTCCATCTGTTGAAAACAGTGACCTTTTGAAACACGGCTTGGTTGCAACGAAGCGTAAAATCCACAGTGACACGGGACGAAAATTGGCCTTTCTGTGTCCATGGTCACGTTTTCCGCGCCGCCAACAATATTTCCGAGATTCTCGACAGACAGTGTCCACCTTGAAATGTATCTTGTCCATCTTGAGAGCTGCCTTGGCCATATTGTGAGAACTTTGTAAAGGACACCATGCCGGATAGAGAAAATAGGTGAACGCATGCTATGCAGAGAAAGTCAGAGTGGGTGTAGAACGCCTGCTGCGAGTTTCAGAATTTACAGTAGCCAGCGTCGACTTTTCGTAAAGTATTGTTGAACCCTTTGGATATCGGTAGCACGTATTGTCGCGATGATTTCTGTAGGAATCTTCGCGACAAAAGACCACTACCGACAGCCGAAGGATTTAGACAGCACGTGTAACTTACTTGATGCAAAGAGCATCTGGTGATTTAACCTATTTCATCCTGATATACTATTCTTGAAATAAAATAGACTATGACAGTTCAGGGGTGGTGCCAGAATAGCTTGATGCCTGAGGCGCCAAGCTATTCTGGCACCACCCTTGCGGTGAAATGGTTGATTTATCTCACAATCTGTAATGTAGCCTTCATAGGACAATGAGCAATTAAAAAAAAAAGGCCTCAGGATGTACTGGTATAAGCAGCATTGGTGCCTGCATGAACAAGAGGGTTAACACCATTGTTCATTTTAGATGAACACCTGAACCGACCGAGTTCAATTTCTTCAAAACAGCGGACCCTTGCTGAGTCATTTGTCCCGTCAATCTTTACAGCCTGGGTTTTGCTGTCTATTTCAGGTGTTGCTAACTTCGCATCGGTTGGTCTGTTTGATTTCTTCGGTTCTGCTCAGTTCAGACGTGTCTGCATGGCTGGCGTTTAATTGCGCGGGTGGTCATTGATTAAATTTAAACACCAGTTCGTTCGGGTGGTCATTTATTACGCCCCCCTCCCCTCCCCCCTAATAACCACCTTTCTGGATATATCTAACCCTGGTCTCATTAGTTGGTGTCTCTTCGCATTGGTGCTGTCAGCATTACCTCGTCATTTCGTTTCCGCAGTCTGCAAGGAGCATAGGTTATCATGAGCCCATGCAGTTGTAAAGGGCTCACGAGAATCCATGCCTCGTGCTAGTGAAACCATGTCCCATTTACATGCTTTAGGTTATAATATGTTCCATAAACCGAGAAGGACATGGGACTTAAGGCTGTGCCCGTCTCAGTCTTAATCACATTTCTCTCACTGTCACTGTCAGTCGAGGTGCGAAGGACCGAGAAGACCCCTTACTAGTTACACTACGCATTCCTAGAACACTCAGTTTAAGCTGCTCCTGAACAGATCTCGGTGAGCAAGAGGCATATATTCTTATGAGCCCCTGCAGCTGCAGGGGGCATAAAAATCTGTGCCTCTTGCAGATGCGCAGGAATATATTGGGCGACAAACGGACTGTGTCTAAGGAGATCTGCGTTGATTAATTTTGTCCGGGACAGGAGTAAACGAAGCGATAACTTACACAACTTTGAACACAAGAGGTCACGCGCTGGGCGTTGTTTGCTGTCTCGTGTTTGAGTTAATGACCATCGCTGCTAAATTTAACTGTTTCCCCATGGGACTAATTTTAAACCTTTTGGTAGTAGTAGTAGTATGCTTAAAGAACCTACATTGAGCAATACCTTGTCTTGCATTTTCCTTATAAAGACTTTGCCTATTTTGTTGCCCATTATTTAACTTCTACACATGTATACTTTTGATGGCCTAAAAAAGACGCAAGGCTTAGAGACCAGAATATTTGCAAGGGATCAAGCTCTGCCATGTTGCACCGTTCCAGAAATCATTACTCATTTACTAAAATTGTAAAATACACTAAACTACTAAGGTAAACACCCATCCACCCCTCCTATTACCCGCCTACTCATCCACCCATCTCCCCTCCCCTCCAAAAAAAAAAAAAAAATAATAATAATTATAATAATAAAGTAAAACAATAACAACAAAAACCCTAGCCGGTTGCTGTAGAACACCAAATGAACGTTACTGCTACCGCGTTAAAGTTCAGCATCAGGCAAAACAATGCTGTTAAACTGGCTTTTATAATATTAACCCTTATCTTATCATTCGGAATACTCCAGTGGGTGAAATAAGTTTGACTAAAATAGTTCAAGGGTAGTGCCAGAATAGCTTGGCGTCTCTAGGCGCCAAGCTATTTTGGCAACACCCTTGAACTATTTAAAAGCCTAATTGGTCTATATCGTTATCTGTAAGTACTATAATGTAGCTTGCATATGGCAGTGTACAATTTTGAAGTTTTTAACCTCAGTATGATGTGGGTTAATAACCTTGATTTTACTCTTATTTGTCCTTTTCTGTTCCCTTTTCAAATTTTGCTCGCGGCCGCTATTGCCAGCTAAATTGGCCCCGACACTTTTCACTGCGGTCGTAACGTGGGTAAACAGTAGAAAATTGTACAGAAGGCTAGTCAAGTAGTGAGCTGGTTCGTGATTTTGGACCTTACGGACGTAAGGCCTTAAGGTCCAAAATCACAGTCCAGCACACAGTGGGCAGTTTGGAAAACTAGCCACATACAATGTGTTTGGACACGTGCTCAGCGCGTGGAGAATAGAGATTGAAACAGGAAAATGTCGGTAGCGGGTTTTGTCTCAATGATTCATGTAGGACAAATACCGCTGCCGACAGCCGAACGGTTAACTAGAACTGACTCTCACAGTTTGTATAACTTTGCGAGCGAACATTCCTAATGTTACGCTGCACACATCGGCTCACACTCACAGTTTGTGGTGTCCCCAAAATACCGAGTGGCTTTGTCTCGTAACTGTTAATAGTGACACCAGTACCTATTTAAACACGCAGGTGACGTTAATGTACACGGTACTGGTCACTTCATTAGAGTAGCTGGTGATTGTTTGAGTGTTTGCGGTCCGTCTTTTGGGTCCTTGGTCAAGGTATGTCCACTTCACTTTGGATGACTGTTTGTGCGCGGACCTTCTCACTCCGTCTAGTTTTGTGCTGGTCCGTTCTGTGATTGAGCCATAAGGTCTAAAATTACAGATCCGCACATTACGCTTTGTTGTCTCTTAGCACTTCAGTTGGGAATTCCTCAGTTATTGCATATTTTAGAGAAGAATGTGTCTAGCTAAATAACTCTTCACAGTTTATCTACAGCAAACCGTCTCATGAGCCACATCATGCCACAGGGTCTCACGAAAATATACATATGCCTCATGTAGCCATCTGCATCCTCCTTACTTACTTACGCCTGTCACCCCTACCCGGGTATAGGCCGTCGACGAGAGACCTCCAGCAACTCCTGTCCTGTGCTTCTCCTTCGATTCTACTCCAGGTGGTTCCCAGTCTCTTGATGTCTGCTTGGAGGCCTCGACGCCAGGAGTTTCTCGGCCTACCTCTTTTCCTCTTTCCCTGGGGGTTCCATGACAATGCCTGCCTAGTGATACTGGAAGCTGGCTTTCTCAGACTGTGGCCGATCCATCCCCATCTTCTTCGCCCAATTTCATTCTCTGCTGTTATCTGCTCTGTTCTCTCCCAGAGTCTGACGTTGCTGATCTCTGGCCAGTGGCCCCCACCCGGGTCTGCCCTGGGGGACTTGGGTGGGGTTAGGTATTTTTTAGTTCCCAGGGTCACCCTGGTCAGCCCCACAGGGTGGGTTTTTCTCTCTATTCTGGGGCATGTGTTTCTGTCTACCCTTTGTCCATTCACCTGTATTTGCCTTTTTAAAACTCTCCCTACTGTCTGCACTGCCTGTAGCTCTTGATATTAGATGTGTGTTGCTAAATGATCTTAGCTTTATTTAGGCCCCATGTGTTAGGTTTATTTAATGTATTTGACCGGCTGGCGACATACATTCAGTGTTCTGTTTATTTTTTTTTTCACAAGCAGTGCAGGAACGTCCTGAGAAAGCCTTGTTGCTGTCGGGACGCTAAGCAATGTACAATCAATCAATCAATGAATCTGGCCAGTGGATTTTCAAAATTCTTCTAAGGCAGCTGTTCATGAAGGTCTGTACTCTGTTGACTGTGGTTTTTGTCAATCTCCAAGTCTCTGCTCCATATAAGAGAACTGCTTTTACATTGGAGTTGAAAATCCGGACTTTGGTGTGTTGTGACAGCTCTCTGGAGCTCCACACTTTTTTTCAACTGGAGAAAGGCTGCTCTGGCTTTACCGATTCGTGCTCTGACATCTGCATCAGTGCCGCCTTTTTTGTCTATGATGCTCCCGAGATAGGTGAAGGACTCCACCTCCTTCAACAGGGTGCCAGCAAGCAAGACTGGTTCTTCCCTGGTTGCGTTCAGCCTCATTGTCTTTGTTTTCTGTTTGTGAATGGTGAGGCCCACTTGGGACGAGATGTCAGCAAGCCTCGTGGTCTTGTCCTGCATTTGTTGATGAGTGTGGGACAGTAATGCCAAGTCGTCTGCAAAATCGAGGTCGTCAAGCTGTGTCCACAGTGTTCACTGTATTCCACTTCGTCTGTGCTCTGTGGTCATCTTCATGACCCATTTCATGGCCAGTAGGAAGAGGAACGGAGACAGCAGACACCTCTGCCTGACACCGGTTCTGACCTGGAGCTCCCTGGTGAACTGCCCTTCGTGGATCACGCGACATGTCATGCCATCGTAGCTGCTCTTGATCAGGCGGACGAGCTTTGTGGGTACACCGTAGTGTCGTAGGAGTTTCCACAGAGTCTCTCGGTCCACACTGTCAAATGCTTTCTCATAATCCAATCTGCACCCTCCAGTAGTTGGAAATGATCCGGGTTAACTCATTCGAGACGCATCAAGCCGCGTATCCGGATACAGCATGTCTCGAAAGTTAACCCTTTGGCTGTCGGTAGCGCTTTTTGTCGCCATGATTCCTGCAGGAATCATCGCGACAAAACGTGCTACCGACAACCAAGAGGTTTTACACAAATATAGCCGTTCACATCAGCCTTGATTCGTGGGAGCAGGGTCCTAATGACCTACTCGTTGTCGATGATGGACAACTTTTAGTTTGCTCTTGACAGAGGTTCAACATCATGTTCACTTAAATGCCTGTGCCATACTGTAGCCTGCAGACAGACAACAACGATGTACCCGCGTGTACGATGTAACATAGACAATGAGAGAATGACAGATGATGTACGAGGTAGTCGGCGTCATATTGAATTAGGTCATTAATGACACTATAGGTTTGCGACGACCTTATGTGAGTGACCGAGACTAACTGTCATTGTACCTCATTATGTGACAGAGTACGTTTAAAATGATATTGTGGTATTTTGATGGTCAATTTGAATAAGATGACAGTTGTGGATATCGATTGCTAAATGCTGTGTGTCAGAATAGTGTAAAATGAGGTCCACAAGAGACATAGATCTTCAATAGCCCCCGCAGCTGCGGGGGCTATTGAAGATCTATGCCTCTTGCTGCGTATCGTTCTCGCTGGATGGACCATGTCTTCTTATAATGCATGCACTATACTTTTGACAGTGAGCGAATAACTGACATGCGCCGATGACCATGTAATGATGTTCTTCACCTTTGACCGTAGGGGTATTTGAAGCAGTTTGTAGCAAACATTTCGGCCTAAGTTTATGACGATAACTTGTAATTTACAAACGTTACTTGTAAATTTATGTGTGGGAGCTGCTCTTCCTAAAGACAGGACAAGACAAGACGAGAGACGGGACAGGCCAAGCGGATTCATAAAGCTAGGTATTCGCGAACTTAGATCATGTTGTGACATTATCACCAAGGCACCCACTACTTTGCATCAGTGACCTGTGGAATATTTTGAAGTTTAGTTTCCTCAAATAGTCAAATAGATCTCTGCTGTGAAACTTGACGTTTTGTCTGAACACTTGAGCTGACTCTCTTTTACTTGTGATTGAAATTATTTTTCTTTAGTATTTTCGAATAGAGTGAGTAGACTAGTCGTGGGGGATACCGAGTCTCTCCGAATCATCACACAGTAGAGGAACGTGCAGACAGTCCTTGCGCATCCAAAACTGGAGTGTGTGTCGTCAAACTAACGTTGCGTCATTATCACTGGACGAATCGACACCAGTGTGTACCCAGAACTACCCGAGTTGTAAAACCGGCCACAGCCACAGATCCTTGAGAGGCAGAAGCTACAGCCATGCTTGAAAGGTATCTTATCGTTAGCAGATACGGGTAGCAAAAATTCCGCAGGCCGACGTCGGCCGCAGCTGGCCCGCGCACAGCGTAAGGGTAAAATGTCGGCCTGACGTCGGCCGAGGGCATTTTGCTCGCTTGGCGAGTTTGAAAGTGAACGAGGTTAACATGGGCGATGTTGTAGAGTGTTGGTTATAGGTAGTAGACATAGATCCATATGAGTCCGTCCTCGCAACATACAGAGATTCATGAAGGCCCGTTGCTTTTGCAGATTTATGCAGCTTGAACTGAAGCAACGTGGTTGATCCGACATTACTACCCAGCGTGCATTTACTTCTCTCTCTCTCTCTCTCTCTCTCTCTCTCTCTCTCTCACACTCTCACACACACACACACACACACACACACACACACACACACACACACGGTCCTAATGTGTGTGTTTTTTTGTAATCCTCTTCCCCCAACTCCCCTTTGTGTATGGGCTGAAAGCGGCCATGTACACAATAAAGAATCTGAATCTCTCTCTCTCTCTCTCTCTCTCTCTCTCTCTCTCTCTCTATCTCTCTCTCCCTCTCTCTCTCTCTCTCTCTCTCTCTCCCCCCCCCATATCTCTCTCTCTCTCTCTCTCTCTCTCATGGTGTTTAAGTTCAACCAAAGATTTAAACTGAATGCGGTAACTTGTGGGGGCTCATATTTTAATCATAAGTGCAGGAAGTTTAGAGCTGTTGTCTAGATCTAATCTGCATGTGCATTGCAACACCAACACCCCTTCTAAACCTAGCATACCACGTTGAAGAGTTGTAGCTAGAGACGCTGGTGTTTGATTTGTTGTTGTTGTTTCTTGATTTTTAACGTCTCTCGCCACAACGAGGTGATTGGAGACAGGTAGATTATTATGATTATAGGATAAAACATAGTTAATAATTATAATATAATATAATTTATAGGAAAAAAAGGTGGTATGTGTTGTTTTTATGATTTCGCTATTATAATCATTGTGTATGCAAGGAGTGTGGGTTGGTGCATATGCGCCCAACAAAGACCACGCACAGTTATAAAAGAATTTTGGCTTAGGGCGTCGTTGTTAGCCATCTTAGATGGGACGTACCCATCTCTGTTGTTTATATACAAATAAGTCGATAGTGTTGAGGAGTGGATGGCTGTCGCCAGCTCCACGGCCAGAGAATGATCAGATAGGAGTTGGAAGAGGTTTCTGATGTCGCGAGCCTGACATGATTGTCTAACTCTGGAGAGTTGTGGAAGAGGCAGGCGGCATAGTAGCAGAGAGTGCTCTAGGCCGGCTGTCTCCCCGCAGTGACATAGGGTCTGGGTGAACTTCAGCTTCCAGGATCTCGTTCTGAGCCTATGGATGATCTCCGTTTGAGATCTAGGGAGTTTAGGGAGGAAGGGGGAAGGATCTGCGAAGCATCGCTTTTCTTTTACGGCACACAGTTGTCGCTTCTCCCTTTTCCAGCAGTTTTGGATGAGATTGCGGTATTTGGAGTTTAGTTCAGAGGTAGAGGGGAGGATGCGAAGTTGCTGAGTTGGGGGAACATTGAGAGCGCCGACTCTGGCAGCATTATCCGCCAGTTCGTTGCCTCTAATCCCAACGTGACTTGGGACCCAGTGGAAATCCAGCTGAGTTCCTTGTCTTATGATGGCGTTTGAGAGTGAGAGGATTTCCTGAAGAAGGTCGGGTCGGGATCGAGACCGAGAGGAGCGAATGGCCTTAAGTACAGCTTGCGAGTCCACACAGACCACAACTCTTAGCGGAGTGCGGGGATAGGAAATAAGAAACTGAAGTGCGGAGATGATAGCGGTCATTTCAGCCGAAAAGATGCAGAAGCCTAGTCCAAGATAGAAGCTTTTGCATGTATTGAGGGAGGGTATGGAGAAGCCGGCCCCGGCCCGTCCATCCTCCAGCACGGAGCCATCATTATAGATTTGGAGATGATGTTGGTATTTAATTAACGACTCCCGGACCCGAGCCGCAAGCAAGTGTAGGTTGGAGGTCTTGTTGGTGCTATGGTCCTCAATGCTGACTTTGGCGGCCTCAAGAAGCCAAGGTGGCTGTAGAGGGACTGGTTTTGGAGCGACTTCCCCAAAGAATGTATCTGGGGAATCAGTAATGTCACTGGTGTAGCTCGTTATGGATTCAAGCGTGTGGTTTTTCCTGCTAGCTTTGAATTTGTCCCATTTCTTGTCTTTTACAAGGAAGTGGGTGGCTGAGTTTGGGACGGTAAAGGTCCTGCTGACAAATTTGGACACTTGCAGCTTCCTGTGGTGAGCCAGGGGCAAGATTCCAGCCTCTGCATAGGCTGCACGTGTTTCGCAGTGTACCGGGACGCCAAGCGCTAATTTGACAGCCTGGGAATCGATGGAGGTAAGCTTTGAGAGAAGCGACTGTGGGGCAGCGAAGTAGCACTCCTGACCATAAGAGAGCCTGGAGCGGACCAGGGCTTGGCAGAGATGGAGTCTTTGTGTCTTGACCCCACGACTGCTTCCTTATTATTCTTATTAAGTTCAGGGCACTCTGGGCTTTTTTGATGAGGTAGTTTATGTGCGCATTCCAGCTTAAGTTCGGAGTGAAGATGACCCCCAGGAATTTTACCTGAGAACACGGCACTAGTTGCACACTTTGAAGGGAGTATGTTGGTTTGTAGATGTCTGGGGTTAGGTACTTTTTAGTTCCCAGGGTCACCCTGGTCAGCCCCACAGGGTGAGTTTTTCTCTCTATTCTGGGGCATGTGTTTCTGTCTACCCTTGGTCCATTCACCTGTATTTGCCTTTTTAAAACTCTCCCTACTGTCTGCACTGCCTGTAGCTCTTGATATTGGATGTGTGTTGCTAAATGGTCTTAGCTTTATTTAGGCCCCATGTGTTAGGTTTATTTAATGTATTTGACCGGCTGGCGACATACATTCAATGTTCTGTTTATTTTTTTTTTTTCACAAGCAGTGCAGGCACGTCCTGAGAAAGCCTTGTTGCTGTCGGGACGTTAAGCAATGTACAATCAATCAATCATTGATTTTTGGTGAAGAATATAAGTTGGGTTTTCTCCGTGGCCAAGGCAAAGCCGTTAATAGACATGTACTCTTGGGTTCTGTCAAGCACCTTTTGATAGAATTTTGATGCCTCTCGTTTTCTCTGCTCAGAGAAGCTTTTGAGAATCTTGGAAGATTGCCAGATCACCAAGTCGTCAGCGTATTGCGTAATATACATAGTTGTCAATTCTTTTGGGTTGTTTTTGCCAGACAACTTAAGGAAGGAAGGTAGGTCATACAGCATTAAGTTGTAGAGTATTGGGGCAATCACAGTGCCCTGGGGAACGCCGCAGTCCACTGTCTGTGGGGCTGACAGACACTTTCCCACCCTGACTGAGAAAGTTCTGCTACGGACATACGAATAGATGCGCCCCGAGAGGCCGATTTGTCTCAGTTTCAACAGCAGCCTTCTGTGCCAGACAGAGTCAAAAGCTCTGCGGACATCGAAGAAAGTAGCTGTGATGCACTTCTTTTTCTTGAGGACTGTCTTCACGTGGGAAGTGAGAGATGCTAAATGGTCCGTAACTGAGCGAGCTTTTTCTGAATCCTGCCTGACAGTCTGGAAGGATGTTTCTGGATTCCACAAAATATTCCAGTCTACTCTTTACAATCCTTTCGTATATTTTACTAAGATGAGAGGTGAGAGAAATGGGTCTGTAACTGCTTGTGAGTTTTTTGGGTTTGCCTGGTTTTGGCACTGGTATTACAGTACTCTGTTTCCATGACTTCGGGAGCTCTCCGCTCTCCCAGCAGGTTTGGAAAAGACCAAGAATGATGTGTAGAAACTTCTCGGGGAAATTGCTAATCATATGATATGAGATGTCATCGTGACCAGCAGAAACGTTCGGGGATGATACAGATGAGATTGCTTCCTTCAGTTCTTTGAGGGTAATGGGGTGGTTTATAGACAAGGTGTTGTCAGGGAACGGATCGCTATATTCCGCCCTACCTTCTTCCCCAGTTCTAAACGAGCGGGCGCTTTCAGGAAGGGAGGAGGATTGGCTAACCGACGCAAATACCCGAGCGAAAGCCTCAGCTTTACCTGCGTTGTCAAAAGTTGTGACGCCGTCCACTTCTACTGGGGGGTCGGGCAAGTTATATACATTTTTGAGGATCTTTATGCTTTTCCATGCTTTTGAGAGATCTGTATGCGAGTGTATCTGAGAAGACATAGAGCTTGAGAAGAATGCCTTTTTAGCCTTAGCTGTAGCTCTATTACATGCTATTTTAGCCCTTTTCATCATTGTGTGGTTTTCCTCTGATCTAACCTTTGTCCATATTTTATACGTTTTTCTTTTGTCTTTCTTTGCTTTCTCACATTCTTCATTCCACCAGGGATTGTTGGGCCTGGTGTCTTTGTTTCTGTTTCTAGCTGTGTTGGGAATAGCCGTATCCGCTGCACTAAGTATATGTTTGGTGACATTGGTGCAGTAGACATCTACATCTTCGGATTTTAGGTTGTCGGACTGAAACTCTAAGAGGGCCCCGAATTTCGACCAGTTTGCTTTCTTATAATTATAGGTAAGTTCTAGAGAGCTTGACTGAGAGCGAAAATTCACGTGAACAGCAATTGAGATGGGTAGGTGGTCGCTACCGAGGGTGTCCTCTCCGACCTCCCAGTCAACCATAGGAAACAGACCAGGAGATACTAGGGACAAGTCTATAGCAGAAGGAAGGTGGTCTGATCTATCAGGCACTCTAGTAGTGACACGACTGTTTAGAAGACACAGATCAGATTCTATGATTTGGTCAGCCAGGAAGGCTTTTTGGTTACTCGTAGCGGACTCACACACAAGGTTGTCCCAGAGGGAATGTCTGGCATTGAAGTCCCCTACAACAAGCCACTCGGCCTGTGGGTCTGAGACTTGCACTATCCACTCTGTGTCGGGCGGGTGGGGGGGGGGGGGGATTTAGGAATATATGTATTAAGGATGTTTATATGTAGACCGTTCGCAGAGCGAATAGCTATTGCACAATGATAGACTGTGGACAAGGATGGTGGGACGGGAGAGGGGATTGGGTGGTATGTAACATCAGTCTTAACATATGTTGCCGTATATATTTTCGTTGTGCCTGTGGTAGTTTTGTTTACTACAGGAGGGTAGTAGTAACCTTGTAGTTTGGGGAGTTTTTTAAATGTACAGTTTGGTGACTGTAGGCAGAGCACCTGAAATTTATTCTCATACAAGTGCTGAATTAGATAGTCCAAGTTTTGGCCCAGACTACGGGCGTTCCATTGCAACACCTTAAGTTGACTATCCATTTTGACAGGGGCTTAATTAGTAAAATTAATAGAGAAAATCTAAGTTTGTTTGTTTTTATAATCGACCAAGCACACCGAGATGGCCTAGGATTTTGAACAGGTCTAGAAGCCCCTCCCGCATCAGTTTGCGGTCGGGGGTGTGAGCTTGGTATTTTAGATAGAGCCAGTCGGAGAACAGGCCAAATACGGCCGAGGGGTTTCCCTCTTCCAGGGCTCTAACCAGTGACTTCAAGAGGTTTTTGATGAAGGTATGCTGGTCGAGGGAACTCCAGTCATCAGAGTCCTCCATCGCCAAATCGAAAGATCCTTCACTACCTGCGTCAATGTCGTTACTATTGGATTGAATGAACGGGGTAGGGGGAGATTCATTCTGCACATTCAGGGCCTCACTCTGCTCGACTATGTTCTCCTGATCGCTTTTTCCAGACTTCGGGGAATGGGAGGCACTTGCGAGGGACTGTTGAGCAGACTCTTTTTTTCTTGTTTTTACCTCTTTTACGAGTTTTCTTGGGACGGAGGTTTTCATGTTTATTTTGACTTTCGCTGCTTTTGGCGGCTGCCTGCTGTTGCTCTAGAGCAGACCGAGGTTCTTTGTCAGGCAAGATTGTCTCTGTTACTGAGGGGGATTCAGTGATTTCAGGGCGGTTAGATTTTGCTGAGTCATGTTTTTGGTGCTCTGAGAGTTTGGGTGCAGGGGCGGGGCGGGCGGGGGCCGGCCTGCCCGGAGCAGTGATCACTGGTGGCCCCCAGAACTGCTTGTCGTACTGGGGGCTGAAGGGGGAGGCCTCGTTAACTTCCTATCCAACCTTAGCACGCCTCAGAGCTTCTGAGAAGGGAATGTACGTTTTTGACCTGATTTCATTTGCTCTTTTATGAAGAGTGTACTCCGGGCATTTAGCATAGGCGGGGCTGTGGTCCTCACCGCAGTGTACGCAATTTCTTGGGTTCTTACAGTTAGCACGCTCATGATCAGGCTGTGAACACTGCGCACAACTTGGCTTTTTCGCACGACATTGAGCCTTGGTGTGCCCCAGGCGTTGGCATCTAGTGCATCTGCGCACTGGTGCAGAGAAAGGCACTACGTCAACATAAGCACCTACAAGATGTACTCTCTGTGGTAGGGTGGCTAATTTGAAGGTGACCTTTACAGCTTTGGTAGGATCGCCTTTTTTGTTCTGCAGTTTGTGTATGAAGTTATAGTCTAAGCGATAACTTGTTGCAGGTCGTTTTGAGACCAAGTTTTCACTTTAATTACAATCAGTGTTTTAGATGGGCTTGTACAGTTCACTCAATTGGTCGCCGATATAGAGCTTAGATAGGTGACGTGACATTCTTGTATAGAGTACTTGTTGTGTGGTTACTAGCATGCGTTCAGCTTATGTCTAGAAGACATTTGGGAATTGTTTAGTACAGTACAAGCGTGCTGGTCAGCAGCACAGAACATTATATGAAAGAGCAAAAACTACAAATTTCGTTTGTAGACTAGGTATTATTTTGAACACTTTTTTTGTGTGTGTAATCCCAATCGTTCTTTTTTTCCGTTAACCGATATCATACTGAGGCTAAAAGCTTCAAATTTGTACAGTGCCGTAAGCTACGTTATGGTAATTACAGATAAGGATACAGACCAATGGCTTTAGTTCAATGGTCGTGCCAGAATAGCTTGGCGCCTAGAGTTGCCAAGCTATTCTGGCACTACCCTTGGACAATTTAGGCAAACATATTTCACACACTGTGTATTCCGAATGATAAGGGTTAAATCTTTGGCATAGTTATGTAAGAGTACTATTTCAGTTCCTTCGTCAAATTTCTTAAACTTTTACTAAAACTAATTTTCCCTGCCCCTGCACATTTGAACAACCAACCAATCCCTGCACATTTGGGAATATCCCATCCCGCCTAAAGTCCGCATGGACCACTTTGAACCATCTGGGTGACGTCCATACCCAGATAACAGTAGCGCCCCCTGTCGCGATTACTCTCCCCTTTTGAATGCCCTGATCTGCGCTGCTCATCTATCACTGCTCACCTCTCAGCCAAAAAGATAAGGCAGGGCTGTCCGTAGACCCTGCGACGCTGGTTGTCGGTCCCAATTCGCTACCGCTGAAGCGGTAGTGAATCGGGTGGGACAACCAGTGTAGACCGTACTCTCATAAAAGCCGTCTTTCGAAAAGGTGAACACGCGAATTACTTTTTTCCCCCTTGCACTGTGTATGCCACTCCTACTATTGCAAGCACGGACTGTGTCTAAAATCTCTGTTGCTATTCAGTTATATTTTTAAAAAAAACCCAAAAAAAAACAAAAACAATAACAGTTGCAGACGTTTGACAACGTTGGCTCAGGGGTATTGCAACTGCCTCTCAGTTAGGGGAGTACGTTTAAAAGAAGAGACTTCGACATGCGCTGTTTTAGAGCTGTACAAAAAGTGTCATGAATGAGAGGGAGGGCTGCAAATTTACTGGGCGGCCTTCGCGTAAGAGGATATGATAATTATGAGCATACATTACCAGAATTACTTGTTCTTGAGAAGGGCCCGCGTGTTTTAGTTGTGACGCAGAACTGAAAGTACGTAATAATTATGTTAACACATGTATGTAGCAAGATGTAAAAAACAAAACAAAAAACAAAAACAACAACCGACAAACACAGTTCATCCTTTGATAATAATAACACTGAGGGGTTCGGACCGCTCCGGACCCCCGGGACCCCCAAACCCTTCCCAACCCACCCCAATTCAATATTTAAAAAAAAGAGAGAGAGTGAGAAGAAGATGAAGAGAGCGGAAGAGAAAATAACTCTCCCGAAAGAACATATATTATATGTTCCCGAATAGTCAGACTTTGCGAGAGTGACGCGGTCCACTGGAGCCTAGACTCACTCAGGCTTGACAGAGGTGACGGATGAGATGTCATACAGGGGCGGTGTCAACTACTGTTCCTAGCAGACGATTGTTTTATTGGAATGATTTATGTACACTACGTATGTTTTAGTGCCTGTGGTTTGGGATAATAGGCAGTTTACGGCTAATTCGTCGACGTGCGAATTAATTAGGTATTCATGAAGAAGACAGTAACATGTACTGATGTATGACGGATGTGGAGCGGCTTTTGGTGACCGGGACACTTTTCTGAACGCCGTCCAACGAACATGGACACTAAGTGATTTCAGCAAGATGCATACATCCTCATGTGCCACTGGATCTGCGGGGGCTCATGAGGATCTATGACGTTTGCAGTTTGGTTGGTGTTTAATCCCCGGGATAGCTTATCTCTCTTGACACGTGCGCACAGTGTTTTAACTTTTAATAGAATGGAAGTCATTTTGTTTTAGGAGTTTAAGAGTTAATCTGATTTTACTTTGGTTTTCGCCTGAAGTCAATGGCTGTTAAATGAAACCTTATTGTCCAGGTACTGTGGTGTCGGAGACCAGACGCAAGCAAAAAACTTAATTTCAAATTCCCGGTTGTTTTCGTTTTCTGCCAGTGTACCCACGCGCGCTCGTACACACGCAGCCTTGACACACACCTGGGGTCGGTTGCATGATTGATCTTAGTTCTATGCCAGCCACCAAGCAAGGTGCTACGCATTAGCGGTGCACTTTGCTTAGTGGCTGGCACAGGACTAGGCTCACTTATGCAACTGGCGCAAGGGCTGGGGGTCGCGGAGTGTGTGTGTGTGTGGGGGGGGGGGGGGGGGGCTTTTATTCGACCATATCCATGATGCCTTTTGAGTTTGAATACAGGTACTCATCACAAAAGAGGGGAGAGACAAAGCGTGCACCACCTGTCCTTTTCGTACAAGGCCAAACTGACACGGGCACACTAAACACTCGAATGTCCTCGTCAGATTCATATCGCCCTTTTGTGCACGTGACTGATAGCTTTTAGAGGAGGAGACAAGGGTTAAGTATTGCTTTGTTCAGTTACTCTTGAAATGGGCGACGCATAGAAAGAGCTGTTGACATTGTTGAATGATAACGTATCATGTCCGAGTGTACAAGAAAATTAAATCCTGTTGTTACCGTATAATATTCAAGTTTCAAGATGACTTTATTGTTGCTGTAGTAGAAATTAATCATACATAGCCAAAAAATTAAGGTAGACGCATTGGGCATGAAAAATATTTCTTTTTTTGTGTATTGTATTTACCTAGTATTCATTTTACAGCAATCATTTCATAAATTCATGCTTATTTACGCAATATCTGCCTACATAATTATTAAACATGAATCAACGCGTTCCGCACAGCATCATCAGTTTGCTGGCAAGTTAGATAGCCTACCAGTTCCCCGCGCTACAACGACTCATTTTGTGCACAGCAACCCAAGATTGCAGATCCATTATAACCTCAGCACATTAAGCGACTTTCTGTGGACTCCAGTGGCCTTCCCGTTGATTCGCATGATTGATTTCTTATTCCAGTCCTGAAGGAGTTCCGTTAAATGTGGATGGGGCCCCTAGGTCCCTTTGATGCCAGGTGGCACGCGCTCTTTGTGCGTAGATGCCGCTGATCTAATGTTACCTATAGGGAGCCCGTACTGCAAGAGGCATACATTTTCACGCGTTATGTGCAAGAGGTATAAATTTTCATGAGTCCCTGCATGCAGGGGCTCATGAAAATCTATGCCTCTTGTACACTGATTTTCATCTATGGTTCGCTCCCCTTCAGGGTAGATGCATGCCGCTGGTGTTAATTTTTACATACGGGAAACCCCATCTGTAAGTGGTATAAATTTGCATATCTATGCCGCTTACTGACCCATTGGATTGTACTAATTGTTTAGTTCTTTTGATTGGAATACTGAACACACAAAGCATTCTTCTTCTTCGCCATCTTTCTTCATCTTATCGGGGTAAGTTTTTGTGTGTACCCTCTTGTGTAGGCAGCCACCGGTATTGTTTTATTGCAGTACCGGTGGCTGCATGCACACGAGAGGAAAGAGTTCGTCTGTGTTCCCTTATGAGAAGGTCTTGGGAGTCTCCACATGACACTTGACCAGCGGGTCCCGCTGCAGGAAGCTCTTGATGAGCCCACGTCTTGCGTCACGAGCGGTTCTATCTGACGTTCTGAGGACATCTTAGATGTGATCTCTTGCTGTTTTCACGGACATCTTTGGTTAACTAGTTGTAAGCTGGTGTAGTATGTATGAAAAAGCAGTGGTAAGGGAGATAGCTGTGCATTATAGACCAGTGATGACAGATGTGGCTGGTTTAAACACAAAAAGCGATAGGACCTGTTATGCACAGGTCTCGTCCTTACCAGTGCTTTTTCCAAGAGCCTAACCAGTGTGCAAAGGCCGTGCGCGGGCCAACGGCGGCCGATGTCGGTCCGATGGCCTTTTGCGCATTGGATTGAGCCTTCTCCCGTGAGATGTTGCTTTCCTTGTCTCATCCCCACGCTTTCCCTACCTATTTCCATGGATTCAACACCTATGGATGGTTGTCTATGGCATGTAGCTAAATAAGTTCACCGACAGCCTCGTTTTCAGCTGCAATCTGTTTTCACTTCCGGTTGCTAACGTTTCAATGACCGATGTCTTTGCTAGTGTTACGCGTCGTTTGAAAATCACGATTTTTGTGTCCGAGCAATCTTATTTTTTTTCTACGCATACGTCGATAGGAAAATCAGTCGAGTTTATAACCCTGTGTTTAGATTTTTTTGTCAGCCATTTCTGAAACCCCTAATTAATACCAGAGTCAACCACAGTGTGTTCCAAAATGAGTGACATTGTGAGCTGTGAGCCTCAAAGCAGAGACTGGACTGCAGGCTGATGTCAAGGTATGAGTGATTTTGAGGGAAGTTTTAAATACATGTATTTGTCCACGGCATGTGCTATGAGGTTCATTCTGAATCTGTCCGTTATGATTATTATCATATTATTATCATATTTGTTTTGTAGTATAGGAGCGAAACACACACACACACACACAGACAAATTGTAGTACAGTGAAATTTTTTTGGACAGATTATTTAGTTTTGGCACAAAAATAACAGCTTTTCTTTTGGAATTCTGTTTTGAAAACAGCCTGATTCTGTAACCAGTGTGGTTGTTCATGTAAAGGCCTAATGTCAAACTGGGCATTTAGTTTTGGGATAGGTGTTTGTGTTATATTTCAAAATATGTGTAGGTAACGAATATTACAAGTTGTTCTTTCGTAAAGTGTGTGTTATATTGTGTGTGTGTGTATGTGCGTGTGTGTTGTATTGTGTGTGTGTGTGTGTGTGTGTGTGTGTGTGTGTGTGTGTGTGTGTGTGTGTGTGTGTATTTAATCAGTGTTAGGGTATTTTTTTACCTTTATTTATTGTTTTGCTTGGCACTGTATGGTTTTTGAATTGTTTTATTAGAGATATTATTAAGTATAGGTAAACATTGTTTTTATTACCAACATATTACTTTTTATATGTGTGTTATTACTTAGAACTTTTAACGTTAAGCTACTTTTAAACATTGTTTGTTTATATTTTATGTTTATATATAGGTTATTTATTAATTATGCGTGTGAGTGTGTGTGCTTGTCTGTATTTGTATTTCTTTTAAAACATGTCTTTTCATATATATAAAGACCGTTATTTTTTATGATGTTTAACGTATTTTATCTCATAATGTTATCATATTGTTTAAATATTTTTTTTTAATGCTGTGTCTGGGATACCTGCAAATGTACTTAGTTCTCACTTGATGGAATAAATCATAACTGTTTGAACAGTTTACTGTTTTACTTACCATGAGAATTTGCTCAACTGTAGCGTCCATTGCGGTAGCAGACGTACCGGAAGTAACTACAGCGGTCAATCGCTTCGGTAGACTCTGTTAGTGGCACAACGCGTGCGCGCTGAGTCAGTCAGCCGTCCATAGCTGTTGGGTCCTAGCTATTTCCTACCTACTTAAACTTACCGTTTCCTGGAACGCCCCGTTGGCGGTCACCTCTCTTTTACTAAACGCTATGAGAAATATGTCTGGTTTTCAACAGTTTACCAGAAGTTTTATTCAGAAAGTGGTTGATCCTTTTTGGAAGATGTTTGTTATCGGGCGCTACTACCGCCTTGGAACTGTCATGATCGCTAGTTGTGTACTTTGCGCGTGAAAGTAAAAGATAATCATGTTATGTAGAGAATTGCACTGTATCTGTTTTATAGAAAGAGTGTCACGGCTCAATGACTTAAACCCTAAACTCATATTTTGTTAGAATCTGCTTTTAGGGTTTAAAGCCAATGAGCCGTGACTCGTTTTGAATGCACCATGGTGCCAGAAAGCTTGGCGCCTCCAGATTATTTTTACGGATTTTTCACTTCAGAAACTGCTGTACTTTAGATTTTATGTTAGCCCAGAGACCTATACTAATTAGTCGAGATTTCACTCTCAAGCAAATTCAGTTATAGCGCCCTCAGAAGGCAAAGCGCATTGGCCTATCAACAGTCATGATTTTTATGGCTAGACCAAAGCTTGGAAACAAGCTTTGGTCTAATGCCTCCCTCATTAGTGAACTTGAGCTGTAGTTACAAGTTTATTTGTCAGCCTCCTTTGCAAGACATAGATTCTCATTCGCATTATCTGCAATTGCTCTTGTGCTTCTGTTGGTTCTTTTTTTTACATCACGGTTCACTAGTGCACTAATGCAGTAGTTCCGAGTATGGAGCTAGCTAGTTGGCCTTAGCTCTTACGTTAACCCCTATGGTTTTTCAAGAGTCGTAGTCACATGAGCCCCTGCTAGCGCAGGGGCTCATGAGACTCTATGACTCTTGCTGGTTTAACTTACTGAATTTACTCCTCTAAAATTTTGTATTTATTGCATTTATTTGCTCCAAAGACCTCAGTTAATCATCCTGTGGCTGTTCATATGCAACATGGATCATCCACGTGCCAGCCGCTTCGGCCTCTTCCAAATCCAAATCTAATTAAAACTGTACATTTACCTAATACGACACCGCTGAGACGATGTTTCAGTCGCGATTTCGTGTTGTGACGCCTCAATAGCAGTTCCAAAAACAAGCCGCAGAAGCTCCGCTTGATTGACTAATTAATGTTAATGGCACCTCCTGGTTTCTCCCCTGGACATCAGTGTCCAAGGGAGGCAACAGCTGCCGAGTTGTTTCAGCAGCAAGAGAAGCAACCGCTTTGGGTGCCAGTGAAGGGAGAATTCTATCGGGAATCCAGTCCCCAGGACTGTGCGTTTGACATGCAGTGAGCAAACTTGGCACTAGCACGTTTGTCTTTCTTTGATTCGTTACGGTGTTGGGAGAATACAGAAAGGTAAAACTATATTTAACGTCATTTCACGACAGTGACGTGTCAGTTATTCAGCTCTGATTCCTTTGATTCATAATGCGAAACGACTCTCGTCTCTCTTTGCCCGTTGGCTGTCGGTAGTGCTTTTTGTTGCAATAATTCCTGGAGGAATTATTTACAGCGACAAAAAGCGCTACCGACAGGCAGTGGGTTAAATTGGTGCGCGCGAATCTAGACCGTAAGGTAAAAAAAAAAATCACAGACAAGACCACGTATGCTACGGCACGCAGAGCAAAGCAAAGCAAGTATGAAGAAAATATTAACTTTAATTAAATTTTACATTGTAAAGGTTTTGTTTAATTTTGGGTCGGGCTCTCTAGGGTTTCTCTCTCTCTCTCTCTCTCTCTCTCTCTCTCTCTCTCTCTCTCTCTCTCTCTCTCTCTCTCTCTCTCTCTCTGTTTTCTGTCAAAACTTTTTACCGTTGAAAAGTAAAGTTTCATCATCATCATCATCATCTCACTATCCACCCCGAAGCAGCTGCGCAGCCTCCAGTTCTATACAATAATCCACCTGTCTTAATTCGACCTCTCAAGGGAAGTAATCCGCACCCGTGACAAGTTGCTTCCCTTGGCTTATCCCCACGCTTTCGCTAATTGGCTTGATGTTAGTTGATTTTAGTTTGAATGTACGGAGAACGTTTTCGGGCAATGATACGCCCTGTCTTTCTTAAGTTTTAATTGAAACACGCAAGGGATGTATCTTGTCGGTCAAATTTCACGAGTGCAGAATACACTAAGCAGCTTTCAAGGCTATCTGGTGTATGAGGCATAGAGCATCATGAGCTCCCGCGGTAGCAAGAGCTCATGAGAATCTATACTCTTGCTTGCACAGATCGGTCCTTTGTACTTACATTGATGAAGGAGCTTACTGACAACCCATTCAACCCTGACGCACTACAGCAGGAGATGGGTCGACCATGATAATTCAAGGGTAGTGCCAGATTAGCTTGGCGCCTGTCGGCGCCAAGCTAATCTGGCACAACCTTTGAATTATCATGGTCGATCCATCTCCTGCAACATCTCCTGTCGTTAGATGACGCCTCCAAAATTTGGGAAATACGTGCGTCGGGCTGAATGAGTTAACGTCAAGAGGAACATGAAGAACACTAAGGGAATACTTGTCAATCAAATTTCATGTGGGTCCGATTCCGAAGAGATTTCCGAATTTTACACCATCGGAGCTGTCAGTTTTCATTAACACGTTACATCATGAGGCTGAAGTTCAGAACGTTTTCAAATTTGCGTACTGTGCTGTGAAGGCTACATTACAGAATACAAGACTGTTACCCATTTTAGTTCAAGGGTAGTTGCAGCATCCCGTGGCACCCATAGGCACCGAGCAATTCTGGCACTACCCTTGAACGGTCGTAGGCAAATTTATTTCATGCAATAGTTTATCAAGATGTAAAGAATTAAAATAATGTAGTATTAAATGCGCAAATTGTCATGTACTGTGGTTAAGGGCTGCCTCATGTGGCCTTCTCACAAACTCACAAACCAGAGAGGTGAGGCTAGCGCTGGCAGATTTGTACATAAACCAAGGGGAATCACTATGGTATGGTATGTAGCTTTTATTTGTTTGAAATATCTGTAAAATAATAATAATAAAAAATAAACAAAAGAAAAAGAATACAGAGTATACAAGAAATCGTAATACTGTTCATAATACTCCTCTCAGTCAAGCTCTATGTGGAGGTCTTTGATTTCGGACATAACCACTCAATGTCGTATGGTCCAAAATGACAGACCAGCACACACGATACTTGTCTGCGAAGTTTCTGTTCACAATCTCACGCTCCTCGTTGTAGTTCTTGTACCAACCAGTTTCTGACAGAAATCTTTTCGTGTCAAACAGCCGGTTAAAAGTGAATTACCCCACTGGCCATAATTTGCATCAGCCTCGTCGCAGTCTACTGCGAGTAATAAGCGTAGAGTTGCGTTCGCAAGAGGTATAGATTTTCATGAGCCCCTGCTCTGCAGGGGCCCATGTAAATCTATGCCTCTTGCAGATGAATAATGAGTGGAAAGGCGACTATACCTGCCGGACCACTGATCGATTCGATTCAAATGCCAACACCTTCGTTTCTACAGCCTTAGGGGGGTGGCCACACGTAAAGGGTCAGGGGGCACAATGCAACAGTGCAATTATCTTCTCCTGCTTTCCGCTTCTCAGTCCGATCTTCGTGGCTAGTCTTGCGCGTCTGCTCTGAAGGGCTCAGCACTGGACTGTTCGAAACTGAATTTTGACGAATATCTTGCTGAACGTGCTGGGTTACTTGTACGAGGGGTACACTAATCTGGGACCCGTCCTGCCCTGGCATAAAGTTTTAGACACAAACTTGCATCACGGCGAAATACTGATGGGCGCAACTGATACTATTTTGCCGCTGTAGCAACTATTCGATCCTGCACTGATTATCAGTGTGCTATCGATTCCAAGTTACGACTGAGAGAACCCCCCCCCCCCCCACCCCCCGAACAAAAATAAAAAGATAAAAACCGATAATTTTCGCCATATAAAGGTCAAGCTTATTTTGCAAATGTGTGTTTTTCTTTGTGTCCAGAACGGGTACTTGGACAAATTTCAGACCGTGTAAGCGCATCCTGTTGATCAGTCTCTCACTCTACTATGTTTTGCGAGAGGCATAGATCCTCATGAGGGCCCTGCGGCAGCAGGGATTCGTGAGAAGGTATGTATGTTGCTAGTATTGATCAGCTTTATATATACCACCTCAGAGTCAGATTGAGGAATTGCATCTGACTGGGTCTGAAAATTGGTCTGTAAATGCATGGTCACAGTTGTGCATCGGGAAGATTCAGTGAGCGTAAGGTCCTTGGGCCGACGTCGGCCGTAACTGGCCCGCGGGCTAGCTGCGGTCTACGTCAGCCCGAGGAAATTTTGCTGAACGGAAGACCTCGCGTGTCATACCGGCAGGGGACCGAGACAGCAGAAGCTGTGACTAATGATGGAAACAGGATTAGGGCACTCGTGTCCATTGGTTTTCAAAACATTCCCTGCTGTCCGAGGTTTGTTGGACAGTGCCTGGTGACGTAATGTCCAACATAGCAGACCAGCACGCCACAGACCCTCTTGATAAAGGCCCGTTTCATTAGTAGAGCCAGTGAGCCTCTATAATCACGTTTTGTAGATCGTATACATTTATAAATCTCTCTGTTTAGTCCCCTGAAAAGAGCCACATTTTGTCGTCTGAAGTTCAGGATCGTTAAGTTAGAAGGATCGAAAGAAGGAGTAGGGCCTACATGATGAAATTGTCGCGCATCAGTTATGTATGCATAAATTTACTATTATGTTCATAGGTTACCTCCGTGTCTCCCCAGACAGGGAAAGTTTAAATTTAAAATGGTGTTAGTCTTTCTGCTGAGGAGACGAGGACTCGTGCTCGCAGGAGTTATGGGATGTCATTCTGTGCGTCTTTCAAATAGAGGTGATTCTTTTGATGTAGTCATCATCTGCGTCATCACCTTATGACGTAATGTCAGTCATTAGTATGCGGTCGCAGGTTTCCAATTCTGTATGTCACGAATTTGGATAATTGCGCGCTGGTCTGTGATTTTGGACCGTACGGCTCTAGTGTCACAAGGTCCGAAACCACAGATCAGCACACAGTTGATGGGAAGGGTAGTTAGTCGGGTAGTAGTTTGACAGGAAGGTCTTGCTAGAAATTTAGAGGTCAATCGCATGAGAGAACTTTGTCCTGCGCAAGCCACTAAGCAAGGTGCTCCGCTGTAGTGGAACACTTTGCTTAGTGGCTTTCGCAGGACTAAGCCCACTCATGTAACGTCCAAAATCACACTGAGACTACCACCTGCTACGGAAGGGAGGGTACTTCAATAGTCCTGTATACTTTGACAGGATTTCACGAGACACTTTCACGAGAAAATGCTGGGTATCAGTGTGGTTAGAACTTGAGTAAGACTGGTCTGTGCCTCTGCAGAGCTGGGATGGATAGAAATAATTTGTGGTTTTCAATTTTGCGATAAACGAAACAAAAGAGTTCCTGAAAACCTGATTATTTCGGAACCAGGGATTTGTGTGTGTGTGTGTGTGTGTGTGTGTGTGTGTGTGTGTGTGTGTGTGTGTGTGTGTGTGTGTGTGTGTGTGAAAAGAAAGTGATGGTGTATGATACATTTCGCTTGACTAGGAGTGTGAATATGGAATGTACGAAGTTGGACATGACGTTGAGAATGTGATTTTTGTTTGGCTGGTACGGACTATAAAATAATAATGCTAACGAAGTACAAAGTACTTCGTTTTCAGTGTCAAGTTTTATAACTAAAATCTTGAGGTTGCTGGCAAAAGTGTTGTGGTTTTCATTGTTTCTCGGATTTTGTCTGTGCCGGTTTTAGTAGTTCGGCATGTAGTTTTTTATGGCCGCAAAAATACAGTGATGCACAGTCTATTAGCCATCCTGGACCGGCTCAATAAAGACCTTGTCTGATCCTCAGGCACAACGCGCTACTGATTGCCTTCTGCCCAGTTCATTGACGGCTTTATTTACCTTCGAGACCTGAGAGCTTTTTGTTTGACACAAACACGTTGTAGCCCCGGGGAGAAGCGCGAGGCGCAAGCGTTGTCTGCGTATCGCCGCGCTCTTCTCGGAGGGAATGTTTTAGAGTAATTAGACATACCCTGCGTCTTTCGACTTACCAGCAGTAAATTTCAGACCGTATGACTACCTCGTCGTGAGGATATAAATGTGGTTGCGTGTCGCTGCAAGAGGCGTAAATTCACATGGGCCTCTGCTGTCGCAGGGGCCCATGAGAATCTACGCCCCTTGTAGACGGAGCCGAGAGTAGAGTATAGCGACCTTGTGCTAAACACGCAAAGGCACGTGGGCTCGCCCTGCCCACACCCTTGAGAGCCTGATCATGTCAAAGTGGTAATTGAGTGAAGTTGCATCAAGTGGAGTTATGCGTGGAACTAACCTACCAGAAGAAGGCCTTCTATTGAGTATTCTTCCTCTTGTTTATGCAACATGCTCGACTGGAGAGTCCTGCACATAAGCAAACCTCTTATGGGAATCCAGTACCGAAGAGAGTGACTCTTTATAGTCTGGGCCCAGATCAAGAGAGCGTAAGACAAGGCATAGACGGGTTCAGTCTTTCCACAACGTCCCTGCGCTGGCTGTACTGGATTGTTTTACGTGAAATTTTCGCCCCCATGTTAAAATCTTGCACGATGCTTGCCCAGTTCAAAGTCGGCAGAGGTTGCAGAGGGTGGCTTGCTCAAACCATACAGCTCCGCCCTCAAGCCCGATGAGCTGAATAGAATATTATCTTTTCATCGCGTGTCAGTTCAATTTGTTGAGTACTGTTCCGGTTTATAATAGTTGTGCGCTGTGGTTGTTTTGTGGTCGGTTGGAAGTTACTGGATGCTTAAAAAGAATGTTTTCACAGTTCAAGTCTGCCGAACATAGTGCCGCATAGACGTTCTCAAACCTGTTTTGTGTTCGGACGTTTTCTCCACGGATTGATTTGTATTTGGTTGTGTTTCAGTGCGGGAAGTTCTGCTCTCCTCATGTTGTACGTGTGTTTGTCAGTGAAAGACATTGATTCAGCTGTACTTTGATACGAGTAGAATTAGCAGTGTCTGACGTCGTGCTTTGACTGTGACTGATCTGACCTGTGTATTTACATTTTTGTGTGACGCCGTGTGACTTCATCAGTGAACGTGTGTTGACTACCCACTCTGTTCCTTGTGTTTATGGTTAAGCTGGATTTCATAATGATGTAATGACAGCTTGTGACTTGAAGGTGGAAAACTGAAGGCACGCAGTGTTGTTTTCTTCCAGTATTGGAGAAAATAATACTGTATTGTTTAGCGGAAGGGTTAAGGAGAGTTTTGAAATTTGACGGAGAGACAAGAGCAATCTGAATTTTCCGCAACTTTTGAACATGCTCAATTCTGGTGAAGGATTTTAACTGTTCTCTTTACTCCAATAATTCGACTGCATTCATAACAATGGATCAGCATTCGTTCGACGTTATCTCCAATCACCTAACGTGTCATATCTCTCTCTCTCTTGGCTGGACTTCGCGAACGAAGATTTTATAGGAGTTGCCCACGACGTCTGCAGGCTTGTTCGTGGCTGCGGAGGCCAATCCGGGACAGGCAGGTTCGACCGCAGTGGCTGCAGGGGAAGGTATGGCCAGAGTTCTGAGTTGCGGCATCTCTGTTCTTTCTCCTGAGCCGCTTGTCCTTAAGGCTAGCTCTGCGAGAGTCCTCAAAGGAGACAGCTGCCTTGTAAATAGTGGAGCGCCAGGTGTCACGGTCCACAGCAAGCGAAGACCACTGGTGGTGGTCGATTTGGCAGGCACTAAGTGACTTCTTGAGACAGTCTTTGTATCTCTTCTTTGGTGCCCCTCTGTCACGGTGTCCAGTAGCAAGCTCGCCGAACAGGGTGATCTTTGGTAGGCGATGATCCTCCATCCTGGAGACATGCCCCGCCCAGCGGAGCTGTATCCGCAGCAGCAAAGCCTCGATGCTCACGGTTTCAGCCTGTTCAAGGACCTCGACATTGGTGACATAGTCACTCCAGTGAATGCCCAGGATGGTACGCAGGCAGCGCTGGTGGAAGCGTTCGAGGAGTCGTAGTTGGCTGCGGTAGAGGGCCCAGGACTCGGAACCATACAGCAGGGTGGTGAGGACCACAGCTCTGTACACGCTGATCTTGGTGCCTGTTTTCAGCTGTTGATTGTGCCACACCCGCTTGAAAAGTCGCCCGAAAGCGCTGTTCGCTTTTGCCAGCCTGCTGTCAAGCTCCTTGTCCAGCTTGGCGTCCGACGTGATAATGCAGCCAAGGTAAGTAAGTTTTCCATTGCTGGAAAAATCCTTGCAAGGCTGCTCCTGAATCGGCTGGTACCTGCCATCGCTGAAGACCAACTCCCAGAGGGCCAGTGTGGCTTCAGAGCAAACAGGAGCACCACCGATATGGTCTTTGTGCTGAGACAGCTACAGGAGAAGTGCCGCGAGCAGAACAAAGGGCTGTACGTAACGTTTGTCGACCTAACAAAAGCGTTCGACACTGTGAGCAGGCAAGGCATGTGGCAGATCCTGGAGCGACTTGGCTGTCCCCCAAAGTTCCTCAACATGATTGTCCAGCTACACGAGGACCAGCAAGGTCAGGTCAGACTCAACAATGACCTCTCAGAACCATTCCCCATTCTCAACGGCGTAAAGCAGGGCTGCGTGCTGGCACCGACCCTCTTCACCATCTTTTTTAGCATGATGTTGAAGCAGGCCACAGTGGACCTCGATGATGACGATGCAGTGTACATCAGGTATCGTCTCGATGGCAGCCTGTTCAACCTCAGACGACTGCAGGCCCACACGAAAACCCTAGACCAACTGATCCGTGAGCTGCTTTTTGCTGATGATGCTGCCCTCGTTGCACACACAGAGAGAGCCCTGCAGCGCATCACGTCCTGCTTCGCAGACGCTGCCCAGCTCTTTGGACTCGAGGTCAGTCTGAAAAAGACAGAGGTCCTCCATCAGCCGGCACCCAAGACAGTGTATCGCCCTCCTCACATCACCATCGGCGAGTCTGAACTAAAGTCAGTGCACCAGTTTACTAACGTGTCATATACTGTACGAGAAACTTGTTACTTCTCGATATGAGTACCACCGTTTTCATGAAGAGTTCTACAAGCACCAAGAACTCCGCAACACTCATCGTTGCACCTCAGCCGCGCACGGGTGTCGATGCCACTGCCTCGCTCCTTGCGGCTGGGTTCAGATACCGCAGTGTCATTTTCAGATCTGTCGTTCAAACTGCTCTCGATGTCAGTCTTTCAACACAGGAATCAATACTCTCAGTAATAGGTGTTTTTCCACATCTTGTGGAAGTTTTTCGGACTTTTTCGATCAGACATTACGTAGTTTCAGTTCCTGCAGCTCTTTGCGAGAGGAGCACTTTAGTTTTGTGCTGATATTCTTTAATTCGTCTCTCAGTTTAAATATCCCGTTCAATAATAACGACACCTTGCTTGGAAAGAGAAAATGGGATGATGCGAAACCTGGCTGCGGCTGTGATAGCCATAACCGTCATGATGGGTGGGTGATTAGATAGTTTTGCGATTTCATCAACCCTTTGGTTGTCGGTAGCGATTTTTTGTCGCGATGATTCCTGCAGAAATCATTGGGACAAAAATCGCTACGCTACCGACAGCTAAATGTCTCACTATATTATTTTTCGGTAGTTATCAATTATTTTGTTTGTTATGCCATTTCAGGGGAAGACTAGCATACGCCACACACACTAAAGTTTTCTGCCTGGCGACATGCGACTGATGCGAGCGTACGCACACATGTATACATTTACTTATTCCCCATATAAGGGGATTCGCTGATTCAGCAAAGGACTAGCATAGGCATACACGAATATTCCCCCCTTAGATGGGAAGGTATTCACTGGTTCAGGACAAGACTAGCGTATGCACACACGAATATTCTCCCCTTGTAAGAGAGAGTATTCAGTGGTTCAGCGCAAAACTAGCATACTGTTACACATTCCCTTCCCTCCTCTCCAGAGTTGAGCCTATCGCCGGTTACTTTGCTTTGATAGGACGAGTGATACTGGATTAACTTTGTGACAATGCCATATTGAATTTATGTTTTTCCTTCATTTGTAGGTGCACTAGGTTCCTATGTTGGTTTTAAAATGACTGCTGATGCGCACATTGGTTACTTCTCTCGATCAGCCACGCGTAGCGGATCGAGGGTTGTAGCCAGTGTAGTCGATGCAATTGCCCAATTCCAATTAAAAAAATCTCTCTTTTTTTTCAGGAGGGGTAGAATGGAAAGCTGTCTCAAACGGCGCGACCGAATGCAACAACAGCAACACAGCGACGACGAGAACAACATCAACAACGGAAACAGCAACTACAGCAAAAGCAACAACAGCTGCGGCAATCGCCTCGTCAGTCCCTACAAGCGTACGAAGATCACGGACAAGTCCACAGAGAAATCCGTCAGCTTCGCGGCTGATGTCATCAATCCAGGCCTCCTGACGACGCCAAGGGGGGCTCCGAGTAGTTCCGGACACGTTGCTGTCAATTCCCAGAGCTCAGGACACTATGCTTCTATAGCGGACTCTGGCTGTTTTGCTAACCTCGCCAATTCTGGTAGCCAAGCTAATTCTTTGAGCCATGCCAATTCGGGCATCCATGCTGGCCTTGCCAACAGTGGTCGTGCCAATCCTGTTAACTGTGGTAGCCGTACAAACATTGCCAATTCTGGTAGCTATGGCAGCCTAACGAACTCTAGTAGCCGTGGCAGCGTTGCCAACTGCGGCAGCAGCACCACTGACCTTGCTAGGTCTGGTAGTCATGGCAGCGTCGGTCACCCCTTGAGCAATGCCCCTGGCAGTAACCCTGGTCTTCCAAGCAACAACCTTGGTCTGCCTAGGAACAACTTGGGTCACCCTGGCAACAGCCTTGCTCGCCCTGAGGCCCTGCGACCTGAAGACGCGTATCCTAGCGACCTTGCCTTGACCGTCAAGAACCAGACCAAGCGGAGAGTGCTTCAAACACAAGGTAAGAGTAGTGGACAATATTATGCCTTTGGGTGTCGGTAGCGATTTTAGACGGTAGTGGTTTTAGTCGCGATGATTCCTGGCGGAATGCCAGGAATCATCGCGACTAAAACCACTACCGTCACCCAAAGGGCTATTTGTGTGCTTGTCTGTTGATTTTGGTCCTTACGTCCTAGGGGACGTAAGGTCCAAATCACAGACCGGCACATGATTTTATTTCAAGGCTATAGACTAGCACACATTGCACAGTCATAAGCCAGTGTTCATGTATTAGTCATTTTCTGTTCTTTTGTGTAATTTGTACACGTGGCTTGGGTTTGGTCACTTTTTGTGTAACATTTTTCTTGATCATATGTACGGCGCCTAGAGCATTTTATTATGTATAGGCACCTTATAAATCCTATTTATTATTATTATTATTATTATTATTATTATTATTATTATTATTACCTGTTTTAACGTAGCCACCATTATGAAGACGAGAGATCACGTGTCGGTAGAGACCACAATGTATGATTTAGGTTACTATAGAGCTCGGGAAGTTCGCCGCGTTGCCTAGGAGTGTCGGCGCGGCAGCCGCCATCTTGAGAGGATACGATATTCTTCAGATAGTAGCGAAGTAGTGTTTCAACACTTTTTTCTTTATGTTTCTTCTTTGGAAACAAACAAAAACAGATTCTGGTTAGCGGTTTCCTACGGTGACGGCAAGACGTGCTAGAAACAGTTCTAGCACTAATAGCACCATACTCCCCACCCTAAGCTGACTGTCGTAATGTATTTGTGGTACGTGAGTCGTTGTCTAAAGCGTGCGCATGCGTACGCGAGCTGTGAGTGCGCGCTTAGAGTTATAATTATTATAAGATAAGCGCATTATAAATACCGTAATTATTATTATTATTGCCACCTATAGCACGTCGGGACTTTCCTGACATTGTCCTGACAGCAATTTCCCGATGGGCGCATGAGTTGCGTGTCCTCTCTAGATGGCCGCCACGACACTTGCGTGATGACGTCAGCTTCCCGAGCTCTATAGCCACCGAATTTATAGTTTTAAATGACGGGTGACATTTTTTTCCTTCCTAGACTGCTCTTGTGAGAGCACATACCTTTCAATCCTTTTCATCCTGATACACTACTGCTTGAAATTAATTTGACTATGATGGTTCAAGAGTGGTGCCAGAATAGCTTGGCGCCTCAGGCGCCAAGCTATTCTGGCACCATCCTTTAACTAAAATGGTCTCTTCAGAGCTATCTCATGATCTCTAATCTAGCCTTCATAGAACAATAAGCAGATTTAAAAAAGCCTCATGGTGTAATGGGTTAAGACTACTTTCATCTGCGGTTGCTTAACCCTATCATTCGGAATACACTAGTGTGTGAAATACGTTTGGCTAAAATAGTTCAAAGGTAGTGACAGAATAGCTTGGCGCCTCTAGGCGCCAAGGCTATTTTAGCACCACCCTTGAACTAAAGCCATTGGTCTATATCCTTATCTGTAAGTACTATACTGTAGCTTGCATATATGGCAGTGTATATATTTGAAGCTTTTAGCCTCAGTATGATATGGGTTAAAAGAAATTCACGAACAGACATAGATTTAGGGATAGCTGGATTACGTCAAACTGCCCAGCCCTTCTTCAGTATCAATGTGGCCAGCAATATTTATACTGTGCGTCTTATCTGCCCTTTTGCAGACGGGGTGCGACTATGCCTCACGCACACGATGCACACGCACAATGCAGGGTTTCAACACTTAAAAATAATTGGTACCGTGATAGCCCCGAAAAGCCGCCGTCATGCGAAGCGCGAGACTGACGAAAGTGCGCGGTGTAAAGCAAGGGAAGCAATTACGTTTTAGGCCAGATTTCTCAAGGTAGAAGGTTGTGCCCCTTCGGACGTAACCTATCGAAGGCATTATGGCGCCGAGCAAGCCACATTGGCCATTTCACGCTGGGTAACCTGAGCTCAGGGAATTCTTGGTTGTCTACTGCCGGTGACGACAGTTGCATGGTATTGTCGATTTCCATTCCAATCAGTTCTGTCTATATAAAAATTAAATTACAATTACAGTCGTGCTGATTTTTGTTGTTGTTGCTCTTCAAATATCACCATACACTCAGGTAGTCACAGTTTGTAGTGTCATAAAGTATAAAGTCGGCTTATAATTACAATAAAATAAAAATAGAAACAGAAAAGAATTACTAATAATTATCAATAGGCTTTTATAGGCCATCCCCTCTTTCCTTTCCCCCATTTCTCCGAAAGCTACAACCGGCAAATTTTAAAGTGTCGTGGAACATTAAACCCGTATGAAGAAGAAGAAAGTCGGCTTAAAGAACTTAAGCGTATTGAATGAATTTTCGCTGAATAAAGTAGGCGTGGACACATTTATTTCTTTATTTACTTGATTGTTTGTGTATTTGTTCTGGATGTGATTAGAAGGACTCAATGAAACCGCCTTTTAATTCAGACTGTATAAAGTGTGACCTTAAAATCAAAGCAGCTGTACGCAGCTTTATTACAGCGTGTCTCGGCATAATAGCCCTCCCATCCCACACCCCGATCATACCTGGAACTTTTTAACTCGTTGGAGACGTGCCGCCTCCGGATACGCGGCTTATGCCGCGTGTCCGGAGGCGGCACGTCTCGAGTGAGTTGGCCCTTTGCGTGTCGGTATCAGTTTTTGTCGCGATGATTTTTGTTGTTGATTTTGTTGTTGTTGCTGTTGTGTTGCCGCTATCAGTACGCATTTTACTTCCATTTTATTTTCCTTGACACGTTTTCAACATTTCCTATTTCGCTTGGTCGAAACTTGCCGCAGAAGTGATTATTTTTCATATGTGCGTTGTGTGCATCAAATATTGAGAGGTAATACATACCGTAATATGAGTCAAATCAGTGATTTGTGACCATACGGATACAGTATGTAAGATCTAACATCGCAGACCACCGGACAAGAAAACGCATGTAGGTATATTAATATTCACAATTAGTAAAAAAAAAAAAAAAATTAGTAAAAACAAAAGAAAAAAAACAAAACAAAAAACAAACAAACAAACAAAAACAACAACAACAACAACAAGAAGGAATCATCGCGACTAAAACCCCTACGGACACGCAAGGGGTTAGTCTCTCTAGTTTTAGGATAACTAATTATTGATTGTGGCAATGTCATTAAAGTTGGAAAAGTACGTTAGTGATATGATTTCGCATTTCCGCTTTATTTACCTATTTTCCCACGAAAACAAAATTTGTCTAGACGTGCGTTATCGTCTGATCAGAGCTAAGTGTTGGTGGATCTTGCAGTCCGTGGGGACTTAAAGATGACAATTCCCTTAATCGATGCTACTAAGAAGACGAGATTTGAGAACGATCACAAGACTGCGTGAAGCACAAATATTCGTGGGCTTTTGCAGATCTTGTAGCGCATCCTTTTCTGTGTTTCGTGTCCTCTAATTTACATCTGTTTCCGAAATTTGGAGGGATATTTTCGGTCACGTCTGCGACGCATAGGTGCCAACATCTCGTCTCTCGCCTTCGACTGGCAATACCTGAAACCCGAGGCTCCCTAATCTTCTCATTGGTCGGTTTTCCAATCAGTGACGTCGCTGCTCGGCGCTGATTAGCTGCACTCGCGTGACGCGACACAGGGGCTAGCAAAGAAGCGAAAACAAATACTGCACGTTCGTTTCACGTCAGCAGTCGTATGCATAACCCTGAATAATTTCTCAGCCTGAACACGTTACGTCAAATTATTTTCCGCCCACAAGGAGCATAGATTGTCATTGTCCTTGCACCTGCAGGGGCTTATGAAAACCTATGCCTCTTGCAGATGCCAGGAAATGCATTGATATGGGACTTACGAGAAGGCCGTACTTAGAGGCACTGCCTAGTCCGGAATATTTCCACAGTCTAAGGATGTAAATTAAGGTGAATCTGCGTTAATAGCAAAACTCAATGCAGGGGTACATAAAAAAAATCGACGCCTCTTGCGGATGGAAAGGACTTTTAGTTGATATTTCCACGATCTTAGGGTGTAAATTGGGTGAAGCATTACCGACAAGAGGGATAGATTTTCATGTGCCCCTGCGACCGCAGGGGCACATGAAAATCTATCCCTCTTGCGGATGGAAAGGCCAGATATTGGACTTTTAGTTGATATTTCCACGATCTTAGGGTGTAAATTGGGTGAAGCATTACCGGCAAGAGGGATAGATTTTCATGTGCCCCTGCGACCGCAGGGGCACATGAAAATCTATCCCTCTTGCAGATGGAAGAGATTATATGGGGACTGTCAAGAGAGCATCGGTAACGCCAGTGGCTGTGGGGATTTGAACTGACAACCCCTTGCGCGTGGCTACCTATTCACGCCGACCTGAGGGAGTTCGCACCTGAGCCCATCAAGGCGTGTCGGTTACCTACTGATGACATTACCGGATTTTGGGCCTCTCACCCCTACCCCCACACACGGGCTAAACTTTTCGCGTGTCCACGTGGGTTAGTGTCCTATGATTTTGCTGTCTGAATCTCTCAATTGGCACCCACTACCCAACACCTTGTAAGATCTACCGGATAGAAATGATGCCACCGGAACGAGCCCCATTCACGTGTTTGGGACACAGATTTTCATGTGCAACTGCCGGTAGCAGGGCTGAGGAAGATGTATGTTTGCTGCATGATAGAAATCTGCTTAGTTCAAAATGTACAGATTTTATATGTATTCATTTTTCTATAATTTATAGTTGCGGGACGAAAGAGTAACAAAAATAATAAAAGTATGTCAGTGGGGGGAAAATATTGTAGTATGAAATAACATAAGAACTTTGAGACGTGAAAATTATTGACTGAGGAAGGGAGAGCGAGTTGTATAGGTTTTTTAAGTAAGTCAGTTTTTGTTTGTTTGGAAAAGACAGTCACTATATGCCCATGAAAATCTCGCTTTGCACGAAAATGGACTTGCTGTCGCATGCAAGGCAGAACTGGCACCTACAACCCTTTCTCACCTATCGACTCCAACCCCTCTCCCCACCCACAACCTGCCGCCCTGACGAGACCCACGCGCCAGTATCAGTCGAAGCCTCAACCCCCCAAGACCCTACTCCAGAGGAACAATGTCAATAAATCTACATCTACCAGAAAAAGGATTAGGTTATTACGTTGCTGTACAGTCCTTGAGGAACGGAAGAACATCTAAGCCACCGCGCGAGACGGAAAGGCGCAACAGTCGAGATGACTTAACACAATCAAGCGATTATGCTAAGGTTACTCCCCAGTGAGAGATCAGTGTTCTATAGCTGACCCCTCACCCCGTTGACACTACCGTTGTCACTTCGGGATCAGTTTCGCAGGTGTGTAGTGCCGACGGGATTGCAGCTAATCAGCGGCGCAACCCCTCCAACATTCCATCGACAAGAGACACAGATTCTCATGAAAATCCATGCCTCTTGCGGTATCACTCACGATCATTTACATCGTGCGGTTATAGATGATCATGGTTTTAGCGTGTGACTCCTGAAGTCTAATTGGTTGACCAATCATTTCCATTGTGCCCTCTTAAGTTGCTCACCCGTGAGCGATTCTTCACAGCTTGTTAAAAGCCCGACGGGTACTGGTCCGGAAAAGTGTTTAGTTGTTTACTCAGTCGTCGTCTTCTGGACAAATCAGGTCTTAAAATTAGATCAGCCATCGAAACCTGTCGTGATAAGTTAGAACACTCTCAAACATTGACTTTCTTCGAGAGGGGACGTGCTATTATTTGGCTGCTCAGTCCGGCATCATTGATCGACTTTTTTTTTTCCAGTGTATGTGTTTGCAAGCAGTGGATAGTCGTGAATACGTGCACCGGTGACAGAAGTGTTCAGTGGATAAATGAATCATTGAAGGTAGATTATTAGAAAGTGATAGTTTGTGTGTGGTGTTCACTTGCCCACGACAGGAATCATGAAAACTCCGCGAGGACGCTCAGCTGGTAAGCGACTATTTGTCAACTTTAAACATATATATTCCTATATATATATATTAATAGTGTTGGATTTGTTTCTTGGATTCTGTAAACTGACTCATTTAAAACCAAACTGTCTTGATTTATGATTTGCCAAACCAGCACACTTTGATTTTTATTTATTTATTTATTTATTTTGGGGAGGGGGGGGGGGGGGTAATTTCGTATGCCGTTTTTACTGTTTTCTGTTTTAGCCCTTTGGCTGTCGGTAGCTCTTTCTGTCGAGGTGATTCCTGCAGGAATCAACTCGATCGAAAGCGCTAGCGAAAGCAAAAGGGTTAAACTATTACGGTTCTGAGCTATACCCCAAAATGTAAAGAAATCAGACGAGCACACGATGAATTCTATATTATGTTACTGTTATGCTTTTTTTGAGAAATATTGCGTATTTAACTACGATACCTTATCAATGAGTGGTCGCGCGCCAGCGTCACCTTACGGCTAGGTCAGTTTATGATCTGCTTACCATCTGTTGTAATGATAGCAAAGATACTGGCTGAGCACGCGCCTAAATTTGAGTATATACCCGACCATCTGTTCATGTTTATGTATTTCAGAAACGTTCGAGCCCTCGCCGTATATGCTAGAACCTGTAGGCACGTACTAACTTTAATAGGAAATACCGTGCCATATGGAGCAGTATCATCCTTATCATCATCATCATCAGTCCCTTGCCCGAACTGGGCGTTGGGGGGACTGAAAGGCAGCAGCAACAGACAGTGCTCTCCACTGAGTTCTATTTTGGGCGGTGGCAAGCAAGTCTGGCATCTCGAGTTCGGTCCATTCTTTTATGTTTGCGACCCAACTCTTTCTCTGACGACCTCGCCGACGACTTCCTTCGAGAGTGCCTTGGAGGATAGTCTTGGACAAGGTGTTGTGTCGGGTCACGTGGCCAAACCAAGCAAGCTTGCGCCGTTTCACGGTTGCCAGAAGGGGTTCATGTGGGCCCACCAGGGAAGTGACGATGCTCCGTACATATTCGTTGGTCTTGTGCTCGCGGTACGAGATGCGGAGCAACTTCCTCAGGCACTTGTTCTCAAAGGCCTGGATTTTCTTTTCTGAGTCTGCAAGCAGTGTCCAAGTCTCACAGCCGTAGAGTAGAATAGACACTACGAGGGACTTGTAAAGCCTGTACTTGATGGTGAAGCTGATGGAGTTACTTCGCCATATCCTGTCCAGCCTGGCCATTGCGGATGTTGCTGTACCTATCCTGATACGGATCTCTGCTATGCAACTACCGTCTTTGGACAGGGTGGCTCCCAAGTACTTGAAGCTATTGACCTCTTCTAGCTCCTGGCCGTTCATGTGAATGTTGCTGCTGCTGTCGCTTGTGGTGTTGATCATCACTTTGCTTTTATCCGTACTGATCTCCATGCCATAAGACCCTGCGCTACTTGAAAGTTTGTCTGTCAGGTTTTGGAGCTCACTATTGCTGCCTGCCATGAGGTCAATGTCGTCTGCGAATCGAAGATTGCACAGGGATCTGCCACCAATAGAGATTGAAGTAGGAAATACCGTGCCATATGGAGCAGTATCATCCTTATCACCCTGCCGCTATTTGGCAATGCTACTATGCCAGTTTTTGAGTAAAGCGAGCTTTCCATTGTCGTATATCAAAATTTCGCCTTTCTAAAAAAAAAAAAAAAAAAAAAAAAAAAAAAAAATGGCATACTGGCTTTTGCCAAATAACATCAGCACGTATTAACTCATTCAGCCCTGACGCGCTAAATAACATCAGCACGTATTGACTCATTCAGCCCTGACGCGCTAAATAACATCAGCACGTATTGACTCATTTAGCCCTGACGCGCTAAATAACATCAGCACGTATTGACTCATTCAGCCCTGACGCGCTAAATAACATCAGCACGTATTGACTCATTCAGCCCTGACGCGCTAAATAACATCAGCACGTATTGACTCATTCAGCCCTGACGCGCTAAATAACATCAGCACGTATTAACTCATTCAGCCCTGACGCGCTACTGCAGGAGATGGGTCGACCATGATAATTCAAGGGTAGTGCCAGATTAGCTTGGCGCCTGTCGGCGCCAAGCTAATCTAGCACTGCCCTTGAATTGTCATGGTCAATCCATCTCCTGCAACTGGTGCATAGTCATCACATGACGCCTCCAAAATTTGGGAAATACGTGCACCGGGCTGAATGAGTTAAGTTAACCCTTTGCGCATCGGTAGCGCTTTTTGTCGCGATGATTCCTACAGGACATCGCGACAAAAACCGCGACCGACACTCAGTGGATTAACATGATATAGATATAGTTACGTCGATTGACGACTTAGCCGGCTCGTATTTCCAGCGTTTGGAGTTTTCCTCTGAAGACTACAGTCAATGATCAAATAGCCGTGGCAGTTCAGGAAGTCGATTCTGACACCGCTCTTGAGCTGTCATGGTCGAATTATATATTTTTTTTGTACCCCTTCACTGCCAGTCTGAACTCGTAAATCCAACGTAAAATATCATCCAAAAAATAAATAAATAAATAAATAAATAAAAATGAATAAATAAAAAATTTGTATCCGGCCGCGCAGAGGTCACTGATACAAAATGTGGTTTTTTTTTTTTTTTTTTTTTTTTTTTTTTTTTTTTTTTTTTTTGCAAGAGGTATAGATCTCCCTGAGCCCCGGCAAATGCGGGGGCTCAGGAAGATCTATGCCTCTTGCAGTTGGGTAGTGTTTTTCACAGAAAAGTACGGGTCTCGAGGCTGAAAGATTTAAAGAGATTATAAGGTCATCTGACTTTCATATGGTTACGATGTTTTGTTAGCGATTGTGTTTGGTCAGTATTTGTTTGTCCTTTGGCTGGTATTGCCCAATATTTGAGCTCGCATTTGTCGTCAACAAGCGTATGATAGCCACAGCGCGTGCCGTGTGCCATATGGTACGGGGTTTAAGTCCATCTCGAAACGTTGACAGTGTCCAGTCAGTTGTAATCCAGACCAGTCAGTTGTAGCATGATTGGCACTTGACGGGTGTCATGTCGTGGAGAGGCTCTTGCGTTTCGTTGCGGTAAAGAGACGCGCCCGTCTTCCTTGTGGAGAAGCTAGTCACACTTTCGGAGAAATTATCGTCACATTAAATGAGAAAATGTTTCAATTAGTGTCAATGCATTGTGATAACTCTGCAGCTGCGGAATAATTTCCTGTTTTAGTTTGGGTTTAGCCATTTTTCGTGTTAAATAATTTTAAATATAAAATTTAAAGAATCACACTGGTTATATAAGTAATTAAAGTGTTATCTGCTGTCTGCTTTATCATCTTCTTAATGTTATTGTCCTACCTTTTCGTCCGCACCGCCCAAAACACTTTGTCGGCATGTGCTGTTAAACGAAGCAACTTTAAGTTTGTCAAAAAAAAAAAAGCATCGGAACATTTTCCCTTCTCACAAACCAGATAGGTGAGGCTAGCGCTGGCAGAATTGTATGCAAACCAAGGGGAATCACAGCGCTGGACAGACAACAGTTAGATCCCCTGCCCCTTCGACTGTCGGTAGCGGGGAAAAAAAAAAACCCGCTACCGACAGTCAAAGCGTTTAGCGCTCTTTCTGTTTTACTGAGGTTTATCAAGGTCATGACTTATCTTAGGTGGTTAACTAATACTTGTAATAAAGTAGGATGGTTGTTGGAAACCACCCGTCATTAATTCACCTGACCAACGCCCACACACAAAGGTTTATTATATGAGATTATTTCGCCATTTCCAACAAACTAATCATTCATGGTGATGTAAGTTTGTTTGAAATTGCGAAATATTCTTATCTAACAGGAAATGACGATAAACTGGCTATCTTTGTCACAGTGGAGGCAAACAGCCACACTTTCTTGTTTCTTCTGCAAAGATTTCAGACGTGAACCAAATAATAATAATAATAATAATACCGTTATTATATAGGCGCTTTTTCTCAATTTTTGGGGAAATCGACTCAAAGCGCCGCGCCTGAAACCCAACACACACACTCACGTAACAGACATGGATTTACGCCATTTAAGACAAACACAGTACAAGACAAACGAAGGGCCAGTCAGCTACTGAAGTTACAGAGAATTTTGATCGCTTGTATTTGTAATTTTGTAAAGTGGCCTGAGACCGGTACCAAAGTGTGGGGGTGGGGGGGGGGGTGTGGGGGGAGGGGGGAGAACCGGAGTACCCGGAGAAAGAACCCCCGACAGTCCGCCCGAATTAACGGTGACACTTACCAGAGGAGAAAAGTCCAACGCCGGAACCTGGTATCGAACCGCGCACCTTTGGCATTGGTGGCAGGCGCCTTAACCACTGCGCCACGGACCGCCCATTGTAAATCATTTACTGCCACATAATCGTGCAATTCAAACAGATTTCTAGCGCTAGGTTGCTGTGTTTCGGATTAGATAATCGGTTGTCGTTATCTTTTCTTGTTTGCAATTCAAAGATAAGCGTGTGTTTGCAATCAAATTGACAAGTAGTTCGAGAAAAGTTCCCTCAATTTCGGAAACTAATCAACTAAAATTCATCAGTGATGTTTGAAGGAAGACTTGAAACGTTTTGGAGGAAATGTTGAACAGTTTTGGAGGACGTTTTGTACATATTTTTAAAATGAGGTTTTTGAAAGTTTTGGATGGAAAAGTTGGTTTCGTTAGTAATAGTTGACTGTTAGAGGTATGTTTACGCTTCCTGTTTTAAACAGAACATTAACAGATTATTTTATGACACGCATACTCCAGTGGTATTGGTGAGCCTGAAGCTTGCAGGTGCGGTCAGTAAACCAAGAAGCACAGGAGGGAATACAGATTTACCTTTCGTAGGCCGCGTTTAGCTCTCCTTGACCGCTGTCAGGGGCCCACTGTGGAAATTTAACCAGCAAGAAACGTAGGGCCTTATGGGCCCCCGCAACTTGGATCTATGTTTCTTGCTGATGGGGTGTTTCAGAGAGTAACTATGGCTCAATTTCTCTGCACAGCTGAGTGCACAGATATAGATGCCAAGGCGCAGGTCCTAGAGATTACTGCAGTCAGCTTTAATGATTGAAAGATGGCATAAAACTATCTGTCTTGTTTTATTATGGTATTCTGATGTGAAACAGTGATATCATGTAACTGATAGATCTAGGTAAAGTGTCTAATTTTAACAACAATGACAAAGATTCTTTATTTTACCACGATGACCAAGTTTTGTTTGAGACACAACTTTGAATAAATAAATAGCGTGTGTCTGCGCACCCCCCTCCCCCCCCCCCTCCCCCCAAAAAAATAAAAAAAATAAAAAGTTTTATCAGCTGTCTGCTTTATTATCTTCTTAGTGTTATTTTCCTACCATTTCGTCCGCACCGCCCAAAACACCTTGTCGGTATGTGTTGTCAAAGGCAGCAACTTCTAGTTTGTCAGGGGATCGTAACATTTCCCCCATTGGCTGTCGGTAGCGGTTTTTGTCGCGATGATTCCTGCAGGATGTCAGGATGTTGTTATTGCTGCAGGACAGGATGTCAGGGTGTTGTTATTCTTGCAGGAACCATCGCGACAAAAACCGCTACTGACAGCCACAGGGTTAAGTTTGAGCGCTCTGTCTGTTTTACTATTTTATACAGTCAATAAATCTTAATATTTCTGTCCTTCCTCTTGAAGCTGATCATGGGCTGGCTCCCTAAGCTTAATCCTTAAGGCCGCAGATTCCCCCCCCCCCCCCCCCCCCCAATGCCTTTGCCCCATGTCTTACAACATTCATTATTCTCCGCATGCAGATCGAAGCGCCTGTTTACACCTTCAACGTTGAAGAGAATTCTTCCCCTTCCAAACATGATCAGTGTCACCAGAAGTCACTGCGAACACCTGTCGCATCCCCTGCCTCCCCCCCTCCTTTTTCCCCCCTCCACTACCACCCATGCGGTTCAGAGGTCAACCTCCATTACAATACCTAGCCCTCCGATAACTCAGAACCTAATCCCTTTTCCCCGCACGCGCTCTGCACACGTCACAGCTTGAAACCGACCAACCAGAAGCCAGCGTTGCCTTTCTCGGCCAGGTGTCGCGTGCGGGGACAAGAGCCGAAAAAGGGAGGGGGTGGGGGTGGGGGTGGTGGGGGGGGGGGGGGTGTTGATGTAGTTTGTAAAAAGGGGGTCGGGTTCGGGTGGCTGAACAGAAGTACATTTTGGCGGAACTTGATAAACTACCTATGCACATCGACTGATGTCTCGCTTTTGTAGTCTGGATATCTAAAAATAACGTAGGGCAGCACGAGAAGTACATTTCCATGAGCCCCTATGAATCAGGGGCTCATGAAAAGCTATGTCTCTTGCAGATTGGATATTTTAGTATGCGTGCCGTAGTTTAGTATGCGTCAGTGGGCTGAGTAATTGTTTTATACCCGATGCCGGTGTGTATCGTGAAAAAAAAAAAAAAAAATGCGACAGAAACTAAACGCCATCACATGCCCCTACGCAGGTGCCACCCCCCCCCCACCCCCCCAAAAAAAAAAAAAAAAAAAAAAAAAAGGCAGTCAGAGCACATGCGTTGGGGCATATGATGGCGTTTAGTTTCTGTCGTATTTTTTTTTCACGATACACACCGGCATTGGGTATTAAATTATTACTCAGTCCTTCTGCAAAAGTATAGATCCTCATGAGCCACCGCAACTGCGGGGGCTCATGAGGATCTATGCCTTTGGGTATAGTTTCACCCTGTTACTCAAGCGGAGAAAGATTTCAGGCTGAAGACCCCAGCATCAGGCATTCGCCGTACAGAAAGGCACAGCAGGTTTCAGGCAGAGCGAAAGAATACCCATATTCTGGTCACAGGTATCACGCTACTGCCGTTGAATTTAAGTACAGGTGACATTTATAAATCATTGTAGTCTATAGTCGCTGACAATATTTCAAACATGAACGTCACGTACTCGGCCATCAGTATCATTGGCGATTGTATTTAACAATCGGTTTTATTATAATGCGAGGGGGACGTGGGGTCACGTGTCAAATATGCAGGTATGGACTACAATGATGTACTTCACTGCTGAAGCTGACGCTGTTGGAATCAGAATTAATAAATCCAGAACAATAGCAATAGTTGAAAGAAAAAGAGAGAAATGCATCTTTTTGTCTTGGGGTGTGTGTGTGTGTGTGTGTGTGTGTGTGTGTGTGTGTGTGTGTGTGTGTGTGTGTGTGTGTGTGTGTGTGTGTGTGTGTAAAGGGGGGGGGGGGGCGGCATCTTTTTTGTCTTGTGTGTGTGTTGGGGTTGGGGGGGGGGGGTTGGGCAGGGGGGCGGGAGACTACTTCTCATTTGAGAATAGCGTCTGCCTAACTGGCGAACGCTTTGAACTTTTATGGAGGTTTACCTCACGTGCGAACTTTTATCTCTTCACCTCACACGGACGCGCGTTCTAACCAGGGTATGTAAGGTGAAGGCTGAGGGTGGATGCCTTGGCACCTGCCTGACTACCTGTCTCCACCCTGTCTCCACCCTAACTTGAAGCAGGTGCTTCTGTTCCCAGGCAAATTATTTCAAACTCTATAGCCCTACACGTATCCATCTGCTAGAGACACGGATCTTCATGAGACCCGGCAACCGCAGGGGCTCATGAGAATCCATGTCTCGTGGAGACAAACAAAGAAATAATTTACATCCAGTATTCAAAATGAGGACGTGTAAAAGGGATTTGAGGTTTGTCAGTGTGAGTCTTTTCCACCTGCGACCTGAGTGACCCGAAAACCCTTATGTTACCTGCTTAGAACGAAATTTAAGGTAACAGTTGGTCTGGGGTGAAAGCCGCGTCCATCTGGGGCCACTTCACGAACAATTCCTTTTTGTGAAAAGGGGGACGGATAGAAAGAGAGACTGAGATGGGGTGGGGGAGGGGGGGGGGGGCAGTTAGAAAGAGCTATCGGCCGCTTGGAAACTGGCAGTATGTTGAGCTGTGAAGTTCACCTGACATGACTTAGCTGACGCCATCCCCAATTTACAATTAGTCAGTCTAGAGTATTTTGTAAATAAAAGTGTGAGTACGACGAAACTCCGACAGGGCTCTAGAATATTTTTAATTGAAAAAAAAAAGTTGTATGGTATGAGTAAGAAATAATACGTTCAGTTATGATACCCCCCTTCCCCCCGCCCCACCGCACCCCCAAAATAAAATCCATTTACAAAACTTTTACTTCTGCAACCCCGCACTTATCTGCGGGATTGAATTTGTACGTGTCATTACAGCCGTAAGCAGTGGCTCATCTTCATTTTACTAAATCGTACACTCCTTCTAATCTGTAGGCTAACATTTTCTTCCTTTGAGATAGCACGGTGGGCATCCTTGTCCGTGGGCAAGAGACATAGATTCTCATGAGCCCCTGCGTCCGCACGGGCTCATGAGAATCTATGCCTCTTGTACTATGGTATTTGCCCCATTCTTCTAAAACCAGATGGGGTTGTTTGCTGTATTTGACGATATTTATCAGTACTCAAACCAAGGGGAATCACAGCGCTGGACAGACAACAGTTAGATCCCCTGCCCCCGCCTATCAGGCACCCAATCGCCAGCCCACAGAGAAATACGCAGGTATAGAATAAGACAATCATTTCCATTCCTATATAAGAATGGATCAGGTCTCTTATATAACCCATGTCTTTCTCCGGAACTGAGGAAGTAGGCAGGAGAAACATACATACATGGAATGGAAATGATTGTCTTATTCTATACCTGCGTATTTCTCTGTGGGCTGGCGATTGGGTGCCTGATAGGCGGGGGCAGGGGATCTAACTGTTGTCTGTCCAGCGCTGTGATTCCCCTTGGTTTGAGTACTGACAATTCTGCCAGCGCTAGCCTCACCTATCTGGTTTGTGAGTATCATGTATACCTCGAGGCAAAATTTGTATCGTTACATTGTTGTGTAATGTTCTGTGCATCTACTGTGGGAAATCAGGGTATTTACCCGACCACATATAGTAGCGCACCTTCATGTTTGTGTATGTATGTTTCTCCTGCCTACTTCCTAAGTTCCGGAGAAAGACATGGGTTATATAAGAGACCTGATCCATTCTTATATAGGAATGGAAATGATTGTCTTATTCTATACCTGCGTATTTCTCTGTGGGCTGGCGATTGGGTGCCTGATAGGCGGGGGCAGGGGATCTAACTGTTGTCTGTCCAGCGCTGTGATTCCCCTTGGTTTGAGTACTGACAATTCTGCCAGCGCTAGCCTCACCTATCTGGTTTGTGAGTATCATGTATACCTCGAGGCAAAATTTGTATCGTTACATTGTTGTGTAATGTTCTGTGCATCTACTGTGGGAAATCAGGGTATTTACCCGACCACATATAGTAGCGCACCTTCATGTTTGTGTATGTATGTTTCTCCTGCCTACTTCCTAAGTTCCGGAGAAAGACATGGGTTATATAAGAGACCTGATCCATTCTTATATAGGAATGGAAATGATTGTCTTATTCTATACCTGCGTATTTCTCCGTGGGCTGGCGATTGGGTGCCTGATAGGCGGGGGCAGGGGATCTAACTGTTGTCTGTCCAGCGCTGTGATTCCCCTTGGTTTGAGTACTGACAATTCTGCCAGCGCTAGCCTCACCTATCTGGTTTGTGAGTATCATGTATACCTCGAGGCAAAATTTGTATCGTTACATTGTTGTGTAATGTTCTGTGCATCTACTGTGGGAAATCAGGGTATTTACCCGACCACATATAGTAGCGCACCTTCATGTTTGTGTATGTATGTTTCTCCTGCCTACTTCCTAAGTTCCGGAGAAAGACATGGGTTATATAAGAGACCTGATCCATTCTTATATAGGAATGGAAATGATTGTCTTATTCTATACCTGCGTATTTCTCTGTGGGCTGGCGATTGGGTGCCTGATAGGCGGGGGCAGGGGATCTAACTGTTGTCTGTCCAGCGCTGTGATTCCCCTTGGTTTGAGTACTGACAATTCTGCCAGCGCTAGCCTCACCTATCTGGTTTGTGAGTATCATGTATACCTCGAGGCAAAATTTGTATCGTTACATTGTTGTGTAATGTTCTGTGCATCTACTGTGGGAAATCAGGGTATTTACCCGACCACATATAGTAGCGCACCTTCATGTTTGTGTATGTATGTTTCTCCTGCCTACTTCCTAAGTTCCGGAGAAAGACATGGGTTATATAAGAGACCTGATCCATTCTTATATAGGAATGGAAATGATTGTCTTATTCTATACCTGCGTATTTCTCTGTGGGCTGGCGATTGGGTGCCTGATAGGCGGGGGCAGGGGATCTAACTGTTGTCTGTCCAGCGCTGTGATTCCCCTTGGTTTGAGTACTGACAATTCTGCCAGCGCTAGCCTCACCTATCTGGTTTGTGAGGACGATATTTATCGCTGTCCCTATGCTTCTGATAATGATACGTTCCCTACGAGCAAGTGCCAGGACCGGCCCTTATCTGGAAGCGTCTCCGGGCATGGAAGATAGTGCTGGAAATGATGATCTCCTCTTGATATCGAAGTGTGGTAATGATGGCCCATTGATAGCCAAATATTTGTTTGCCAAACACTCGACTTTCCCTGGACAATGTGTGTCAGAATTATGAAACTTCACGTAACGCACTATTCGTCGCTATATCTTTGGCGACTCCCTGATGGCTAAATCTCTTTTTCCAGGGACCTCGCTACCTATGGTACTGATTAAAGAAAAAATTGCTTATTGTGATATGAAGGCTATATTACTGATTAGGAGATAGATGAACCATTTTAGTTCAAGGGTGGTGCCAGGATAGCTTGGCGCCTTAGGCGCCAAGCTACTCTGGCACCACCCTTGAACTATCAAATTAATTTCAACCAGTTGTGTATCAGAATGAAATGGGTAAGCAATATGTGTCAATTTGTAAGTGACGGTTCCTTCATATTAATGTTTTGCTCTTTGTGGTTTCTATTGTAGAAATCAAGCTATTCCAGCTGATGAAAGCAGAATAGTTTTTAAGAATGTCAGCAAGTTTGAAGACCAGTCTAATGATGAAAACTTCTACGTTGTTTCGCTGTTTAAGCCATCAATATACAGTTCATTTGTTAGTTGCCCTCCATCTTCATGGGGCAGAGAAGCATCGGTCATAAAATATGCACCCAACACAAAAAGTACCAAGTTTGCGCGGATGAATATTTAGGACTTCTTGCATTACAAGCCACAATTTAATTCCCACGTAACAATCTCATTTAATTTATCTCGCGTTCATCTGATTTGAGTACGCGAAGGCTTATTCAAATCTGATTTCAAGAGCTGGAGGTTCTTCCCTATTGTTGTTTGTTATTTATTTATTCCCTAGTGTTGTTTGTTTTGAAGTGTTCACAAACATTGTCATGCACAAAGATGACAGTGACACGCACGCTGAGCAGTTATTTCAGCCAAAACCCAGTCATCTGCAAGAGACAAAGATTCTCATGTGCCCCGGCAGAATCCAGGGCCTCATGAGAATCATGCCTCTTGCTGGCAGAGATTTGGCTTGAGGGAAATATTTCATTGTCAAAGAAAATATCCGGACGCTGATGAGTTTACCGGTGAAGTACATTTCGATAATATTTCCGATGCTAACTCTTCGTTCTCACTCCAAGAAACACAGATTCTTATGTATCTCTGCAGCTGCAGAGGGTCACGCGAATCCATGCGTATCAGTAACTGATCGAGATCGAGATCTGTTTAGCGTTTCAGTTTGCAGGCTGGAGTGCCTTCCCCTTACGTCAGCAGCAAAATATTGCCTCTGTCCTCGAGTACCTTCTTTTTTCCAAATTACTTGGACAAAATGCCTGTTGCCGGTCTACCGCCAACACTGGAAGCCACACTAGAGGCCCTGCTGCAAAATAGCCACCTAACATCGTGGAAAGTGGCCGGGGAAAACAACACTACGGTCGTCGTGTTGAGACTGACGACCGGCCAGCCACCTGACAACATGGCTCCTACACACCGACCCGCTAACAGCTACTACAGGAAAAAGTCGCCCAGTCAGCTTCGCCGTGACAGACAAAGGGCGGAGGAAAGGAGGAGAGGACAACAAGAGACCGAGGCAAGTGAAAACGAACATGATCATTTGCATTCTTTATTTATGGCAACACCATCAACTGAAACAATAACAGGTGAAACCGACACGCCACAACACGTCAACTACACGCCAGCAGATCGCTCAGTGAGTTCACGTGCATCATGCCGCTTACTGCCTGGTGACGGTGTGTTGGGTACAGCTACCGTGCCGGAAAATCCGTGCAGTATTGACCTTCCAGCAGGTGCAAGTGCACCCCAGAACAGTACAGTACCCGATCCGTGTGGCAGTAAGACTGACAGTGTCATAATGAACGCAATGGCAGAAGGCTATAATATTAACATTATCATGGACTATATTGCAACATTGACAGATGTGCCCTTACAAAGGAAAATCAGAGACAAACGAAGAAATCGTGAGTTCCACAGAGTCGTTCTCAATCCCGATGACAGCAAAGGAGATGCTATATGTGAGACGGACGACTTTGTGTTCCACTTTGACTGGTCATCAGACAACAGGAAACCTTTCTACTGGCTGGTGAAGCGTGTCCCTGATCTCCTGACCCAGGAGGAACGGGTCATTCTACACAATCTAGATCACTGGCCCAATGCTGACAGGGAGAAACTGATCGAACAGCTGACTGGCGGACTGCAGTCCATGCGCACTATTGTGGACGTGTCCATGTGTTTCCTAGGGTGACTGACAGTGCTTCACGGTCTATTTCGTCAATCGGACATTGTCGCCTTGCGGCGTAGAGTCGAACTATAAAAGAACTGATTTGGCATACCATTTCGGGTCTGACTGGTTTCCAGTCAAATTTGATGATGTCCATTTATGGTAATATTTTGAAGTCCGGGTTTGTAACCCCCATATCCCCCCCCCCCCCCCCCCTTGCATAAGGGCTGTTAGCCTACTGCAATAAACTTCTGTTCTGTTCTGTTCTGTTCTGTTTCAGTTTGCATTGCTCCAATTCGTGGTCTAATGATAAACTAATGATAAACCCGTCTTCATGCGTCAGAATCCTTCACACACACACACACACACACACACACACACGCACACGCACACGCGCACACACACACACACATATACACATACACGCACACACACACACACACACACACACACACACACACACACACACACACGCACGCACACACACACACACACACACACACACACACACACACACACACACCGGCACACACACCCCACATCGGTTGCATCTTTTCGGTGATTGATGACTGTAACTCTGTGTCTAGTGTTTGGTACCTTAAGCTAGTGCAAACTGATTCGGTATTCATCATGCGAAGCGGATAGAAGGAGGCAAATAGTGTGTGACTCACACTGGTTGTCTCCCTCGATTCGCTGCCGCTGATAAGCGGCAATGAATCGAGGGAGACAACCAGTGTAGATCAGTAGGAGGTACGGCTCATGATAGCACTGTATTGTTGCAGAGACGAAGAAGAGGTGTTGACACTAAGACGATTAGGAAACGGGGCGTTGCTGATGAGGTTGGAGGACGTGAAGCGTGCACGATGTTAGTACTGTATTGTTAGGGGCACTGTTGGCCTTGTGTGGTTTTGTCATCGTTTGCATCGAGAAGTATTTTTATTTTAATATAGCTAAGAAGGGCGTATGTGTGGATATGTACCTGTGTGCCGCTTTGAAAGGTTAAATCACCTTTAAATTAAAAGGTTTAGGAGACAAAAACTGCACTGTCCAAATTAAATGTGTAGGCTTTAGCCTAAACAGTTCCACTGCACCTGTGTGAACGTGCCTTTCCACTAGTGCCCCTGGCGATTAAAATCTGAAATCCTATCAAATCCTATCCTATACAATCTTAATTCTATCGAAAACGTTCTTTACAAAAACACCCATTAGTTGTTTAGATTTTGTCATCGAATACAACTGGACTGACACACGTGTCAAGATCCTTACAAAATCTCATCTCTTCACGCTTTCCGTCAAGAGTGAGAGTCGAAAGAGCATGTTTGTTTATTAATACGCATTGTACTAGTGTCAACACATGCTCAAGATGTGTGCTGATCTGTGATTTTGGACCGTACGGCCGACGGCCGTAAGTGCCAAATCAGAGACCGGCACACAAATGCTGACACTCCGGGGAGCTGCTCTCAGGACCTTCAGTGCAGTTGCCTGCCGCTTGACATCTTCAAATCAAACTTCTTGTTTTCTTGAATGTCACATACGCTATAGCTTGATTTGAATAAATAAACAGTATCAATCTCGCTATACTTACCCTCTTAGTCTTATTCTTGATTTTTTGGGTCGTCTGGCTGCGTTCCTTTGTCCGATCGTCTGGATACAAAAACGCGCTGGCGCCTGGTTGTCTCATTTCACGGAACGTCGCGACAGTAGATAGTTGTGCTAATGTTCAGACTCTGTTTTTTCTTGAGATGTTTCCATTTCTATTTCTAAGTTCATATTCTGCTCTGAATATTAATTTCCAAAGATGATAGTGCTTCATAGTGATATTATCGCAAACCTCGGCGTCAATCAAGCGGAACATTCACGGCAATTATTTCGCGCGCCAGGTAAAAATTGTGCAGAATCAGTTAGCGACAATCTTCGTCTAAACATTCGTCTCGCCGTATGTCTGGGTTACAGTCTGCACAGGCCCTCTCCAAATTTAAGCATCGTCTTTTAAGCTCATCTTCAAATCATTTTTCTCAGATTATGAGACATTATTATATTATAACATGCTGCTGACATATTCGATCTGCCTATCAGTGCAGAATAAGTCGAACGGTCTACCAGATGGAAACGATTTCTTCAGAGTTCACTCATTTCAGATTTTGTGATAGGATGGATTCATTTACAAGTTGGATAGGCCCAGTCCTAATTGGCTGCACAGTCAGCTTTTTACTGCTGATGCTTATTTGCACTGTATCAAGTATCAGTTTTACATATCTCATTCTGCCCGCGACACACCACAGCAAGATATGGCTCGACAATGATAGTTCAAGGGTGGTTGCAAAATAATTTGGCGCCTATAGGCACGGAGCTATTCTGCCACCACCCTTGAACTATCATGGTCTCCTGAATTGTAATGCGGTCCTCAGAGGATAATTCCAAAATGTGGGTATTTTGTACCTTGGGCACAATGAGTTATTTATTCAACTATAATATGTTTGCTGTTTTTGGGACCATACGACTGTATTGAAACTGTCGTCAAACCAAAATTTTTTTATAATGAACCGCTTTTATTGAAAGCCAAGAGTTATTCTTCCAATTCAACCAATTCAAGTTTTTACTCCAGGTTTTTTTGTTGTTGTTTTTTTTAGGTGTTTTATAAAAAAAAGTATTTAATTAGCATTTTATCCATTGTAGGCCATTTTCATTCTTAAGGTTTTCAACAAGTAATAGTTTATGTTTTGTAAATCATCATGATCCATGTAGTTCTTCCGGCACTGATATCATGGTGTAGTGTTTGTTATGTTGCAGGACAACTGAAGGTCGCAGCGTACATGAACACCGGTCTGCTGACCGTTCACGGTGAGTCTTTTTGTTGTTTTTTTTCATTTAATGATATATTTCTGAATGGCTTGATTATTGAATTTATGTGTGCTTGCCTGTGATTTCGGACTAATTTTACAGACCTGTACGCTAAATGACGTGGGCCTTTTTTCGTCCAATAACTTGAAAAGGAGAGTTCTCACAAAATTAAAGAAAAAAAAAATTCGTATGCCAAATGCAGAAATGTTCGACTTAAACTGAATTTAGCTCTTTGATATCGGACGATTTCTGAACATTTTTCTACCTACAGATAGGATAGTGTTCAGAAACTGTCTAATTTAGATGAATCGTCATACTTATCATCGTCGCTTATTTTTCAGTGATCCAGGGAAGGCAGTTCTCTTCAGGGTGGAAACCACTGTGCGATTCTTTCATCAAGGTAAAGCCTTATTTTTTTTTTTTTCCGAGAATACAAATGTATCGTCGCATTTGCCGGTTGTAAATTCGGACTTTTAAAGCTTCAGAATTGTGATTTTCTTTATGTCGGTTAAAGAAGAATGTCTAGCCATTTTTAAACTTTCCCAAAATCTAATCATCACTTGCTCGACCGTGAGTTTGATTCACCGTGCTATCACTTTGACCTTCCTTTAACCTTGACTTTGATGTTTTCTTTCAGATTTCTGTCATCCCGGAGGACAGGGGCCGTAAGATGCGCCTGAGGACCAAGTTGGTTACCGATTCCAACAACCCAGTGTATGACGAGAAATTCTCTCTGTAAGTACTTGTGCCTTTTCTGTGTGTTGTGCAGCACACGTTTCTCTCATTGTTTTGATGTATTGTGCGCCAGGGCTCAGTTGCACGAGTGACCCTGGTGCTACGTAAGCCACAAAGCAAGGTGCTTCGCGATAGCACCTTGCATATTGGCTTACGCAGCACTAAGCTCACTCGTGCAACTCAGCCCCGCCGTAGCGGATCCTATTGTCTAGCGGCTAGCGTAGCACTAAGCTCACTCATGCAACTCAGCCCCGCCGTAGCAGATCCTATTGTCTAGTGGCTAGCGTAGCACTAAGCTCACTCATGCAACTGAACTCAGAGCACAAAAATTACGTTTTTTTTTTCAAAAATTAACGTCTGCTGTGTACTTGGATCGTTTACAACTCCTGCCTGATTAGTTTTGCACCTTTTCCCGAGGAGTACCAATACCCTTATTTATTTTTTTTCTAAAATAACTTTACATTTCGGAAAATGTCCCAATTAGGACGCACGTGAGCCCCATTTTCTCGTCTCTTGTCATTTCGTGGCTTGTTAAAGCAGCAAAATGGACAGGTTTCAAAAGTTACCCCACAGATTGTTTGAAGAGGAAACTGTCAACTCGAATAGTGTCTCCAGTACTGACGGAAGTTGGTTTCATGCGTGAGTGTTGTCAATCGTAACAACGCAGCGTGATCGGCAAAATCTGTATCGGTATGAACGTTCAAATGTATATCTGGTGAAGAAATTAGTTGACATCTCAGTGGGGTTCTGTACATATATGCGTGCTGGTCTGTGATTTGGAACCTTAAGGCTTCAAGCTGTAAGGTCCCAAATCACAGATCAGCACGATCTGCAGGTCGCAGCAGGGTCCATTACATGGCGAAGTTTAAGAAGCAAATTTTCGCGAAGCCAAGTGGTGGAGACTCACGCCAGAGGCCAGTCCGAAGAGCTCCTCAAGAAGGATAAACCAGTACTCCTCGCTTGACTCAGGCATATACTAGAATCAGACCACGGATACTTAAGCAGTTTAGAGACGTAGATGTGGAGGCCTCTTCAGGTAAGAGGCGCGGATTCTCACGAGCCCCTCGCATGCTGCATGGGCTCATGTACATCTTTGCCTCTTTGCAGAAGTTAGGAGGTTGATAATAATTAATCAGGACTAAATGGCGAGAGGCCACGAGGCTAACCACGCTTACCCACCCCCTTCAGTTCTTTGACCGGAGTCCATTTTCCGAGATTTTGTCGGGAAGGAGTGGTTGACACATTACTAAGTAATTCGCAGCTGGCCGTCTGCAAGAAGCCTAGACCCTCATGAGCCCATACATTGCAAGGTCTCATGAGGATCTCTGCATCCTTTCCGCAGCCTTATTTACATCTATGTTGTTTTTTTTTTCAAAAAGTGTTGAACCTCTGGTCTCAATGGGGTTCTGTACATTTATGCGTGCTGGTCTGTGATTTGGGACCTTAAAGTTTTAAGCCGTAAGACCCCAAATCACAGACCACCACGATCTTCAGATCTCATGATGGTCCATTACCTGGCGAAGTTTAAGAAGCAAATTTTCGCGAAGCCAGAGGCCAGTCCCAAGAGATCCTCCAGAAGGATAAACCAGTACTCCTCGCTTGCCTCAGGCAGATACTAGAATCAGACCACGGATACTTTCTCAGTTCATTCAGTGGGGACGTAGATGTGGAGGCCTCTTCAGGTAAGAGGCACGGATTCTCACGAGCCCCTCGCATGCTGCATGGGCGCATGTGCATCTTTGCCTCTTTGTAGAAGTTAGGAGGTTGATAATAATTAATCAGGACTAAATGGCGAGAGGCCACGAGGCTAACCACGCTTACCCACCCCCTTTAGTTCTTTGACGGGAGTTCATTCTCCGAGATTTTGTCGGGAAGGAGTGGTTGACACAATGCTCAGTAATTCGCAGCTGGTCGTCTGCAAGAAGCCTAGATCCTCATGGGTCTCTTGTTTGCAGGGGCTCATGAGGATCTCCGCCTTTTGCCGCAGCCTCATTTACATCTATGTTTTTCAAAAAGTGTTGAACTCCTGGTCAACTTTTCGGTCGAATTTTTCTTGTTGTGCGATAGTAAGGAAGTGAGCAGCAATTTTGTCACTATCATCACTAACGGAAAGGGCGATCAGACAAATTACCCACTCGACCGAGTTGTCTGCCGGTGACGGTTGAGTGACCTCCCCTAAGGAAACAAACTCCTTGTCTGCCGAGGTGCTGCACAGTAGCGACATTATTGCTCTAGTTTTGTCGCAGCCAGCGTTAGGCGCGCGGCGCTCTAAGGGCAGGACCGTAGAGGGTCGGTTACAATTGCATTTTAGATAATTTTGTACATATGTTTACTTACTTACTTACTTACGCCTGTCACCCCTACCCGGGTATAGGCCGTCGACGAGAGACCTCCAGCAACTCCTGTCCTGTGCTTCTCCTTCGATTCTACTCCAGGTGTTCCCAGTCTCTTGATGTCTGCTTGGAGGTCTCGACGCCAGGAGATTTTCGGCCTACCTCTTTTCCTCTTTCCCTGTGGGGTTCCATGACAATGCCTGCCTAGTGATACTGGAAGCTGGCTTTCTCAGACTGTGACCGATCCATCCCCATCTTCTTCGCCCAATTTCATTCTCTGCTGTTATCTGTTCTCTCCCAGAGTCTGACGTTGCTGATCTTCTCTGGCCAGTGGATTTTCAAAATTCTTCTAAGGCAACTGTTCATGAAGGTCTGTACTCTGTTGACTGTGGTTTTTGTCATTCTCCAAGTCTCTGCTCCATATAAGAGAACTGCTTTTACATTGGAGTTGAAAATCCGGACTTCGGTGTGTTGTGACAGCTCTCTGGAGCTCCACACCTTTTTCAACTGGAGAAAGGCTGCTCTGGCTTTACCGATTCTTGCTCTGACATCTGCATCAGTGCCGCCTTTTTTGTCTATGATGCTCCCGAGATAGGTGAAGGACTCCACCTCCTCCAACGGGGTGCCAGCAAGCAAGACTGGTTCTTCCCTGGATGCGTTCAGCCTCATTGTCTTTGTTTTCTGTTTGTGAATGGAGAGGCCCACTTGGGACGAGATGTCAGCAAGCCTCGTGGTCTTGTCCTGCATTTGTTGATGAGTGTGGGACAGTAATGCCAAGTCATCTGCAAAATGGAGGTCGTCAAGCTGTGTCCACAGTGTCCACTGTATTCCACTTCGTCTGTGATCTGTGGTCATCTTCATGACCCAGTCTATGGCCAGTAGGAAGAGGAACGGAGACAGCAGACACCCCTGCCTGACACCGGTTCTGACCTGGAGCTCCCTGGTGAACTGCCCTTCGTGGATCACGCGACATGTCATGCCATCGTAGCTGCTCTTGATCAGGCGGACGAGCTTTGTGGGTACACCGTAGTGTCGTAGGAGTTTCCACAAGAGTCTCTCGGTCCACACTGTCAAATGCTTTCTCATAATCCACAAAGTTGACGTACAGCGGTGAGCTCCACTCCAGAGACTGTTCCACGATGATGCGGAGAGTGGCGATCTGGTCGATCTGTCACTATCATCACTAACGGAAAGGGCGATCAGACAAATTACCCACTCGACCGAGTTGTCTGCCGGTGACGGTTGAGTGACCTCCCCTAAGGAAACAAAATCCTTGTCTGCCGAGGTGCTGCACAGTAGCGACATTATTGCTCTAGTTTTGTCGCAGCCAGCGTTAGGCGCGCGGCGCTCTAAGGGCAGGACCGTAGAGGGTCGGTTACAATTGCATTTTAGATAATTTTGTACATATGTTTAGGGAGACGTAAATCTGAACTGTCAAAAGCAAATCTCACTTCCAGGCAAAGTCTACATATTTAAGTTTGTTTTATATTTTTTTCTGCACGTTTGAATATTTTGTTTTTACTCTGAAAACGTGCCATTTAACTCATCATCATCAACTCGTCATTCATCCCGACGGCCATATTTCCCAAATTTTGGAGGCGTCATCTAATGACTATGCACCAGTTGAAGGAGATGTATCGAACATGACAATTCAAGGGCAGTGCCAGGTTAGCTTGGCGCCTGTCAGGCGCCAAGCTAATCTGGCACTACCTTGAATTATCATGGTCGATCCACCTCCTGCTGTAGGGCATCGGGGCTGAATGGGTTAAAGTCTGGAGTAGTCATTGGCCTGTGGCGGAACCAGAAGCTGAGTTGACCCTCCTCTTCACCCGTAGCAACATTTCTTTCGATGGAACAATTTCTTTAGCTGTTACACATTTAACTTCTGAACTACCCTTACTGACCCGGCTGACACTCCTAGCCGTATATTTAGATTACCCTTGCTTTAAAACGATTTGTTTCGCCTCTTAATACACGTTGATGTAAATGTCGGAGCTTTTTCGACGGGAGGTATAACTTGTTGCTTGCGAGAGACATGGAAGCAAAGCTCATGAAGATCCATACCTCTGGCAGATGGGTCTGTAAATGTTCCCCCCTGTACGCCCCACCGCAGATTTGCTGTAGATAGAGCCCCTGCTTCCACCCCGCCTATTGCCCGCCCCCATTGCTTCATGATCACTACTGTACAAACGCAAGTTGTAATTACTGAAAGGCTGTAAAGCTGTCACGCTGATAGTGATAGAGGCCTATCGTACATTGTCGACGCATTAGATATTTGTCTTGCAGAAACACTCTTTGCATTGGGTTCACACTGGTTGTCTCCCGCTGATTCGATACTGCTTGCTGTAGCAGTAGCAAATCGCGGGAGGCAACCAGTGTGATTACGGTTAGGACCTCGCGCTGACAATTTATTTTGTAAAGGCTAGTTTATTAAAAAAAAATAACAATGAGGTTAGCTGCATATTGTACCGCTTGTTTTGATCGTCCATTTATTTTTGCCATGTACGACTGCCACAGTGCAACAACACAGTTCAATAAGTGTTACACTGGTATCGTACACGTGACACTATAGTTATGTACGCTGGCACTCCAAGTGTCACAGTTCCATTGTAGTTCAATTGGTAACGATTGTACGTCAATAACTTGATGCCAATGATGTCATTCGAGTGTTTTCTATGCCATAGTATTCATCTTTCTCATGAAATTATAATGTGTAGCGCTAGAAGATGTCTCAGTGACTGAGGTGCCCCTTTATTACATCCAACATATTATTATGAGGAATTGTCATTATTGTCGCTGACTGTGCATCAGCATTTGTATTGTCGTAAGTACAGCGCTTTCTTCTGGACTAACTTTTAATCTAGTCAGCTGCATCTGAGATAATTCTGTGTCAAGAGCTCTCGAATAATGAGCAGTTGGGGTGTTGCAGGAGGCATATAACCTTTTACAAGAAACAGCTCACATTATTTTCCGCTATTGTGTTTTTACTGTCGTCCAAAGGGTATAAAATAAACCCAAAAATGCAGCATTTCTCTCAAACGCTCGGTTAAAGTCAGATGCTGTCATAATCCTGTGACGTGGCGCGTGTAGATCATGATGTCGTTTATCCCTCTCCTCCGTCGCTTAACCACTGCACGTCACTATCAATCCATCAGCGACTTAGTCCGGATTAATGCAATAGTACCACAAACCTCCCTCTTCCTACTGGCCATAGACTGGGTCATGAAGATGACCACAGAGCACAGACGAAGTGGAATACAGTGGACACTGTGGACACAGCTTGACGACCTCGATTTTGCAGACGACTTGGCATTACTGTCCCACACTCATCAACAAATGCAGGACAAGACCACGAGGCTTGCTGACATCTCGTCCCAAGTGGGCCTCACCATTCACAAACAGAAAACAAAGACAAGGAGGCTGAACGCAATCAGGGAGAAACCAGTCTTGCTTGCTGGCACCCCGTTGGAGGAGGTGGAGTCCTTCACCTATCTCGGGAGCATCATAGACAAAAAAGGCGGCACTGATGCAGATGTCAGAGCACGAATCGGTAAAGCCAGAGCAGCCTTTCTCCAGTTGAAAAAAAGTGTGGAGTTCCAGAGAGCTGTCACAACACACCAAAGTCCGGATTTTCAACTCCAATGTAAAAGCAGTTCTCCTATATGGAGCAGAGACTTGGAGATTGACAAAAACCACAGTCAACAGAGTACAGACCTTCATGAACAGTTGCCTTAGAAGAATTTTGAAAATCCACTGGCCAGAGAAGATCAGCAACGTCAGACTCTGGGAGAGAACAGAGCAGATAACAGCAGAGAATGAAATTGGGCGAAGAAGATGGGGATGGATCGGTCACAGTCTGAGAAAGCCAGCTTCCAGTATCACTAGGCAGGCATTGTCATGGAACCCCCAGGGAAAGAGGAAAAGAGGTAGGCCGAGAAACTCCTGGCGTCGAGACCTCCAAGCAGACATCAAGAGACTGGGAACCACCTGGAGTAGAATCGAAGGAGAAGCACAGGACAGGAGTTGCTGGAGGTCTCTCGTCGACGGCCTATACCCGGGTAGGGGTGACAGGCGTAAGTAAGTAAGTAAGTACCACAGACCTCGGTCCATCCTTAGCCCCTCCCCCTCCCCACCCCCAACTCTATATTTCAACTAAACTGCAAGAGGTATATATTCACATGAGCCCCTGCACCTGCAAGGGCTCATGTGAATGTATACCTCTTGTTCATGTGACTTTATGTCAGTCCATCATAGACTTTTCCGGATTAATTAAATAATAGTAACACAACATTACTTTAAAACCCTTCAACCTCCTCTATGCCATCAGCAGGGGCTTATGTGAATCTATGCCTCTTGCTCGTTAGAATGTATACCCGTTTAGTGATGATCCTTCTCAGACTGAGGAAGTTCAAGTTGTCAGTATTTGCACCAGTGCTCTAGCTAGAGTTTGCTGATCCCTGAAATCTGGAGTTACTGACGAAACTGAACACACGTGTGCATGAAGCTGAATGCACCAGAACTGCCATGATTTCGCCCCCCAAAAAGTCCATTTTATGAAAAGCGAGATTTTCAGTGTAATGCATTGAAAATCGCGCTTTTCACAAAAATGGACATGCAATATACAATTCATCTATATTTTAACCACCAATTTGCGCTCTACTTGCAGGGAGCTTCAACACAATGATGAGAACAAGCGACTTCTCATCTCCGTTTGGCACAAGGACCAAAACTCGGGGTCAGTTTGTTTTCCTTTGTTTATTTTTGTTTTCTTTTGATGTTATTGTCACAGCATGCATTCATTTGTCGAGTTCAAGTGTATTTCTTATGTATATGCTGGGTTGTGATTTTGCACTTGCAGTTTGTAACAAAGGCCATATGCTTTTCATGTATGCCTTTTTTAATTTCACTTAAACTGTAACCAATTTTGTTTTCCAACGATACGGTGGTATTTATGTTGTGAAACATCGTCTAAATCGGGCACATGGCAGCAGTTGAGAGAGCAGCTTCAGCTAACCGACTTTGGCAAAAACTGTGGGATTTCTTCAAGAATGAGCGCTTTTGGCGTTCCCCAGCTGTCGCAGGACCGATAACTCTCCGATAGGTGGCGTTCCACCAAGAGGCCTAAAGTCACCATCTTGTTTTAACTTCTATGTTACTACTAGTACTACTACAGTCGAGTTTACTTATTATAATTTCACTATCATCGCAAAGAACCGCCTTGTTTCGAACGATGGCTAGTGCGTATGGAAGTATGTCTCTCAACGTTGAAAGCAGAGCTACGGCAACGGAACGCTCGAGTAGCGGGTAGGAAAGCAGAACTGGTGGAGAGGAGATTGTCTCTGTTATTAAGATTACTGAACTAGTACTAGTCAGCTTTTATTTCCCCAAGTTTTAGGGCAGTGGTTTCTTTCTTTTTCTTTTTTCTTTTTTTTCTTTTTTTTTTTTTTTTTTTTTTTTTTTTGGGGGGGGGGGGGGGGGAGATGCAATATATTACTAAACTAGAGATCAACAAGAATATTCCGGTTCAAAGAAAAACAGAAGATAGTGGTAGAAAACCCTTTAAAATAGAAACAAATAACAACGTTTCGGATCAAAGATCCTTCCTCAGGTGACATGGAAACAAACGTAGAACAGAAAAGAACACGACAGAAAGAATAGACGTCATCCTGTATAGAGAGAATTTAGAATGACGTAAAAAAAAAAAAAAAAAAAAAAAAAAAAAAAAAAAAAAAAAAAAAAACAACCACACACACACGTACAAGTAATGACGCAAATACACATGCACAAAACACGTAGCACAAAACTTACGTCTATATACATACACGTCACTGCATACATTCGCATTCACTCGTGCCTGCTGCAGCTCGCGCACATGCACACACACACACACACACACACACACACACACACACACACACACACACACACACATACACACACACACTCAAAGGTAGCATCCAGTATCAACAGTGAGGTCAAGTCTGGCACCAACTACCCATCAGGCCGAGCATACATCCCTAGGGGCGAATGTTCAAGCCGCGCGGATGGTAAGTGCCAAGCCTGTCCGCGAAAAAGGATTCTGTCATTTTGCGGCGGATGAAGTGGGATGTATTTTGCCAAAGGATGCGTATGCTGAAATGTGTGAGGCTATGAGGAGGTTCGTTGAAATGACGTCCAACCTGGTTGTTGTATCCGAGGCGGATCGAACGAACATGTTCCTCGCAGCGTTCAGGGAGTGTACGGTATGTCTCCCCCACATACAACATCTTTGGGCAGTGAGAACATGAGATGATCCCACTTCATCCGCCGCAAAATGACAGAATCCTTTTTCGCGGACAGGCTTGGCACTTACCATCCGCGCGGCTTGAACATTCGCCCCTAGGGATGTATGCTCGGCCTGATGGGTAGTTGGTGCCAGACTTGACCTCACTGTTGATACTGGATGCTACCTTTGAGTGTGTGTGTATGTGTGTGTGTGTGTGTGTGTGTGTGTGTGTGTGTGTGTGTGTGTGTGTGTGTGTGCATGTGCGCGAGCTGCAGCAGGCACGAGTGAATGCGAATGTATGCAGTGACGTGTATGTATATAGACGTAAGTTTTGTGCTACGTGTTTTGTGCATGTGTATTTGCGTCATTATTTGTACGTGTGTGTGTGGTTTTTTTTTTTTTTTTACGTCATTCTAAATTCTCTCTATACAGGATGACGTCTATTCTTTCTGTCGTGTTCTTTTCTGTTCTACGTTTGTTTCCATGTCACCTGAGGAAGGATCTTTGATCCGAAACGTTGTTATTTGTTTCTATTTTAAAGGGTTTTCTACCACTATCTTCTGTTTTTCTTTCACGTGAAACCCTAGCGGCAACAGTTTTACTAAATATTCCGGTTCGTCAGTGATTTACATGTATCGGCAGATCTATCGTTTTTTCTTCACTTAGTTTTAATGCTTTGGGCGGCGGGTAGTTCTTTTCCTCGAAAACCAACGAAAACCCCCAAAAAGTAAAAGAAAAAAACAACAACAAACAACCGAAATTTTCCTCGAAAAATCAACGAAAAAAACACAAACACTAACGAAATCCAACTAAAATCCCCGAAGAGACAAAAACAACCGAAATCGTCTTTTTCTCGTGGGGTGTTTCGTTAGTTTTTGTTGCTTTCCGGGGTGTTTTCGAGGAAAAGAAGTACCGTGGGCGATTGACCGCATGCATTTTGCTTAATTATGTATTTTCCATCACATATAATATACTGTAGCGGACACAAGCTGCAGTACTATATAACTTGTGAGCAGAGAGTGCATTTGAAGTAAATGATGAAAGCCCTTCATCAAATTACAATTAGTCAGCCTGCAATTAGTACTAATATTTTAATAGCACTGGTTTTGGATTATATTATAATCTGATATTATAATAATAATTTAATATTATTAACATTATAATAATTTAACCCAAGAAATAAATCTTTCTCAAAACATTGTCCATAATTGTAAAAGATATTATTAATATATTTCTGATTCCTGATTCTGAAATGGTACCTGCTGAAAGCAAACCGAGTAAAAAAAAAAAAAAAGTCAGATTATCAGCTATATTATTATAACTATTACTACTGCAACCATACAGAAAGCATTTAAATAAAGGTAATGTGGAAAGCGAACACTGCTCCGCATTGTACATGGTTGACAGGACCTCAAAAGGAAGAAATCTTAATCTTCATTTGCACTGTATGATCGCTCAAAGAAATGCGAGCACAAGTTCCAATAAATAGTAGAGACTATTGTATGTATTTTTTCCAATATTGCGACCTAATGAGACTAGAATGAGTGGGGTACTGTAATGTAGTATTCAAAGTGTGTTGTAAAAAAACAAGAATGCTTATAATATGACCAGTTACTGTCTATAACTAGCTGAACCACATAAATAATAATAATAATTACTGTCTTTATAATGCGCTTATCTTATAATAATTATAACTCTAAGCGCGCACTCACAACTCACGCACGCACGTGCACGCTTTTAACAATGACACATATAACAAAGACGTAAAATTACACATACTCACACATACTCATACCACAAACAGACAACATCAAACACACTGACAGGCAATATTAATTTTAAGTAATCAGTCTCAACACAAATTATGTGGATGCGTGAGCAGATCTTAGGTAATGATAGCAGCATTTGTTCACCATTGCCACGATTGTGCAAAGCAGTTTCTTAGATATGCAGACTGTAAACTTGGTATGGATAACGAGAAACAGAAAGTAGCGGATATCCTCTTGGTGGAACGCCACCTATCAAAAATTCAAGGGAGATAATAATTGAAAATAACCGCTCATTAAAGATCGTCGGAACTTCATATTGTGACTCTGAATTCAGACCCCTGCTTTCCCACGCTGCTTAGGGTTGTTAGGGCCTGGTGACACATGACATTCTGCGACTTATGCTAGTCTAGCTGTGTTTGCTGGGGTCCTGCTGTGATTCTCAGAAGCATGTGTGATGGAGCGAGGGGTGAGGGGATGTTGCAGGGCGTGCCAGCGTTGGTAATGGAGGGAGTCAAACACGTGTACACTTTGCCTGTTTAATTACTACTATCTATACCAAAAACAATGTAGAGACTAATTCAGGGGTCAGTCTTTCACAAATTCAGTCTATCATTGTTGAAACAACCTCAGTCACAAAAGTCTAACAAAGGATGCAGGTTTACATTGTCACGGCATACAAAAGCTAGACCAGCTGAGGGAAGAAATGACCACTGAGTTCAGTTCAAAATGACCACACACCTCTGACTGGACAAAGAGGCTGAACACTTGGCTACTAATTAAATGTGGAAAATATCTGATTGGTTAATTAAAACTAGCAGTGTTGCAGCACCCTCTTAATTGGTCACTTAGAAAGGGCAAGGGGCAGACAACTACGCAGCAAGAGTTATCCACCTTGCATAGGAGTGCAGAGTTACCTACCCTGACAGGCACTATGCAAGGCAGATGGTGACAGGTGAAACATTAGCCGGATTAAACTCAACTTTAGGGTAGACGAAAGATGAGAAGAATGAAGGGGCTAGGTGAAGTTGAGTGGCAAAGAAGTAACAACAGATGGTAACACGGGGAAGGGGAAGGGCGGGGGGGGGGGGGGGGGGGGGGGGTTGGTTCACTTGAAGAAAAAAAGCAAACCAGAGCAGAAAATTTAAAATATAAAAATCATACATTAGCTAATAATACATATGCAACACCCGCTTGGCAACACATGTCGTGGCAAATGCCGGTGATCTTTTGTCTACTTGACACCACACTGTCGGCTCGGAGGAGGCTTACGTGAACCACGTCATTGTCAATGGCCGCAAGAGTTAATCGCTAACTGAACAGTAAATAACAAAGAAGCCTAGAACAATTGGTAGTAGGAGTTCCGCGCTAAATGATCGGCCAACAATCTCATTATATCTCATTAGCTGCCAATGCCAATAGTTCGGAGGCTTCACCTCGCTGGAAGTTAACACTTGCGCAATTGATTAGCACCGTATATAGTCCACACTTTGCGCAGCTGATTAACGATGACTCTAGGTAATAACTTTTGTTAGCGCTATCTGAGTATGACATTCTTGAGTAAAATTGCAACCCATCTTCAAGAGACAAATCATCATGAGCCCCAGCGAATGCGGGAGCTAATGAGGATCTATGTCTCTTGCTGACACATTTATAGGCTTGGGGGGTGGGGGGGGGGGGTGGAGGGGGGGGGGTGGAGGGGGGGGGGTGTCAATGCGCGTCGCCGTCGTACGTAATACAAAAGGGTGACCTACTCGAGAAAAACAGTTTGCACAAGGTCAAGTCAGAGGTCGCATTCTTCTGTTTTAGTCGAACATTCTCGTCACTTGGTCGGAGACCTTGCAAGAAAGATGAGAACTTTGAAATTTCAAAGTTCTCACCATCTCAGCTCTAAACTTCGACAATTGTCACACAACACGTTTTCGCGACTATTCTGAAAATTTTCGCAGACTTCGAAGTTCAAGTTATCACCATCGCTTCAAATCTTCAAACTGGCCAATTTTCGCTTCACGAATTTCGCACTGAATTTGGCTCTGAGTGTGAAGGACAGAGATGAGAAATTTCACTTGTTGGCTTGAGGATTTTCCACCGAAAACGATTGAAGCCTGCGACGAGAACAGATTTTCCGCCAGAATAGTTCAAGTGAAATTTTCTGGACGAGATCAGACGATATTTTCTTTACGAGTGTGCCGTGAAAGAAATGAAGAAATGTTAGGAGCAGCTAGACGCCTTATCACCATTTTCCGGATTTAAAATGGTGGTCAGACGCCTTGCTGCTGCTAAAATTACTTCAGCCGATCTCTAAAAATGTTATCTCTTTGTTCCTTGCTATTCTGGATTGTGCAACATCCCCTTTGATGTCTTGGTGATCGTGCGCACGCTAGTGAGCCAAGCGTTAGTATCTCGGCGATTAGGACTGTTAGCACCCGGAGTTCGAGCCTCTGTTCTTGATCGTCCCTCTCCTCTTAGCACCGTCTTTTGTTCTACATGTGATATACTTGTGAATATTCACCCACCCGTGAAATTTTCGCGAAAATCCTCAGACTTTTGCTGGTAGTCGCAAGATCTTGCTGCTTCTTATACTGGCGCTGTAAGTTGCAAACTATTCTTACAAGAACAAAGATGTTCAGTAATGCGCCCCCGCTACGGGCTTAGGAAGAACTCCGACTTGAGGGGTCTGATTTTCCCCTGTGATTAACCTCCAGGCGCAGAGAGTTTAGTGATTGACTTTCTACGGTAGGCTGGTCAGTTGAAGGCCGCTCTAGTCTGTTCGTACGCTGAACTAAACCGAAGAAGGGATGGGATAGCAGAGCGGTACAAGTGAAGGATTCTTCCCTGGAAAGGGGGTGGGATTGGGGGATGGTGGAGAGTTGTAAGGGCGCGCCACGCGCGCGTCTACTNGACACGCGAGTACGAGTGCATACGAAGTTATTTGGACTGTTTTGACTATTTCGGCACGATGTCGAAGCGACAACACGGTGGGAGTCGTTGCAGTTTTAGCAAGTGTGACGCGGACAGTCTTTTTTGTCGTGGTGTGTCTTTTCACGGCTACCCGAAAGCAGGTGGTGGAGCGAGGAGCAAGATGCATGGAGAAACCGGTTGATCTACCTCGCAAGCAGGACCGACAAAGAGCTTCAATCCGAACGCAGCGAAGATTTGTTCGCGACATTTCACTGACGATTGCTTCGAATACATGGGAAAGCGTAAGTCTTTGTGTTGTGTGTTATGTCAGTTCTCTCAGAGCCATGTGTGACTGTTGTGTTTTCCAACGCGGCAATAATATTATAGTGTAAACAAGCCGATCATGGATCCGGCCTCGATCGTGAACTGTAATCTACATAATATCAGATAACGTAAAAATAATATTTAAAATTAATTAATAAAAATAACTCACATGCTAACACTCAAATAAAGAGAGACATGTTAACCTGTTGACTTTTTAGTACATTGAAAATGCAAATCTTTGTTACTATGTTTAATCAAAAGAAGTTAAAATAATGAGACAGCTGACTAAAAGAAGAGAAGAAATAGCTATCAAATTGAAAGAGAAGTGGTATTTATTTGCATATGTGGCTTGAAGCATTCTCAGAAGATTATGAATTAAATTTTATAAAATAGTTTGCGCTTTCATTGATGCTTTAAAATTTATTTTTTAATAAGGAAATTTTAAGCAATAGTTTAGCAGATAATATATTTTAATTTTCCATTGCCACCATTTAGAAACTAATGCCATGTATATTATTTTTATTACTAATACTATTAAAAAAGAATATCTTCATTTTTAAGTGGTGTAAATGGAATGTTGAAATATATTATCTGCTAAAATAAATGCACGTAATTTCCTTCATTAAAAATGAAATATATTCTTTTTCAACACGCTCCATCAGATCTTAATAATAAAAAAATGCATCAAGTTGGTGCCAATTCCTGATTACAGCTGTGCGGTATGTAATGTAGTCACAGTGACAGTGGTGACACTCTTTCTTGAATTTTAGATCTACGAACGTTGTTTGTATCGAATAATAACATGAAGAATATCCTTTTCCATTAACAATTTTTATTTTGACAGCCCAGGTTTTTTTTTTGGTGGCAATTGGGAAACCCTCCATAATGTGCCCCTGACTGTAATCTCAATAATGAATATTTTCCTGGATGGCGAAATCTCCAAGGAAAAAACAAAATTAAGTGTTTGTTACAGCTATTATGTCAAGACAATTTTGGGTACTTTGGTATTTAAATGTGTTTGTTTAGGGGTTTTGTTAATTGTTTTCTTTCATTCCTAATTTTTTAAAGCTAAGGTTAGATGATTTGGCCCCAAAAAGCTTGTTTGAGGTTATTCAACCCACCATATTTTTATTGTGGTCCCTAACGCCTTTTTGTGCAGTGGGCTGGAAAGGGGTTTTTTCCCCTTTTTAAGCCCACACATTTTCCAGTTTCGGAGATGTACAAACATATTTTTTCTAAATTTCTGACGTACCGGTACATATTTCCCAGATATCTGGAGATATACACATATAGCCCTCATATTTTCTTTTCAGCTCAGTGAACATTGTTTTTCCTCTAAGCGCTAACACTGTACCACATAAAAGAAGCTGTTTTTATTTTTCTTTCTAACTAATGGAATTTCACATGTTTTCAATACGACAGTAGATTTATACAATTTGTGTTGCAGAAACAAAGGAAGAATTCAGGAGGCCGTCGACTGAAACGCGGGGCGGTACCAACCTTGTATCTTCCAAAGGAGTTTGCTAGCATCCCAAAGCATAGACGCACCAATGCAGTATGTACTTTTTCTTTCTTTTTAAAATTTTATTATTTATGGGCAAAACCAAAAAAAAAAAAGTTGGTTTCAGATCACCCGACCGACCCTATATTTTACCAAATTTGTTTGGTTTTTGGAGAAAGAAAAAAGACTGAAAGTTTGTCATCGTCAAGAGAAATAACTTCATCCGGCCAAACTGAACAAGAGGACATTTCGTCTTCCTAGTGCAAGCTATGTTGAGTGCGTTGTGCTTACTGTCTTGTTTCGCAAAAACACAGAATATAGTATATATAATATATATATATATATATATATATATAATTTTATATATATATAATATATGTTCCTAACCTACCTACCCTAATTTCCCTCCTAGCACAGTTCATTGGGCCTTAATCGGTCCATTGATGGATCCTGATTGGCTGTACTGGCATAGCATTGGCTCAATAGTGGGCCATTGAAAGGGCGAATAATCTGTGCTACCTGGGATTTTTTTGTGGTCATAAATATGCAGTGGAACACTGTTAACGCAATTAGGGATAACATGTTTTTCTGCTTAACACAACCAAGAGGATTTTACTATATTGGCCATGTTGGTTAACAAGGAAATCTGGTTAACGCAGTCAAATTTGCTTATCCCCAGGAAAACGTGTTAACTGGGTATCACAATAATCGGAAACCAACTTAAAAAAAAAAAAAATGTATCTCACATACTGTTCACAGCAGAAATGTGAAAATTGGTATTGGGATACTTTGTAAGGCCGACGCAATACTGCGAATGCAAAGTTTCCAAAAATGCGTACCCCACCCGGGTCTGCCCTGGGGGACTTGGGTGGGGTTAACTACTTTTTAGTTCCCAGGGTCACCCTGGTCAGCCCCACAGGGTGGGTTTTTCTCTCTATTCTGGGGCATGTGTTTCTGTCTACCCTTTGTCCATTCACCTGTATTTGCCTTTTTAAAAATCTCCCTACTGTCTGCACTGCCTGTAGCTCTTGATATTGGATGTGTGTTGCTAAATGGTCTTAGCTTTATTTAGGCCCCATGTGTTAGGTTTATTTAACGTATTTGACCGGCTGGCGACATACATTCAATGTTCTGTTTAGTTTTGTTTTTTTCACAAGCAGTGCAGGCACGTCCTGAGAAAGCCTTGTTGCTGTCTGGACGTTAAGCAATGTACAATCAATACAATCAATCCAAAAATGCGTAATTTAAGCAACAAAAAAAAGCGTTAATCACCCTTTGGTAAAGGATTACGCATGGCTGTTCTCATGTACCAAGGTTTATTTTTGTTCCAGTGATAGTTTGGAGAATTAAGCATGCACAATTTATGTGCGTCTTTTGTGTATTTTGCAGTTGGACAAATGCAGAAGGGTGCAAGAAGATGCGTCTGATGCTGAAGGGGAGAAAAGCTGCATCAGATTTGCCACATGCAGACAACTACACTTACAGCAGTCTAGCCAGCCTTCAGGAGGACCTTCAGCTGATACCAAAACCTTGGTGTGTGATTCTGAACAGTATCTGCACAGTTAAGCTTGCTATTGTTAGGAACGGTAATGTTGAGAGGGAGGTAGTGGTAGAGAATGATTCACAAGGGAGAGTAAAAGCATCTGTAAAGATTCTGAGCATTCCAGCTCCAAAGCTGACCACGACATTTCTTGACCAGACTCTTGTAAGGTTCCTTTCGAACCTGAGTGACATGTGGGTGTGTGGAGGAGTCACAGGTTCAGATTTTCAAGAGTTGGCAGCTCTACCGGATGCATCAAATACAAGACAGTACTTTCGACATGTGACCAATGATATTGACAAGGACTCCAATTTTTGTCAAAAATCATGTGTTAGGGCAAGAGACTGCGACCTTCTCATTCATGGTAGCTGTCTGTGTAAGCAGTGCTCTGCAACTGAAAAACTACTTCAGCAGAGATTGCAAAGAAGGGAGATCAGGACACTGCATGAAGTCCATGCCAATGACCCTCTGCATGGATTCACGCGTGAACAGCTGAAGGATGTGTTCAAGACACAAAGGGCACAAAACAAGCGACTGCAGGAAATCAAGGAAAAACTGGAAAAGGAGTCGATCAATCTCTCGCCCAAAATGCACAATGACCTGCTCCAAGACCTGGATCCTTCCAAAATTGAGGAACCATTGGCGAAGCTATTCTGGGAGGAACAGGTCAGGGCTTTCCAAAATAAACAACGGGCCACAAAATGGCACCCAATGATGATACGTCTTGCCATTCTGCTCCACAGCAAGAGCCCGGCAGCATATGAAACCCTACGCACTACGGGTGTGCTTAAACTCCCTGGGTCATCTACCCTCCAGGAATACACCGGTGCCCTGAAGCCGTCCCAGGGATTTCAGGTACATGTGTAGGAGGAACTGCGGAAGGCTGCAAGCAAATTGGAGGAGAGCAAGCGATTTGTTTGCCTCCTTCATGATGAAATGTCCATCAAAAGTGACCTGGTGTTCGACAAACAGACCGGGGAGCTGATAGGGTTTTGTCAGAAGTGATGATAATACCTGCAACTTACATGCCCTCGATAATATGCTTGCCACACAGGCTCTTGTTTTCTACGTGGTGGGCATCAACAGCGACATCAAAATGAGCCTAGGGTTCTTTGGCACCAGGTCAGCAACTGCTGACGAACTGTACCCTTTGTTTTGGGAGGCAGTTGCCTTTGTAGAAGAAGTAGGCCTGAAGGTGGTTGTGTCTACCAGTGACAAAGCCCCCCAGAACCAAAGGCTCTACCAGATGCATGGGCAGGCAGGAGAAGTCTGCTACAAGACTCTGAACATATTTGCTGAGGATGAACGGTTTATCTATTTCATCTCTGACCCCCCACACCTCATCAAGACTGTGATGAACAACCTGGCAAGCAGCGGTTTCGGGAGAAACACAAAGCTTTTTTGGAATAATGGACAATACATGCTGTGGGAGCATATTGTCCAGCTCCACAAGAAAGATTTGGACAACGGACTTTATATGCTACCAAAGCTTAGGCGCGACCACCTGCATCTGACTGCACATTCGGTGATGAATGTTCGCCTGGCAGCTCAAGTGCTGAGTTACTCAGTAGGATCAGTGTTGCAACGTCATGGCGGTGCTGATGCGAGAGAAACTGCAAAATTCATACTCCTGATGGACAGATTCTTTGATTGCCTCAATTCGAGGTACTTGGGAGAGGCAGAACAGAAAAAGAAGCCAGACCTCGCACTGATGTAAATGATGGCAGGTTGCAGTTCCTCCAATTAGAATTTCTGCAGTACATTGAAGAGTGGAGGACAAGCACTCAAAACCGTCCAGGGGACTTTAGCAAGGCAGCAAGACAGAAAATGTTCCTCACACACCAAACATACAAGGGTCTGGTAATGACCGTCAATGCTTTTGTTGAAGTCTGCCGATATCTTCTGCAGAATGGGGTGCAGTTTGTCCTCAGCAACAAACTCTGCCAGGATCCGCTGGAGGAGCATTTTGGCCGTCACCGGTATATGGGTCGAACAGCTGACAATCCCAGCCTGCAGCAATTTGGGCATCAAGAGAAAAAGTTGAGACTGCAGAGAAGCCTGGCTCTGATGATCACCCCAAAGGGAAATGTGAAAGGAACGACAGACAAGCCGCAGCCCCAGGTCACTGTCAGTCCTCTGAAGAAAAAGAAATACTAAGTCAGTGTCGTTAAATGTGATCAATTGGTGAATGTCATACCCAATCCTGGATTGATTTTGGTGTTGTTGTTTTTTCTGTTGACAATGGCGGCATATTTGTGAGTGGAGAAATTGTTTACATTGTTTTTTGGATTAGACACAAGTGCAAAGCTTACAGCAACTCTAATTGAGCTCGAGACCGAAAAGTTTATGTGACTTTCTTTCTTGAGTGGGAGTGTTTTATCTGTAATAGACGCAAGTTAGTGACTGCTGTGCTGTTTCAGTGTTCAGTTGTCTTTAGTAGTCATAGTCGACAGCCTGTGTTCGCATCCAAGCACAGTCAATTAAAGTAGACTGTTCGACGCTTTGTTTTTCCATATATATTTATGTGTTCAAGTGATGTCACATGTTAGGGGAAAGACAAAGCGGTCGTTGTTTGATTCTCCTTGTTCTGCAAAGAAAGACTGTAAAAGGTCGAAACCGGAGTTATCTGCAGTGACCGGTAGTAATATGGAGAGTATTGTGGAGAATGTTGAGCATGTGCGCAGCATTGATACCTCAGCAATGCAAGAGTCAAATGTGCAGAAAGTTAATGATGCATTATCAATTTTCAAAAATTTGGATGATTTTGTGTTTCCTGAAAGAAAATTGCAAGTGGTAGGATTTCTTTTTTAGTGTTGGACAGTATACATTGTGGAAATTTCCTGCCAAATTTTAAGCTATGCACCAGATACATTGTGGAAATTTCCTGCCAAATTTTAAGCTATGCACCAGAGAGAAAAGTTATTGTCCTGATTCTGATTTATAGTGACAAGTTTTGTGATGGGTTGAAGGAGAAAGTTTACAGTTATTTTGCTTACAGTTTTGTTGATGAATATCAATGCAGTGGTTTTGTTCATCCCAGTGGCTTTGTTAACATTAATTCTGATGTTATTTATCCTTGCAGGACACATTTCCTTGATATTGTCAGGCAGTATGATATTGTTAAACAGTATGATCTTTATAAAGAAGAATATGTTCCTATGTTCTTGCACCATCTTAACAGTGTTTCTGTTGCTGGGAGGTTAGTCTGTTTTTAAATTATTTAATGATGACAGTAGCAATGTTGGTTATATTAAAACTATTAGCTTACATGTCTATAGTCCTATTAATAATATTGACAAGGTTAAAAAATTTAAATCTGATGTGAACTCAAAATTAATTAATCATGGTATTGATGGTGACTGTCAGACAGTCCACGTTACAAAGAGCCCAGCTAATGATTTTATGTTCTGTGCACAATCTTATGTTTTAGTTTCTGTTCATGGTATGTGTATAAAAGGAAATGTTCTGCCTATGCGTATGGTACCTAAAATGATCAGTTGTGGGTGTGGTGTTTTTAGTGAACTAAATCAGTAAATGGTCTAAGGTGTGTTGAGTGTATTGATATGTGAGAGTCATAACACTTCAAAAGCAGGCACTGATGGGCTAGATTATGCTAATTTTCTGCAAAGTGTGCAGTATGGTGAATGTTATCAGTTGATTCCGAACGAGAGTGAACATTCAGTTTTTGTAGGTATTGATGAAGAAATTACAAATACTACTGATATTGCTGTTTTGTGGGTGATGGTAATAGTGATGTTAACCGCTTTGATGTTTTTATATGTTGTCAATGACAGTAATAATCGTTAAAAAAAAAAAAAGAAAAAAAGAAAAAAGAAAAAAAAAAAGGTTTCTATTATATAGTGCACTAAGGCGCTGGCCCGAAATATCCAGCAATCACAAAATAGTTTGCTGAAGTCAGGATTCGAACCCACGTCGCCCAAGATGCACTCACACAAGTCGTGCGCTCTGACCACTGAGCTACGTGTTGTGAAGATGGTGATTATAAATGCTGTGCTGATTATGACGATGACAGCGATAATAATATGGATTGTAATGGTGAGGATGTTGATTATAATTGCAAACAAGACACATGCATACTGTAATGGTAAATATATAAAATAATAGCACACCACCTAACATAGTATGCTTGAGCCTATGTTTAGTCTTTTATTTTGTTCACTATTTTCCTGTAAGCTGTAACGTGTGACACCATGACACTTTAAGCAACAACAAAAAATATCTTGATTATCTTTTTCTTACTATAATGACATAATCCACAAAAAGCCAACTCTTTTCTAAAGCAAACTTTATTGGTTTCATCCTTTTATTGTCATTGTCAACCATATTTGACTAAGTGCCAAAAGGTGGGACACAGAAGGGGTGCTGATATGATTTCCAATAAAATCATGTATATTTACATCTGAAAACTGAATTATTGTTTTATCTGTGTGAAAGAGTGAATGCGTGAATACTATAAATACTTTCAAGCAGTAATTTCGAGTATTTTGAGCAATATTGTCCTAAATGTGTGATATTCAGCCAGAAATCATGGCGCACAAAATGGACACTTAGCAGTCTGCTTCAGATGATGGGCATGTACTCAGTCTCAGTGCATCAAAGACGCTTGAAATCTAGCAAGTAGATTAATAAGACATTATTCTACGCTCATAGGTTTGTCATATCAATGTTTCTGAATCCGTGCGAATATGGTCGTTGAATTTTACCGTGTCGTACGTCAAACGTGTTGTAAGACCGTCCCCGAAACTTTGTCTTTGTTTACCATCCGAACGAGTTGCGTTAGAGATTATCCAAAAACGCCACTGTATACTCTGGGAATAACTATTCATTGACATTCATTTCCAATGTTTGAGCTCAACGTTATCACGTGTAAAACTGCGATCTATTCAATCGCCAAAAATTGTTGTAATGTTTGACGTCACGACACCAAGCCAAATATTTCCTTTCACAAGCATTTTATTTTTCAAACGTGTCTGTGGGTCACGTCCGGTACACGTGGTGTTTCCTCTTGACCGACTTTTCGCAGGATTCATTCCTTTGTTGACGAACAGCAAGGATCGAAATGTATGTTGTAAGACTTTTCCTTCTTTGACGTATGACACCGTTTTGACGAACGACACTAATATCTGAAGCTTTTTGTGTAAAATTATGTAAACAAGCATTGGTTGTTTGTTTTCATTAGATCTTTTGGGTAGAATGCATTTAGGAAAATCGATTTACCACAACTTGGAAATGCGTAGTTACGTTAGAGTGACAAAATGGCGGTGTTACTTTAGTACAACAGAGGCGGCATGTGTAGAAATGTTGACGTATGACCGGACTCTGTTGTTGTAAATTTGACGCTCGACATTATAGATAATGTTGCAAGTTTAGCTCAGCTTGCCAAAATGCTCGTACTTTGATTTGATTCCTTTTTTTTTTTTTGTCAGGACCGTTTACAGCATGTTTATGGTCCAGTCAGTGTCAAACGTCAACATTACAACATCAGCAGGAAATGCACTATTTTCTAAATATTAATGAATCTCTGTTTGCAAATACCAATACACCTGGTCTTGTTTTGTTTGTATGGATGTGGTACAATGTTATTTTACGAATAAAAAGTTAAAATAGACTTGCAGACAAATTGTAAACAATTTAGTCGGTGTCGTGTGTCAAACCTTACAACACTGAATATGCAATAAAGTATTTTAGAATGTGAACATCACAACAAAATATGATTATAATGTAGATGCAGGCCAGTCTTTAAAGGAAAAAAAATGTTTTGTTGCCAACATCCCTTGAATTGTCTACTTGATCAACTATTTGTGTTGTAATGTTTGACACGCGACATGACAGGCATTTTACCATTTAAACTACAATATCTCACAAACCAAACCTTCAATTATCTTTTCCTATTGCAGAATCTTGCTTGGTATTGAAAGATATCTGATGGTAAAAAAGACAACTCTGTGAGACAAACTTGAATTATTTGGCACTTAGTCATTTGCATTTTCATTGCATTTCTTTAAGCCCCCTTCTAAAAGCTCTGCTCTGCTTCGAGCTGGCCTCTCGACTTCGAAGTCGCTCCATGTAGAGTTTACACTCATGGTGAATCCTCACCCTAAAGTAGTGGCTAACAATGGCTGAAAACAACCTTTCTTTCAAATTGTCTTTGCTGTCCACACCTTGCAAACACTCCTCAAACTTCAACGTTATTTCTTTATCACTGGAGCATAACTGCTGAAAGTCTGTGCTACTAAAGGACTGCGCAACTTGGCCAGTATAGTCACGGAACTTCACCTCCAGCATCTCAAACAGTTCTGTCGACATCTGATGTAAATGGGTGAGTCCACCCCTGTCCAGTGTTGTTGTGAGTGAAGGGCTACTTTCCTCCTCACACTGGAAAGCATCAAGACACTCTAGAAATGCTGGGGGAAGTCGCTCTTTCTGTTTCCGCAGAATACATCCACCAATGTATGGGACAACCTTACTGTCAAGCTCAGTTAACTCTGTGTGCTGTCTCTGTACAGAAAGCTCACTCGTTCTCAGATATGCCAGACTTATCAAGCGTTCAAAGAGTTTTAAGCACATAAATGCAGCGTTGGCAGCAGTGGTGTCAATGGCTTTCATGACATCAAGGCGATGTTTGAGGAATTCCTGATGGTACCGCATCCATGCTTTCTCTCTTGTGGCGCTGTGAAATTTTCCAGCAGGCATCAGGCATGCAGTCATGAAACACACTGCTGGCAGGACTGCTTCAGCTGTAAAAACACACAGAAGCAAAACATCCCAATCACAAATAAGCCCACCCAAAAAAAAAAAAAAATTTGGTAATCTGACCAATCCTAATCCTATATTTCACTATTCTAAGTACATCTGACCCTAAATGTTTGTGGATCTAATCACATGATTATACACTTGAAAAATAAAGAAGCAAAATAACCAACAACAAATATAAATTTCATAACTGGCAAGAACTGAAGTTCATCTAAACTAACGCAATGTTCAGACTTGGCAACCCAACGAGATCAGGTTGTGCCATATATTCCATCTCCACCTCTAGGCTCTGCTTAAAGATCCCTCTATAAGTCTATTTAGTGACCTCAGATTTTTGGATGAAGGTTATATAGTCATACCAAACTGGACTTCAAATGAAGCAAGAAATAGAGCAACATACCTTGAATGCTTTCAAAGAAGGATCTGCGAGCAGTTGATAAGAAGGATCTGCGAGCAGTTGATAAGTTGTCGTCTACAGCATGCTCTGAACAAATTGAAGCCACAAGGTCGCTAGTGATCTGAAATTTAATGCAGATGAAAAGACAGATGATCACTACAACCCAGATAGCAGTTCATGGATGGTCATGGAATTGACCAAGGCCAAAAAATTACTTTAAAGAAGGCCCTGTGCTATGTTACGCTTGAAAAGTTTCAAGCTAGAAAACCTCTCCAAATTTGTAAACGTAAGGCTAGAAAACCTGTACATTAGAAATGTCATCTTTAAGAATAAAATAGTAAGCTTCAACGTAAAAATAAAGGGAAAAAAACATATTTGTCTTGGTGAAACAAACTTTGGGGTTTATTTGAATTTTTATTACTGCAGCTAATCTCCAAATTGCTGATAATGTATTGAAATTCTGCACCTATGGAAAAGTTTAGAAGGTACTGGGTAGGTAAAGAGTTTGTTACGAATGTAATAAACCTGAATCCCACTGCAGATAGCTATTAAAATCTATTCTAAGATTTTTGTTAGTAATAAATAAGTGTTGGAGGGGGGGGGGGGGGGGTGCATTGTGAGGGGTAAGAGAAAAAACTTTCCTAGTGGGTTTGCTCGTCCCTAAATAATAACAATAATAATATATAAAAATAACACTATATTTGATGTTGAACATTTACACTCACAACTGAAAAATGATTGGCATAACATATGACATTATTTTGTATTATAACTAAAAGCACAATTCACCTTTTTATTGTGTTACAAAGGGCATACATAACTGTAAACATAAGCTAACAAATTAATAATTTAATAATATTAGGCTTTGTACCTGAATTCTGTTTTTCACCGTAGAAGCATATTGGATCGGACCATCACAAGCTGAACTATCCTTAATTGTCACTTGTCCAACATCAACTGATGTCTCCTGTAAGAAAACAAATCAGCTTATGATTATAAATTTCTTATCAGTATCAGTAGTGCAAAGAAGCATCTACCATTCACAGTTTTGTCTTGGTGACAATCTAGCTGAACTTGCAAAAGATGTAGCCGAATAATATGCATTTCAGCAAGTTGGTCATTGTACAGACATAAATAATTTAATACTCATAAACATGTATGACTAAGCTGAACACCTCTGAATTTTAGCGTTTCTGAAAGACCACTGTTATCTTCTTCCTTTGACCTCATAGGGACTATTGTCAGGAGTCTAATGATAAAAACTACTTACAGTAATTACTTTATCAGTAAATCTGACCAAAGACTGGAGTACATTTATTCAAATTTCACTCCACCTCTACAAAACAAACAAACATTGACTTGGTGAGTCGGTCACTCCGTCAATCATCGAATGATCAATCAATCAACTATGACCATTTCACTCAACGACTTCTCTTTTATCCTAAACGTTTTTCGATATGAAAACTCTGTTAGATGTCAAACAAGTTCATTTAGCGTTGATGTAAAAGAAAACCGAAGACCTTACCTCGACGACTTAATCAAAAATGTCCGTTTCAAACGGGATACACGCATTCCTTTCTCTGTCTTCCATGATAGTCGAAATGCAACCGGAAAAACCTAGGCAAAATCGCAAGCCGGCGCATGCGCACAAACCCGAAGCGAACTTCGCAATAGGCTTTGAGAAGGTACACGCGCTCAGTCAGACATCCAGTAAATGTAGTATCCATGGTTCGTACGCTGAACTAAACCGAAGAAGGGATGGGATAGCAGAGCGGTACAAGTGAAGGATTCTTCCCTGGAAAGGGGGTGGGATTGGGGGATGGTGGAGAGTTGTAAGGGCGCGCCACGCGCGCGTCTACTTGAGAGCAGGTGGGCGGGTCTATAACCCTACTGATCAGCCAATCCGAAGTCAGGACGCTCGCATCGATGACCACCTGTTGCGCGGCACTGCTTTTCTTGTAGCCGCAGTTTGGATCATGTTTTCAAACAGATTTTCCGTCAGCAATAGGCATAGATTCTCAGGCTTGAGCCTCTGCGAAGCAGGAGCTCGGGCATGAGAATCTATACCTCTTGTTCATTTAGATGTGTATCTTTGCTTCGTATAGGAGAAAAGGTACGGGCATTTTGAACGGCTGCGGCTGTTCTGTCTCACGCGAGACGAATAAAGAAAGGGGGCGGGGGAAGGGGGACGAAAATTGGCGCGGGGGTTTCTTGTTAGGGAAGGGGAAACGCGTGAAGTTGGGGCCTAGCGCAGTCACCCCTCCCTCTGTCAGTCAGTGTTGGCTACGGAGGCATGATAGCAACACTTTTGGCTTCAGCGGCTGTCCGGCCGCGTGCATGCGACTGAAATTCCGTCGTATCGTGGTAGCCATTGCTTTGGACTTCGACAATTTGTGTTCTTATGACCTGTGGATTATATTTATGATTGTGTCACATATCATATACAGAAGTGGAGTTTTTTTTTATTTCGCCAAACGAAAAAAGACTCATTTAGTGCTGTTTGAGTATGTCGATAACTCAGTGACAAGTCAACGCAGTGGACTAACCGTGAGAGAATTGTGAACGGTGTCACCAACAAGCAAGTCAGTGGTGGCTAACGGCTCCGAGTGAACTTTCGAAAGAATATCTTTAGGCTTTTTGTGGTGAAAATCATATGCCTGAATTGTGACGTAGACACTTTCAGCATCGCCATGTCTGGTTTCTGGACAGCAGATTCAGACTTTTCGTGAAAATAACCATAATTTGAGGAAAATCGGAACTTAGAAAAATCAGTTTCACTCTCGTTGTGAATGACATCTTCGGGATATGCCGCGTACTGTTGACTACATGAGCGTACACCTTTTGAAGCTACACACCTCAAGATGGGTTCTAAGAGAACCAACAAGCTTCCCTCACAGATGCCTGCTTGCAAGCGACCATACCCGGCTGAGGCTTGGTACCAGGCTCCGAGAAAAACACTCAAGCTGAGGAAGATTATGCGCAGTCTCAAGCGATACTTACCGAAGAAAACAAACTCTGAATCTGGCGGTTTTCCGGAGGGGGAGAGACTAGGGAAGGTAGGGCGGTATTGCCAATGTCCGAAATGCCAAGACCTACTGCACACTGGTTACCTCACTCGATCTGCTGCGCACGGACTGTTTAGCGGATCGAGGGAGGGAACCAGTGTGGGACTGGATGGAGCGGATGACAAGAAGCTAGAAGCTGCTTGGGTCAGGGATAAATGGCTGGATGTCTTTGGCAACATCCACGATCGAACTATAACCAACGAGGCCTTGAACGATGCTGACTGCACTGCAGCCATCTTTAGCTGTGATAACTCGGGCGACGTTTTATCCCGCGATAATGGGTCAGACGATGGTATTGACGTCACCCCTGTCAACCTCGAACTACACGTCGATGACGACATCGACGATTTTGCCGACGATGACTGTGATAATGCTAGCGATGACTTGAACACGGCTTTTGACGTGAACTACGCTGCCTCTGCTGCCTGTGATAATTTTGACGATGTTTTCGGTGTTGATCAAAGCGCGGCATTGGGTGCTAGCCCAGAGCGCTTCATTGAAGAGAGCGATAGCGCTACAGAAGGGGAGTGTGTGGAGGGATTATCAAAAGAACCGTCTGCTTTGTTCTCCCCCAGGCTCAGCGAGTTCCTAGGATGCATGTCTTTTGGGGTCAAGGGCATCGCCCAGTCTACCAAGGTCAGTACATTCATTTCCCCCCTGTATTTTTCTTTCCCTGGATTGATTAAAAAGTTAACAACTAGCAAATTCCTTTTTTCGCATGTTAAAGAATGAATAACATTAACTAAGTTTATTTCTTCTTTGAAATTTTCACAATTTGTTTACCATTCTTGAACACATTGAAGGCATCCTGCATCAGTAGCTGCATAATCATCTTTCGCAGGTAATGATGCGGCTGTCTAAAATGAATTAGAAAAGGTGTATCAGTGCAAAAAAAAATTTTTAAATCTGAACTAACCTTTTCATTACTTTGTTATTTCTTGTGTTCATTCATTCACCGCATGTGTATTTTAAAGTTAGAATTACGTCCTTGATCTTTCTCACACTACAGCTAAAAATACGTTTCCATGCACATCTGTCGCACAAATTGCCCCCCCCCCCCCCCTCTTCTTTTCAATCCATTACACCCTGAGGCTGATTTTGTAAAATGTGTTTATTCACCTATGAAGGCTATACATTACACATCAGGCGATAGACCAATTGTTTTATTTCAAGGGTGCTGCCTGAATACCTTGGCGCCTCAGGCGCCAAACTATTCTGGCAGTACCCTTGAACTATCAAAATTTATTTCAAGCAGTGGGTCTATCAGAATGATAAGGGTTAAGGGGAGACTAACCTCGTTAACACCTATTCACGCATTATCTGCTCTTTAGTTGTCAACCTTCACACCGTTCGGCGCCATCCATCTGCAAGATTGTTAATGTTATGAGCCCCTGCGCCTGCTGGGGCTTATGACAATCTATGCCTCTTGTAGAAATCTAAGTGCACGCTGTCGACTTAATCGCAGAAACAATTTTAACAGCTTTTCTTATTTTACTACAGCTTATACCACGTTCCAAACAATCTATTGCGGTACCTCTGGAAACACTAAACCAACAAACACAGACGCGCCGTTATCGACACCCTTGTCCAAACACAAACAGTATACACTAGTCTGTCTCGCCGCCAACTAGAAAACATTTTTGTTTGCCTAGGCACCGTTTCTGTAACTGCAACAACCCACGTGGGGTCTAAGCCACTCCAAAAAGATTCGCTTCTATAAGCCCTTTTCAAACAGTGTGTACGTCGTTTTGTTTTCAAAAGCCTTGCTTACAATTCATTCTAGAACATCAGCTAATTTCACTTCTAGTGTGGAGCCGTTTGCAAACAAAGCTGTTTTGTTGTTTTCGCTTAGAAGTCTGTTCCTGCCTCTCGAATTTCGATTCGTTGCACTTGGATTGAAGTTCGTTTTCTAGACTGATTTTCACCGGTGATTTCATTTTCACCTGTAGGGGGGGCAACACAGGTGTTGGAGCGTTTAATTAGTATTAAAGTCATAGACTGCGCTCGTGTCGACTTTTATTGTGAGGAATAGATGTAAATGCTGCTTCCCATGGCAGGCAAAAGTTATAGTTCCTCATGAGCCCATGCGGATACAGGGGCTCATGAGGATCTTTACCTCTTGCAGATGGACACATTTTCGGTCGCCCGAGTCCAACACTTGACAAGGGATAGGATTTCGTAGCTACAAGGGACACAATCAATATTCAAGCAGCCAACGTTTTCGAATGTCACCCTTAGCACCGGCGGGCGAGTGCCGTTTGAAGAAGACGGGACGTAACCCTTTGTGGTATCGACTGTGGCGGATCGGTTACCGCCCCTAAGAAAATGTGTTTGATTTTTTAGAATTAAATAAAAATGTCTAAAGTTTCGGAAGATGCCTTTGGCTTTTTGGAATGAAAATAAAATGACTCACCTAAAGCTTTGACATACACGTATTTAAAAAAAAGAAAACGAAGAACCTAACAGTACTAAATGTAAACATATTTTTATATGCGTCCATCCGCCAATCCCCACCTTTTTTTGTATCGCATGCGCATAATTATTCCTTATTATCGCACACCTTTTGCGACATAATGGACCGACTAACAGCTTTTTGTAGACTGAAAAAGTAGTCCCTGATAATCATTTACTTCCTCCAGACACAAGTCAATCAGGCACTACCTTACACTATTCGAGACGTACCGCATACAGAAACGCGGCTATTTGTCTCGGATCCGGAGGTGGCACGCCTTGGATGAGTCAAACACTGTCATGCAGCTAGCACGGTCGGTCTAATTCCAGGCTTTGAGCTGACACTAGGAATGAAATCAGTCCACTGATTTTGATTGAAGGCAGTCGTCAGTTCCAAGAGGATCTCAGCAAATAATGTCATTAGTCTCCTGTTGTGTGTCTTGTCCGTCTGTGAACGCCCTTTACATTTCTTATTGTCATCAAATCGGGATGGTTTACACATGACCTCCTGCTTCTGCTGCAAGAGGTGTAGATTTTCATGTGCCACTGTATCGCAGGGGCTCATGAGAATCCACGCCTCTTGCAAGATAGGTCCCCAGGCTCCATTTACATCAGTTCTTCTGAAGAAGTCGCACAGTATGCGATATTGTAGGACTAGTCTGGATGGGGATGTCTGAAACAGTGGCATCTCACTTGAGCCTGAATGATTGAGAAATCGGAATGACAAGAGGCAGTCGGAGCCTGAAACCTTTGTCACCTTCTCCATTTAAGGAAAGGATATGGAAACTGGCGCAGATTCTCGTAAGCCTATGTGCCCCTCAACACGGGCAAGGCGTAGATTGTGGAGACGCCATTTTTGTGGGCAACAGTCGGTCTTTGTATCTGTTGCCAGCTTGATACATCTGCAAGAGGCATAGATTTTCATGAAAATCTACGCCTCTTGCGGGCAAAGATCATCGCCATTAGCATCCTCAGTCTTGATGAACCTATGACTGAATCAGACACAAGTGAGATGTCATCTCATCTGTCATCGGGTTCGTGAGATAATTAGAAGTTCATCATGCGACCCATGAAACGTAATGTCCCAAACATGTCCCACCATCATCAGCGGTACAGCCCGTCACAAATGATAGAAGACTATTGGATTTAGCGTGCTAATGGTCTCAGTCTGGGAAATCAGTACAACACAGTACCTGTCATGTATCTTACACGATGCTTCACTTTTGTTTGGCCGCAGGATGTTTTTGTTGAGACGTTTGAAATGCACTGTTTTATGATAGTGGGTTTAGTGTTAGTTTTTGCTTTTCATTCGTTCGAACGTTCATGTTTTTTTTTTTAAACACACAAAAAACGTTATGAATGAATGAATCAACTTTATTGTTCCAAATACATGTTGCTACGTACAGGAAAATTTGTTTCGCCACCTCAGACTCGCAATCACCCAAACTCACACAACAGTTCACACACAACACTGAAATGAGTGTTTCAATGTAAGTGTCAATTTAAACATTAAGAAAGGGTTCTAAGCTTTATTTATTATTTATTATTGTTTTGCGTGCACGTGTATGTTTGTATTTGTGTGTGTATTGTTAGACTGACGGTTTTAGTTATCATTTACAGGAAGTGAACGGATGGTACTACCTCCTGACAGAAGATGTGGGCAAGAGAAAGCACCTTGTGGCCAACGCCAAGCCAAAATCTTCACTCAAAATACGTGGTGAGTTAAGCGTACTACTTGTGACCCCCCCCCCCCCCCTTTTATTTACACACATAAAAATATACTGCCGAGCAAAAGAAATGCGACATCATCGGAATCCGATGATGTCGCAATTTTTTTGCTTCTCAGTATATCCGTAGTGTGTTGCCCAAAGCAAAGGTGTTTGTCAAGCGCGCCTTGATGTAGTACATTACTAAGGTGTCTTCGTGTAAATACGAGTCAAAGAAACCATAATAGTGTCGCTTGACGGCCACCTTTAACCAGAGCAATGCTAGCAACACATCACTCTGAATGTTTCACCCTCCTCGACTCCCACACACGATACAACTACACTACTTTAGACATATAGGGTTCGCTGGCCGGTGAATCATATAGTACCAGCGTCTCATAGTTTGATTTTTTACTGTCTATCTGCTTACTTTCTTGTTATACAAAAGAATGTAATCACAGAACACCGGAAAAAAATTGAAACTAGGAACGAAAAAGTGAAAAAAAAAAAAAAAAATCGAACAGAAAATCTAGCTTAAGCACAATCCCTTTACAGACATATGTATTTTCGGATTTGACCGCCATGCTAGCGAAAGGATATTTTCGACATTTTCGGCATAAGTATTTTAGACGTTTCCTTCATAATTCTGCCAAGCAGCGGGGATGCAGGAGAATAACCGTAACGGTAAGTCGTTCAGAACTGATTCTAATCTGGTGTGAATACGGGAAATTGACTGACCGTTTTAACTTAAGGGTAGTGCCTGGTTATATCCGTGCCTCCACTGTCCTCTATCGCTCAATGATAGTGCCTGGTGCGCTTGGGGCCTGAGGCCCCAAGCGCACCAGGCACTATCATTGAGCGACGGAATTTATCATTGAAAGGCAGTGCTATCTCGGCTTTCTCTGCAAAAAGTCCGAAAGTCGGAATGTGCGGGCCAACTTGTCTGAGGCTGACATCTGTAGGTCTGATGACATTTTACTCTGTGTCTGTGTCATGCATTCACTCACCACTGAATTAACTCAACAAAATATCGTTGCAGGCAATATCCCCGCCATCAACAAAGACGTGATCGGCTTGGAACCTGTCACCGTCACATTGTCTCGAGGGAAGCATGGCTTCGGATTCTCTGTGGTTGAGGAATTGCCCGTCAAAGTTGGCCGCGTTGATTTGGGTAGGTTGCATTTTATTTATTTATTTATTTATTTATTTATTTATTTATTTATTTATTTATTTATATTTATTTATTTATTCATTCATTTCATTTCATTCAAAATTTTGATTTTCAAATTTTTTTCATCTTTATAACAGCATCACCTGCAGAGACTGCTGGACTAAAACAAGGCGACTACATCATCAAGATCAACAATCAGAATGTTTCAAGGTCAACTGTCGTCAGCGTGGCTAAGCTGGTCAAGTAAGTGCATTTTATTTTAATAAAAAATCAGATAATGCTATCTCCACCCCATCCCTACACCTCCCTTACTCTCTCTCTCTCTCTCTTTCTCTCTCTCTCTTTCCCTCCCTCCCCCCCACCCCAACAATAAAATAAAATAAAATAAACAAATAATAATAATAAATTAATAAAAGTCAAATAAAAATGAAGGGGACAGGGGGTGGGTGGGTGGGTGGCGGAGGCGGAAACTGAGCATCAGATTTTGTGATACCAGCTAAAGTTATTTCAGTTGTCGGTTGTTTGCCTTGCCATTATATTATTTTATCTTTTTTTTTTTTTCTACAGGAAAAGTGGGCCATCACTGCTGCTGCACGTGCAGCGCCAGAGACAGGTCGCTGAAGACGCCACCGACAACGCCTCCTGGAGGAAACCCGAACCGATTTACGAGAGCATCGTCGAGGAGCCCGCAGCCAACAGCGCAGCCGGCCAGGATGAGATGGACAACATGTACGCGCGCATAAACGAGATCTCTATGGACCATGACGTCACTGCCCCTTACACCCCTTTCCCGGTTGGTCAGCTGCCGACAAGCACGCCGCTTCCTTCTATGCACCTCGGACACAGGGTAGGAATGCACAATATATCTATATCAACAGATAAGTAGTAGAAGCAGTGGTACTAGCTTTTTTTTTTTTTACAGGGTTGACCTTCTGTGCTAGTGGACACAGCTTGTGCTGTGGACAACTCAAATTCAACGCCAAAGAACCCATCAAAGCATAAACAAATACACAGTGGTTTCAGCAAGAGGCATAGATCCTCATGCAGGGGCTTATGAGGATCTATGTCTCTTGCAGTTGGGTCATGTTCACTTTTTCTTTCACTATCTTTTTCAAAAAGTGAAAATAAAATTGAATGATATTGAGGATTTATTGGGAAAGTTTCAACAAATTATTTTCATAATTTGCATCATCTTCCTGCTTTGAAATTATCATAAATTCAACTTCAAAGGAAAATGAATACACAGCAAGAGACATAGATCATTGCAGTTGGATCATGTTCATGTTTTCTCAAGGGTTTAACCCATATCATTCCAAATACACCAGTGTGTGAAATAAGTTTGACTAAAATAGTTCTACGCGCCAAGCTATTCTAGCACCACCCTTGAACTAAAGCCGTTGGTCTATATCTTTATCTGTAAGTACTATAATATAGCTTGCATATGGCAAATATGTACAAATTTGAAGCTTTTAGCCTCAGTATGATATGGGTTAAACAAAAAAAAAGTGGAAAAAAAAAACCCCAAAACAAAACAAAAACACACCAAGCAAGCATTGAATGATGTTGAGGATTTCTTGAATAAAAAAAATTTAGTTCTACAAATTATTTTAAAATTTTGCATAATTTTTCTCCTTCGTCACCAGACAACAGAACCGATGAATGGTGAGCAGAAGAAGCAGGAAGCAATTCACCGCCTCTTGAGCTTGGAGCTGGATTTCATCGACTTCATGCATGCAGGGATCCAGCGCTACTCCAGACCTCTCCGCCATTGCATCCTCTCCGCTGCCGAACACTCCGCTGTCTTCCAAAATGTGGAGAAGGTAAGGGTTTATTCACAAATTTGCTGAGAAAAGAATTTTACTCTGTAGTGAAAAAATGTGAAAAAAATCTCAGTGTGAAAAGATAATTTGGTTTGCTAATGAAAATAATTTCTTTTATCTAAAAAAAATGTGTGCAATATTAACCCATTTCACCCCAATGCCATACAGCAGGAGATGGATCGACCATAGTGCCATATTAGCTTGGTGCCATCAGGCGCCAAGCTAATTTGGCACTATTCTTGAATTATCATGCTGGATCCATTTTCTGCAAAGACTTTAGGAGCCATCTTCCAAATTTGGGAAATGGGGCCATGGGGTTAAATGAGTAAATGTTTTTCAGTCTCAAAAGTTACATATAAGTAGAAATGTTGCAATTCAAGGGACACTTTGTGAAAATGTCCTTGATTTCACATACCTGATTTCAGACGTTAACTTCTTTTGCAACTTATTTCGAAAACAAACATTTTAGCTGCTGAAATATGTACAGTTTTTTTTTTTAACGTGCAAAGCAGGCACAAAGTCTGCGTTGCTATTGAGATACATGTATCAAGAAAAGTACAATCATTTAACCCTTATCATTCGGAATACACCAGTGTGTCAAATAAGTTTGACTAAAATAGTTCAAGGGTAGTGCCAGAATAGCTTGGCCCCTCTAAGCGCCAAGCTATTCTGGCACCACCCTTGAACTAAAGCCATTGGTCTAAATATCCTTGTAAGCACTATAATGTAGCTTGCATATGAAGCTTTTAGCCTCAGTATGATATGGGTTCATCAAGGTTTATTATAATTGTTTAGTTGGTGACGATCTCAGAGTACCACGTGAAACAGATGCAAGAAAACTCCCCCTCCATGTGCACGACAGACTCCGAGTCCGAAGACTACTCCGCATCGAGTGACGACAAGAATTTCACCACCTCCATCGCACTTATCTACCACTCTAAGGTAAGAGAGAGATTTTTTTTTTTCTGGCAAGAAGCAGAGATCTTCAAGATCTCCACACTTGTGGGGGCTCATGAAGATCTATGCCTCTTGCAGATGTTTGGGATCATAGAAAGAAACTGATTTGTGCATATTTTTACATTTTCATGATTTGTGTTGAATTCCTTTTGCAAATCATAGTACTATACTGATAAGGGAGGAAATCCTTGGTTTCTTCATGTCCTGTGCAGAATTATTTCCCCTAGTTTCAAGAGTTTCCAGAAAAAGAATACATGTAATACAGTAACTGAATGCTGCAAGATATCATGAATTTATTGAAAACATTGTTGGCTTTTTGTGTGTGACTGGATTAATTGTAAGTAGGGAACATTGAAACAGAAGAGTAATATTTTCTCCCTTATATTTAGGACCTATATTTGTATTCAAGTTTTAAAATTGCATATTTCTTTCCACCAGGTTCACATGTTCTGCCAAGCCCACGAGACGTATGCCCTGGGGCTGAGCGAAGCCAACCGTGTGTTGTCAGAACTTCGACAGAACGAAGACTTCATCCGATTTGTCAAGGAGCCAGCACTCGAAGCTGGTCAACCAAGCATCAGTGCCTTCATTTTCAGGCCTCTACAGGTAAAAATAATGGCTCCTTATTTTTTAACCCCTTCACTATTAGGAAAATGCAGACATCACCCAAATGCATTCAAGAGGCATAAATAGTTAAAACATCGGCAGTTTATCCGTCACTGCAATTGAGCAATCTAGCGCAAAGTTGTGCTTTGTTTGGATTGATTGATTGATCGATTGACCGACTGATCAATCAACTGACCGAGATTGATTGATAGATCTATCTAGCTATTTATTTATTTATTTATTTCAGCACATCAAGGAGCTGTACCTGGTTCTGCAAGACATCTACACCTACACCCCCGCTACCAGCGCTGACCATGCCACACTCAGACAAGTCACACAAGGTAGGTTTCATTTCTAAAAATGAAAATGAATTACTCTTGTGCATGGAGCCACCACTACCGTTTGCTACTTCATTATTTTATTAAAAAAATACTGACGAGTACATGTATAACAATTTTTCTCACACCACCTATTAAAATGCACTATTCATTATTTATTTTGTTGATTTCAGTGCTGAATGAGAGCATCTGCAGCATCAGCAACATGAGCAATGCCCGCGTGCAGAGTCTGACCTCTCTCACATCTCATACCAAGACATCCTCGGCCAGCAGTGGAAAGGGCACCTCTGCCTCCTCTTCAGCGTCTTCCACAACATCTTCTTCATCTAGAGGTATAAATTAAAATAATAAATAAATAAATAAAATAAATTATCTGATCTTTGATCTGATGTTTTTGGTGTTTGTTTTGTTTTCTGATCTAGTTGCTGATTACATGATTACTTCAATCTGGGATGACAGAACTAATCATGTCATTTTTCTCTTTGAGCAGACAGTTGCTGCAGCGGAAGTCACCGCAGTCGCCAATGCACACAGGCCCTGCCCCAATCTGCATCCTTGCAGACAATTCACTCTGTCGACCGAGAAGTTATGAAGCTCCAGGATCGTCTTATCTTCTCAGAAAACGTGCCTGTAAGTAAATTCTGAAAGACTGTTTTATACACTTAAAATTGTTCATATCTTTAGTTTTCAATTCATAATTTTGCTGATAGGTCAAACATTTTAACTCATTCAACCTGACGCACATATTTCCCAAATTTTGGAGGCGTCGTCTAACAACTATGCACTTGTTGCAGGAGATGGATCGATCATGATAATTCAAGGGTAGTGCGCTGACAGGCACCAAGCTAATCTGGCACTACCCTTGAATTATCATGGTCGACCCATCACCTGCTGTCATGCGTCAGGGCTGAATAGGTTAAGGTAAATAACCACATTGCACAAACTGTGCGGCATGGTTATTACCATTCAAATGTTTGCACCATCCATAAACTGTGCAATGTGGTTATGCAAAAAATAAATTTATTTATAATTTGAAAAACCTTGAATGAATTGAATTAATTGTTGGTTGCTTAACTGTGATTTTGTTTGGTACTAAACATATTTTAACTTGTTGCAGGTGTTTCAACTGTGCCAGGAAGATCGTCACATCATCTTCCAGGGTGACGTGTTCCACTACTATGGCAGACAGTGGGCAAAGGTAAGAACGGCTACCAACATTTACTTCCACTCACATGAAAATCTGCATAATCTGCTGTTTTGCAGATTGTCATGTTTCTTATTTTTTTCCATTGGTGACACCTATATTTCCCTTCATCACCTTGCCAACACAGGATCTTTCAAAGTGCTGATGTAATGAGGGCACCACAATGCACTATGATATAATGTAACCTGTGATTTATGATGTAGCCCTATAACAAGTTCTAGTCTTTGGCGCTTTGGCACTAAATCTGTTTGAAATTAGTTTTTCCCTTTGCTTATGATCATGGAATAAGCTGGCCTTCAAAAAAATGATTTTAGGTGTGGTACGCAGTACCTTCACAGAGCCTTAATGTGATGCTTTTTATGTTCAGGTGACTCTCCTGCTTCTGTCGGACATGCTTCTGATGCTGCAAGCTGACCGCGACGGTGGCTACCATGTCCTCACTGACCCCCTGCTCCTGCGCGACATCTGTGGACTGGAGATGGACCGCAAACATGGTGAGATACTTTTTAATCAGCTAAAATAATGTGTAATTTTAATATTGAATTTAAGTGAATTTAATTTTCTAAGACATTGCTGGTTATCAAAGACAGGCAATGTTACAATATTGAATAGTGAATATTGAAACAGTGCGAGTGCAAGGCGCAAGAAGTCAATCTAGTTAACCCTTTTAACCCCAAGGTCCCATTTCTCAAATGTTGGACGTGCTGCCTAAGGACTATGTACCAGTTGTAGGAGCTGGATTGATTATGATAATTCAAGGGTAGTGCCAGATGAGCTTGGCGCCTGAAGGCGCCAAGCTCATCAGGCACTACCCTTGAATTATCATGATCAATCCATCTCCTGCTGCAAGGTCCCAGGGCTAAAGGGGTTAAAAACTAGAATCTTATTGTAATGGAAGGAAATTTCGCTTTTTACAAAAGTGGACTTAACAGTACTGTCTTTTGCCTTCGCATAACTATCAGTTATGGTAACTTATAGATTTTAATTGAACGTTTTTATTGTTTGCTTTTTGTTTGATTGTATGTGTTTTGTATTATGATTTTATACATAATTTATTTGGATATTTATTGATGGTGAACATTTTTTGTGTGGCCGCATTAACTTACCTCCCTTTTCTTTCTTTTCCAGCCACCGAGTTCCTTCTCCACACGTGTCCCACAAGCCCATGCACCGGCATTCCTGCATCCCAGAAGCTCCTCTTCCGTACCCCAATGCCCGAGGACAAAACCGCATGGAAACATCTTCTTGAGCAGCGAGCTTCCGACTTCTATGGTGAGCAGACGCACGATGAGTACTGCCCCGACAAAGTCACGCACAACGATGTTGTCATCTGAAGAGAAGAATTCATGTGCGGTTTTCAAGACATTCTCTCACAGTCTTCAAGAAACTGTGAAAATACCCATCAGGATATCAGACGTTGTGTTGAAGTTCAGTTGAGGACACTATGATTGTTTTGAGACTCCAAAAATCATATAGTCTTTGACCACCCATGGTCTGAAAACACAGACACATGCTGCATATGGGATATGCAGGGGCTCATGAGAGTCTATGCAGCTTGCACGTGGCAGACGTTTTGAACAGTTTGGTGTCCGAATAAAGTGCAATTGTTTTGGGACAAATCTTCCCCAGGTGCTAAAATGCTTGGGCTGTCAGGGGCTTGCCCCAGATTGTTGCTGGACTTGAAAGAGACATCAAACTCCAAACTTTCTGACAGTTGTGCATTTAACTTGCTGGTGCATGCAGCCGATGCTACTGTAAACAGTGCCGGTGGTTGCAGGAACTCGAGAGTCAATCTTTAGTCTCAGGAAAAACAATGTGGCAAGTGCAACATTTTGACTTGCTGCAGTTTTTCGCATGACTGCAGATTTGTAACAACTCATCATTTTAAAGAAGTACCCAACGGAGAAAGAAACACGCTTAGAAAAAACGGTACAACACAATTTATTAATATTTCGGGTAAATACCCTTTGTCAAAATAGACAAACAAACAGAGACATTAGCCGCTACTTATCTTCAGATGCAGAAGGAATGTGGCAACTGAAGGTGACGTAAAAAGAAAAAGAAAAGAAAAGGAAAGGAAAGGAAGAACAAAAGTAAAAATGACGTCAAAGAAAAAAATCGTAAGAGAAAGACTCCGAGAGAGACTAAACACGAGAGACAAGAGTGTGTGTAAGCGCGCGCAGGAGCGAGCAAAAGTAAATGCGCGTGTGTGAGGCCGGGGAGAGAGAGAGAGAGAGAGAGAGAGAGAGAGAGAGAGAGAGAGAGAGAGAGAGAGAGAGGGAGAGGGAGAGGAGAGACAGCGAGAGAGAGAGAGAGAGGGGGGGGGGGGAAGAGAGAGAGAGAGAGAGAGAGAGAGAGAGATTGGTCTGGATTAACTCGTCATTTTGCGATCGATCAGTTCGAAGTCGCAGTTCACGGACTTTCTCATTGTACATACTAATCACAAATCACTTGCAATGGAGAACATGCAGCTTCATACTCTGTTGAATTTCTTTTACTGTTTACATTGCAAATCTTTATTCAGAAATATTCTGAAGAGCAAAAGAAATGCAACATTATTGGAATCGACTGATGTTGCATTTCTTTTGCTGGTCAGTATATTTGTGCTGAAGAGAGTTTATTCCTGGTTTATGTTGTCGTAATGTTAAGGGTGGTGTGATGTAACTGCGCTGTAGAACACAACAGCGGGAACGTCGGCTGTTGGTAAAAAAAAAGAAAAAGGGATGTGTAGTTGAGATTTTCAGGTGTGTAAGCATCTGAGCTTTTACTTAGTTTATTTATAGATCACAGGGAGTTTGTATGTTAATGTATATAAACTGCACTGTGTACAATTTTTATTTTCTGGTCACCGTCTTAAAAGGCAGTGAGTAAAAGATACTCGGGCTCAAATTACCATGAGTTGGCTCACGCACAGCCAGCTATGCCTGAGCCAACTCAGGCTGACCTCAGCCCGAGGACCTTCGGCTCACAAGGACATTGTTCATTGATTAAATTTAGCTGTATTCTTGCATTTTAGTTTATCTTGCAGTTTAATGTACCTCCATTTGTTGGTATGTTTATGAGATGAAGTCAGTTGTGTGTTTTTCTTTTTATCACTTGATACGTCAGAACAAATCTTCCAATGGTTGTGTTTGTAATGTCAAAATATGCAGGCTGATGTTAATGCTGCAGTTTTTGCTACTGTTGGCAGAACATAGAACCAGTAAGGTTTTCGCTTTAGCTTACGAAGCATAAAACTAACAAGTTTTTGCTTTTGTGAACAAGGGATGTTAGGCTAGAGTTTCCTACTTTTGTGACTCAGAAATGTTATGTCGAGGTGTATGGCCTTCAGTTATGTTCAGTTCAGGCTGGTTACTAGTAGTAGTAGGGTAAATTTAAAATGGACTTAATCACAAGGTGACAAATTATTTTGACATGTGTACACCAGAGTTAGTTCAAATGAAACATAAATTTTCAGTTTCTCTCTCTCTCTCACTTCACTCTCTCTCACTTCACTCTCTATGTCACTCCAGTATTTTTATGTTTAAAGTCATGTTTGTGCAGATGTATTTACAAGTATGTTGAAATTCATGTGATTTGAATGTGAACAATTGTGTCACATTGTCAGTATTGTACATTCAAACCACTAACCAACTTTGTGTACAGTACTAACCATCATCGCATGTGCAGTCACACCCCAGTCTGCAAACGGTCATTGGGCCGACGCCAGCCTTAGTTGGCCCGCGCACAGCTAAGGCTGATGTCGGCCTAGGACGTTTTGTTCGATGGAAGACTTACTTACTTACTTACGCCTGTCACCCCTACACGGGTATAGGCCGTCGACGAGATACCTCCATCCAACTACAGAGGAATCACCTTGCTGTCAGTACCAGGAAAGGTCTTCAACAGGATCATCGCCCCACCCGGGTCTGCCCTGGGGGACTTGGGTGGGGTTAGGTATTTTTTAGTTCCCAGGGTCACCCTGGTCAGCCCCACAGGGTGGGTTTTTCTCTCTATTCTGGGGCATGTGTTTCTGTCTACCCTTTGTCCATTCACCTGTATTTGCCTTTTTAAAACTCTCCCTACTGTCTGCACTGCCTGTAGCTCTTGATGTTGGATGTGTGTTGCTAAATGGTCTTAGCTTTATTTATGCCCCATGTTGTAGGTTTATTTAATGTATTTGACCGGCTGGCGACATACATTCAATTTTCTGTTTAGTTTTTTTTCACAAGCAGTGCAGGCACGTCCTGAGAAAGCCTTGTTGCTGTCGGGACGTTAAGCAATGTACAATCAATCAATCAATCAACAGGATCATCCTAGAGAGAATGAAGAGCTCCGTTGACCCCCAGCTGAGAGACCAGCAAGCAGGATTCAGGAAGAACCAATCATGTACAGACCAGATCGCCACTCTCCGCATCATCGTGGAACAGTCTCTGGAGTGGAGCTCCCCGCTGTACGTCAACTTTGTGGATTATGAGAAAGCATTTGACAGCGTGGACCGAGAGACTCTGTGGAAACTCCTACGACACTACGGTGTACCCACAAAGCTCGTCCGCCTGATCAAGAGCAGCTATGATGGCATGACATGTCGCGTGATCCACGAAGGGCAATTCACCAGAGAGCTCCAGGTCAGAACTGGTGTCAGGCAGGGGTGTCTGCTGTCTCCGTTCCTCTTCCTACTGGCCATAGACTGGGTCATGAAGATGACCACAGAGCACAGACGAAGTGGAATACAGTGGACACTGTGGACACAGCTTGACGACCTCGATTTTGCAGACGACTTGGCATTACTGTCCCACACTCATCAACAAATGCAGGACAAGACCACGAGGCTTGCTGACATCTCGTCCCAAGTGGACCTCACCATTCACAAACAGAAAACAAAGACAATGAGGCTGAACGCAACCAGGGAAGAACCAGTCTTGCTTGCTGGCACCCCGTTGGAGGAGGTGGAGTCCTTCACCTATCTCGGGAGCATCATAGACAAAAAAGGCGGCACTGATGCAGATGTCAGAGCACGAATCGGTAAAGCCAGAGCAGCCTTTCTCCAGTTGAAAAAAGTGTGGAGTTCCAGAGAGCTGTCACAACACACCATTTGCTGGAGGTCTCTCGTCGACGGCCTATACCCGGGTAGGGGTGACAGGCGTAAGTAAGTAAGTAAGAGAGACCTCCAGCGACTCCTGTCCTGTGCTTCTCCTTCGATTCTACTCCAGGTGGTTCCCAGTCTCTTGATGTCTGCTTGGAGGTCTCGACGCCAGGAGTTTCTCGGCATACCTCTTTTCCTCTTTCCCTGGGGGTTCCATGACAATGCCTGCCTAGTGATACTGGAAGCTGGCTTTCTCAGACTGTGACCGATCCATCCCCATCTTCTTCGCCCAATTTCATTCTCTGCCGTTATCTGCTCTGTTCTCTCCCAGAGTCTGACGTTGCTGATCTTCTCTGGCCAGTAGATTTTCAAAATTCTTCTAAGGCAACTGTTCATAAAGGTCTGTACTCTGTTGACTGTGGTTTTTGTCAATCTCCAAGTCTCTGCTCCATATAGGAGAACTGCTTTTACATTGGAGTTGAAAATCCGGACTTTGGTGTGTTGTGACAGCTCTCTGGAACTCCACACTTTTTTCAACTGGAGAAAGGCTGCTCTGGCTATACCGATTCGTGCTCTGACATCTGCATCAGTGCCGCCTTTTTTGTCTATGATGCTCCCGAGATAGGTGAAGGACTCCACCTCCTCCAACGGGGTGCCAGCAAGCAAGACTGGTTCTTCCCTGGTTGCGAAGAAGACTGGAAGACTTGCCGCTCCATAATTGTACATTGGTGTAAATGTGTACCCAGTACGGCAGCTTATGGTTTTGTTGTTACTGTACAGAACATCCCATGCACAGTGCATGCATTTTCATCGACACTTGAGCACACAAACAGTCATACTTACAACATGCACGTTTGTATACTTAACCCTCATAACTTGACCCCAATGCCAAATTTCCAAACTTTTAGAGGTGTTGTCTAACGACTATGTACCAGTTGTAGGAGATGGATTGATCATGATAATTCAAGGGTAATGCCAGATGAGCTTGGCGCCTGAAGGCACCAAGCTCATCTGGCGCTACCTTTGAATTATCATGATCAATCTATCTTCTGCTGCAGAGTCGCGGGGCTCATTTCAAATTTCCGTTGTAACTTAAAATATGTTGTATAAATGGTATTATTTTTGAAAAATCAAAAATGTGTATCCCTCTGCCTTGTCTGCACCTGTCAAGCATTGTACATTTCGATTTTTGCACTGTTTTGGCCAGTATGTATAATGTGAAGAATCTCTCTCTCTCTCTCTCTCTCTCTGTCTCTCTCTCTCTCTCTCTGTCTCGTCTCTCTCTCTCTCTCTCTCTCTCTCTCTCTGTGTGTGTGTGTGTGGTCTGTGTGTGTCTGCTCTGCGCGGTGCGATGTCTGCGTGCTCCTGTGCTGTCTGTATGTGCTGTGTCGTGCTCGTCGTGCTGAGCGTGCATGCTCAGCTGTGCGGTATGCTGTCATCTCGATGCACTTAGTCGATGTACACGGCAGTTTGAACTGGTCCGTACCATACTCTCCGTGGATCAAGTTCATGTCATGTTCATGTCATGTCTCTCTCTCTCTCTCTCTCTCTCTCTCTCTCTCTCTCTCTCTCAAAATTCTGATGTTTGAAAACCACTTTTGTTGTGAGAAATATATTTAATATTCTGTGCTGTTGTGCGACTTACAATAATATTATTGTGGTCAGCAAATAAAACCTCTTAAATCATCAGATTAATTTATTTCGTTTTCACCATGATAATGTTTGTTTGGCTCTGTGTGTGTGTGTGTGTGTATGTGTGTGTGTGTGCATCTATACATACACATAATTATAAAGGTGTGTGTGGTGTGTGTGTGCATATTAAATTTTACAATACCAAACTCGATAAGGAAAATGATGTTCAGTATCATCTCCTTGCGGAACATTGTAACATGAAAGCATCACACTATAATCATAAAAAAATTTATGAATTATACACCTTGTGCTGCTTCGGTGCCAGTCTCGGTGTTCCGTATAAGTACACACTGACAATGAGTGACATGCATACACACGACTACACGCACTGACAAACACTGAATTTACAATGTATATTAAATACAGACTAAATTGATGACACGTACAAAACTTAATCACACACACACAGACGCGCTGACACGTAATCACACCGCGTGCACTGAAACACTGCACACACACTGACCCACACCATGACCCACACTGACTTGACACATGCACACGGCGGCCACTGACGTGACTTGACACTGACACATCAAACCTTTGAATGTCAACTTTGCTGCAAAAAGCACATTTTTAAAAAGAAAAAAAAATCAGTTCCGTCCCTGCTCTGTCGCAACTCGGAGACTGACTCGAACCGCGGACATCAGTTTAGTCCTAACGTGAGCTGACTTGGACTCAGCGGGCAGTGACACAAACAAAAAAGAAAAAAAAACCAAGAAATATGACGCAATGGTGGTATTAAAAGCAGTCTGCTCAAGGGTGGGCTTTGCCGATTGCTAAACTTTCCTGATAAACGGATTCTCAATGTCTTGCCCAGCGGAGACTTTTGTACTCTTTCAGTCATAATCCATGTGAATATGCACACGCAACAAAGGCCGGTTTTCTAGTGCCCCTTGTAAATGTCGTCGGAACTCTCCTACGCACAGAAAAGACTTGAGGAGAGCAGAGAAGTTTTTCGGCATTACTTAATAATAATAATAATAATAATAATAATAATAATAATAATAATAATAATAATAATAATAAAGAGCATTTATATCGCGCTGAATCCCCAGGAGCAGTGGGCTCTAAGCGCGTTACAAAAAAATGTATATATGCAGAATCTCACTACTTTTAAAAAGATTTAATCTACGCACACACACACAACTAAAACACACACAACAAAACAATTGACAACCACAACTCAAACGCATTTTGATGATGCTGATGCGCCACCACGATGGTGCTACACGGTCAACAAAGGGAAGTAAGATCAAGGCCACCACGATGGTGCTAAACGGTCAGGATAAGGTGGACCTAAGATCAAAGCCTCCATGATGGTGCTACAAAGACAACAGAAGGAAGACCCAAAATCAGCACAGGCGCGATGGCACTACATGGTCAACAAATGGATGACCTGTGATCGTCCAAGCCACCAAATGGTCAATAAACTAAGGATGTAATGATCAGAGCCACCAAGATGGTGCTACACGGTCAACCATAGGCGAGGTAATAAATGCCACCATGATGGTGCTAAGTGAGGCATCATAAGCCACAGAAATATGTTATGCAGATGCAGACTACAAACACTTACATTTAGACTACAAAACCTGTTAGCTTCTTTGTTCAGCATTATTGTACGGCATACTGGAAACATTTTGAATACAAGGCAGGTCAGTATTGCCAACTATTGATCCTCTATTGTGAGGAACAGGTCGCTTGCACGCACGCACGCACGCACGCACGCACGCACGCACGCACGCACACATGCACAGACACATTTTGTTTGGACGACCACGTTTGACGGGCCCGAAATTCGAGGTGTGCAGCAATCGACAACGAAACATGATCAGAAGGTGCCGGTGTGAATATGTCGCTGTGTGTTCAAAAGACCATCAATATTTGAGCTCGACTTATCCGAGTTCGGTTCGATTTAACGGAGCCGTTTTCAGTTAAATGTTAATCATAGAAAGAGCAGCCTTGGCCACGGGAAGGGGTGGGTGGGTGGGTGCGGGGTATGGGGAGGGGGGGGGGCGGGGGGGGGGGGGAATTGGTTCGACTTATCCGAGTTTGGAACGAGAAACCGAAGTTGAATTAACCCAAACTCGACCGTTTTAGAAATACGTTGTAAACTGAGTCCAAGAAGAACAACTTTGGACAGGGGGAAACTATGGTTCGACTTAACTCATTTGCGGCCAGCTGCATCCGGATGCGCGGCTTATGCCGCGCATCCGGATGCGGCTGGCCGCGAATGAGTTAACCTTCACCGTGCTTCTTGTCTCCTGGAGGACCTAGAAGGATGTTTAATTGCAAATATTTCATTAACTACTGGGAATATTTCAGGAAAAAAATAAATACCCCAAGCTCATAAAAGACTGCATTTTACCAAAATATGTTAATAATTGATGGAGAAATAAACAGGATCTGATTTTTTTCCTACGCACAAACGATGGTGTCAGTCGGTCGTGCAGGACCCATACTTTTTAAAGAGTGAGTAAGGTGAATATTCCTGTCCGGATGATGAGAAAATTGCATCTCACCCAAATCTTTCCTTTGTTTGTTTGCTTTTTGTTTTAATTTTGAAAGGTGTCAAAGTCCATGCAAAATCGACCAATTTCAGTTCAGTTTTTTAGAAATGGTGAACTTTCACCCGTAGTTTCTGGGGGAAACAGAGAAGTTTCAGACCGTTTTCTCTCCGCCATGATGACCAAAAGTACAAGGATGCCGCTTCCGGTGATGTGTACTATAGTGTAAAAAGTATGGGCCCTGTAGGACCTACATCATCGGGACAGGGAGAACCATTTAACTCATTCAGTCCGACGCACGTATTTCCCAAATTTTGGAGGCGTCGTCTAACGACTATGCACCTGTTGCAGGAGATGGATTTTTTTTCCCCTGGATTGCGAGTCCAGCCACCGGGGCCGGGACGGGACTCGAACCCACGACCAGGCGATTCCCTTCGCTCTCTTGCTCCGACGCTTAACCGCCTGAGCTATTTCGGACTCTGACATGGGCTGAAAGGTCGTTTCAGGTGACTAGACCGAAATAAGAAAAGGCACGCTGGCCCTGGCTAGACTTCTTTCGCCTAGGAACCCTGAAAATACGCATGTCTGATGCTGAAAGGAGGGATCTTGAAGGCGTGTAAATATAAACCAGGTCGGACAAATATGGGGGAGCAGAACCGGTAATAGCATTGTAACAAATAACAGAGACCTTGTACACAATTCTTTGAGATAGAGGCATCCAGTGCAGGTCAACAAGTAAGGGTCTTATGTGCTCACGTTTCGGTACTCTGTAAAACAAGTTAGTCGGGCAGAGCAGTTCATAACTCATTGAAGTTTACCTAGTCAAGAAGATTCTGAGGAACACCGGCCAAAAGGGAATTACAAAAATTAATGCGTGAAAGAACAAGGGAGGTAACGAGCGTTTTAGTTGCCTCGGTAGTGACTTACTTACGCCTGTCACCCCTCCCCGGGTATAGGCCGTCGACGAGAGACCTCCAGCGACTCCTGTCCTGTGCTTCTCCTTCGATTTTACTCGAGGTGGTTCCCAGCCTCTTGATGTCTGCTTGGAGGTCTCGACGCCAGGTGTTTCTCGGCCTGCCTCTTTTCCTCTTTCCCTGGGGGTTCCATGACAATGCCTGCCTAGTGATACTGGAAGCTGGCTTTCTCAGACTGTGACCAATCCATCTCCATCTTCTTCGCCCAATTTCATTCTCTGCTGTTATCTGCGCTGTTCTCTCCCAGAGTCTGACGTTGCTGATCTTCTCTGGCCAGTGGATTTTCAAAATTCTTCTAATGCAACTGTTTATGAAGGTCTGTACTCTGTTGACGGTGGTTTCTGTCAATCTCCAAGTCTCTGCTCCATATAGAAGAATTGCTTTTACGTTGGAGTTGAAAATCCGGACTTTGGTGTGTTGTGACAGCTCTCTGGAACTCAACACTTTTTTCAACTGGAGAAAGGCTGCTCTGGCTTTACCGATTCGTGCTCTGACATCTGCATCAGTTTCCGCCTTTTTTGTCTATGATGCTCCCGAGATAGGTGAAGGACTCCACCTCCTCCAACGGGGTGCCAGCAAGCAAGACTGGTTCTTCCCTGGTTGCGTTCAGCCTCATTGTCTTTGTTTTCTGTTTGTGGATGGTGAGGCCCACTTGGGACGAGATGTCAGCAAGCCTCGTGGTCTTGTCCTGCATTTGTTGATGAGTGTGGGACAGTAAAACCAAGTCGTCTGCAAAATCGAGGTCGTCAAGCTGTGTCCACAGTGTCCACTGTATTCCACTTCGGCTGTGCTCTGTGGTCCTCTTCATGACCCAGTCTTTGGCCAGTAGGAAGAGGAACGGAGACAGCAAACACCCCTGCCTGACAGCGGTTCTGACCTGGAGCTCCCTGGTGAACTGACCTTCGTGGATCACGCGACATGTCATGCCATCGTAGCTGCTCTTGATCAGGCGGACGGGCTTTGTGGGTACACCGTAGTGAAGTAGGAGTTTCCACAGAGTCTCTCGGTCCACGCTGTCAAATGCTTTCTCGTAATCCACAAAGTTGACGTACAGCTGGGAGCTCCACCCCAGAGACTGTTCCACGATGATGCGGAGAGTGGCGATCTGGTCAGTACATGATCGGTTTTTCTCTCAGCTGGGGGTCAACGGAGCTCTTCATTCTCTCCAAGATGATCCTGTTGAAGACCTTTCCTGGTACTGACAGCAAGGTGATTCCTCTGTAGTTAGAACACTTGCTGAGGTCGCCTTTCTTGGGAAGCTTGATTAGGTACCCCTCCTTCCAGTCAGCCGGCATCACCTCTTCTTCCCAGATCTTTCCAAACAGTGGGTACAGCATCTCTACTGTTGTCTCTAGGTCTGCTTTCAGAGCCTCCGCTGGGATGCCATCTGGCCCAGCTGCTTTGCCGTTCTTCAAAAATGCCACTGCTCTTCTGATCTCTTTCCGGCTGGGTCTGTCACAGCTGATGGGTAGGTCGGTCTCTGCTGGCTGGATGTTTGGGGGGTCGGGTGGGCTGGGTCTGTTCAGTAACTCTTCAAAATACTCGGCCCATCTGTTGAGTTGGTCTGCTCTGTCTGCAATAGGCTTGCCTTCTTTGTCTTTTACTGATCTTTCTGTATGGCCATACTTGCCCGACAGTCTTCTGGTAATGTAGTAGAGCTGTTTCCTGTTGCCGCTGCCTGCTGCCTTTTCTGCCTCTGCTGCCAAGCTGTCTGTGTAGACCCTCTTGTCTGCCCTGATAATCCTCTTCACCTCGCGGTTGGCTTCCTCCTGTTCCTCCTGTGCCCTTACTTTTGCTGCTCTCGTGCGACTGTTGTTGACAACTGCTTTCTTCTGCTTCCTCACTTCTATCTTCTTCAAGGTCTGTGCCGACAGCCAGTCCTTGTGATGGTGTTTCCTGAACCCTACAGTGTCTTTGCAGGTTGAGTTCAGCGCCTCTCTAACTGCCTTCCACTGCTGCTCTGTGGTGACCGCCTCCTCTTCATTTACTAGCTCCTGTAGCGCTTGAAACCGGTTGGACAGCACCAGTTTGAACTCTTCTCGCACTCCAGTCTCTTTCAGGAGGCCTACATTATAGCGCTGTCTTCTTGTTGTCTCTGTGCGGTTTTTCTTTAACTTGAGCTTTATTCTTAAGGTAAGCAGATGGTGGTCTGAGGCGACATTTGCTCCCCTCCTCACTCGAACATCTTGAACGGATCTTCTGTAGTATGGTCAGGTGAGACCCAGGTTGCTTTGTCTATTTTTCTGTGTGGGAAGATGCTGCCTCCAATGACAAGTCTGTTTAGAGCACAAAAGTCTACAAACCTCTCCCCGTTCTCACTCATCTCCCCTAGTCCCTGTCTCCCTCTTCGTATCCGATGTTGTCCTCCCCTATTTTGGCATTAATCGCCCATGACGATGGTGATGTCTCGCTCCGCACATTAAAATTTGTCCACTGCACTCTGGAGTCGGTCGTAAAACTCTTGTTTCTCTTCCTCGTCACTGACATCAGTGGGCGCATAACACTGGATGACATTCAGCTTGATCTTTTTCTTGGTTCTAAAGGCTGCTGTGATAATTCTTGGCCAAAGAGGTTCCCAGCCCATCAGCGCTCTCTGTGCCACTGGTGACAGCATGAATGCTACACCTCCTCTTCATGACCTGAATACAGAATCATCTCCCCACTTAACAGCCTTTTATGGCCAGACTGCGTCCATCTGGTTTCACTGATACCTAGCAGGGAAAGGTTGTACTTTTGCATTTCCGCTGCTATCTGGGCGGCCTTGCCGCTCTGGTACATGGTCTTGACATTCCATGTGCCCATGGTTGTGTCCCTGGATAGAGAGAGGCGGCTCGGTCCTGTGGCTTCCGAAGACTTCCGGCTTTCACCACAGGACGTCATAAATCTTCTGGTAGAAGAACCTTCCTCCTCCAGGAAAGTAATTGCGTTTGTCTTTTCGTCGGCGTTTTTGTAGCTATTTCCTTATTTGCAGGGTGGGGAAGCTACCCCCACGCCCAACCCCCTTACTAGGAGGACCAGGGGTTTTCTGTCGGGGTCACCTTCCCTTAGACCATGTTGGTTCACGGCACCTTATTTCATTCGGTGCACCCCTCTCGCGAGGGACCCCCTATCCACTACCCAGGTGACGCGCCTCAACGCCATATAGTCCCAGCGCGAGGTAAGTTTGGTAAGTTTGACTGTAATGCATGTCTTACTTTAGAGGGTAACGCAAAAAAGTATTGATAATAACTATTCAAAAAAGTTACAGAACAGACAATATACTCATAAATGATAGTGCCAGGCTAATATACTGACGAGCAAAGGAAATGGAAAACCAAACATGTCGCATTTCTGTTGCTCGTCAGTATAGTATCAGTAATGCGAGGTCATGTCAGTATGTGGCCCGTATGTGCAAGTTTAACTCAATAGCCAAAAACATATATCTATTCAAAAAGTTACAAAACAGACATAACGCCATATGGTCCCAGCGCGAGGGCTTCGGTAGTGAGAAGATGTCGCGGAATTGAACTGACCTTTCTCAATTGAAAGAAGGAACATTGGCAAACCTTGTTGACATGCTATCCGAGTCATAGTAAATCAATGTTGATAAAATCTCAGGTGCATCAGTTCCCGCTATCTGTGTGTTAGAAACCCGAAAACGCAAGTACAAAGCCGGCACGACTGATACACACACACACGCGCGCGCGCGCGCGCACACACACACAACACACACACACACACACACACACACACACACACACACACACACACACACACACACACACACACACACACACCGGACTGGCTTGGTCACTCATCTTTGGTTACCGTAACTTAACGGACCAGTGTACTCAGTGCCCTCAGCTTTTCTGCATTACCTAGTAATGGCACGGCTGAATGCTTAGACTTACCCATCTGCAAGTGGCATAGATTCTCATGGCCCCCAGTAGGCTGCTAGGCCTCACGAGGATCTATGCCTATTTCTGCTAAACGTTAGACCCTTTTCGGCTCAGGCGACTAGAAAGTGAAATTTTAACCCCTTCGCTGCCGAGAAAAAGCATGCGCGTACACGACTCAGTGATCCATTGGCAGTTGTGGGGGCTCATGAGGATCTACGCCTCTTGCTGAAACCACGTTGTCTCCTCGTTCCTTTGACGGCTGGGGATCTTAGACGTTGAATTTACTTTGATTTAAAAAAGACAACTTTTTACGGGGACTCAGTCACAAGAGCCTCGCCTATGCCTTCTTGGTTGCTGAGCAAAGCGACTTTGTATCCGTGTACCTGTGACGGATGGAGATCAGTTTGCCGGCAGTTCAGTTTACTGACACCGGCTTCAAAAACTGAGACGATCTGCGTTCAATGGCAGTGCAAGGGTAAAGCGTGAGATTGTAATGCTGAGGTTGACTGCTTTCCAAGGACCCACCCTCAAAGTCTTACGTCGCTGTCAAACAGGGTAGGTAGGCTATTACCTTTCTTGACGCACACTTCCACCTGCGCAGAGTCAAGGCGTTGCAGGGCTATAGAAGCTGAACCTTCAACCCTTTGTCTGTGGGTAGCTTTTTTTGTCGCGATGATTCCGATTGTCGCGATGATTCCTGTCGGAATCATCGCGACAAAAAAAAGCTACCCACAGACAAAGGGTTCAAATGAGGCCAGGCTGTTGTGGCGCCGGTTACTGACTCTGTCAGTTACAGGTGTGTCAAGTTGTCTGCATCCTGCAGTTCATTTGTGTCATTGATTCCCGTGCATTTAAAATGTATGCTTACGATAACACTGTGCTTATCTGTTCTTAGTTCAGTGGGGGGAAAAAAAGGTGACAACTAGCCGAAATAGTTTGAGTAAAATAAAGCTGGACTGCCAGTTTAGACTGAGCGGTTAGCCGTGAGCCGAGTCTGTTTGTGCCAAGCCCAGTAGATTTTACTACTGATTGGACAGAGTGGCCAAAGGACTTGATGTGATCGACTTCGATCAGTCATCGATGTTCTGTATCATTTGTGGTATATACCTGAACATACTGATGCCTGGAGCTGGCGGTAAGTGCAGACCCATTGCTCCTGTTGTCCGTTTCCACGGCGGCACCATCGTTTCTTCAATAACCATTTGTATGCTGTGTTACGTTGTCATTTTTTATTACGGGTTTACCGTTTAACCCTTATCATTCGGAATACACCAGTGTGTGAAATAAGTTTGACTAAAATAGTTCAAGGGTAGTGCCAGAATAGCTTGGCGCCTCTAGGCGCCAAGCTATTCTGGCACCACCCTTGAACTAAGGCCATTGGTCTATATCCTTATCTGTAAGTACTATAATGTAGCTTGCATTATGGCAGTGTACAAATTTGAAGCTTTTAGCCTCAGTATGATATGGGTTAACCTGTTCACTGCCAGTGGACGCAGATTGTATTTCTATCTGATTTGTGTTAATTCAGCACTAAGTCAGCCATGGCCGTTTCAATACAGAACATGGACACAAAGTGGTCACACTGACAGCAAAAGGCATAGATCCTCGTGAGCCCCAGCAACTGCGGAGGACCATGATGATCTATGTCTCTTGCGCTGGCATTTGGACTGTGTTCATCACTAGGGTTAACTCATGCGCGGCCAGCCGCATCCGGGTGCGCGGATTATGCCGCGCATCCGGATGCGGCTGGCCACGAATGCGTTAAGCTAATCAGGGCTGCACATACCGTGCATACTGGTTGGAGGGGAAGGGGGGAGGGGGGGGGGTTATTCCACGTATGAGAGCCCTCAATCACGTACTCGTAATAAAACTCTGGGTTTGAATACCTAGTAGAACTAGTGCGGGGAGGGAGGGGGGGGGGGGGGTGAGCGGGAGTGGGTGGGGGAGGGGGTGGCAGCGTACAAGAATCACTGCAAAGGCTCTGATCACGTAAATGATTTTTCGTTGGCAGCGGGTTTTGCTGACAACTCACTAGTTCACCCGTACGCAGATTGTCTTTTTGCAGTCTTCGTTCTTTCAATACCAAAAAGCCCTAGCTGTCTCAGGAACACGAATTCAAAGTAGTGTCAGCACGAGGCATAGATCTTTATGAGCCCCCGCAAATGCGGGGGCTCATGAAGATCTATACCTCTTGCAGTTGGGTGGTGTTCCAATTTTCTCGGCACTAAACGGGTTAAACTATTGCCAGTAAGGGTGACTCCACACAGTTCAACAAACTTAGCTATGAAGTGAACTCAGTACAGTATTGTTGTCTAACTATTCACGACTATTTTCTGAAAGACAAAATAATGAACACTGCACGGTGACATAAAAGGCAGAAGCGTAAAAAAGGTATTTCTTCTTGAAAAAAAAAGGGGGGGGGAGGGGGAGGGTCCCTAACAGTTTACCTTTTTTATCCTGCAACTAAATCAAACAACAGAGGTGTGGGGAAGGTGTGTGTGTGTGTGGGGGTGGGGGTGGGGGGGGGGGTGGGGGGGGGGGGGGGTGAGGGAAGCGAAGGCGACAGTTCAGCCTAGGAAAATCAACTTGAACAACGAGCCGACGGGATTGTTGGTGGAGGTGTCCAGCCTAAAAATCTGGGGCGGATTGGGGGAGGGGTCCAGGGGCTCCGGAATTCCCCCTCCCCATGCCAAAAATGCTTTTAAATGCTATAACAAAACTCCTTATTAGGGAAGTTGGATCCCTCTACCCCCTTCTTTTGACATACGTTTAGACTACACGGACACGCGCCCCCTCTCCCCTCCCCCTCCCTCATTGTTTGACTTTTCGGTCACTGAAAGAGCATGTTTTCGCGTCAGGAGGCCTTTTGTGTCAAGCTGAAGGTCCCAAACGGAAAAGTTGAACCCCCCCCCCTCGCGCCCCCTCACCCCCCCCCCACCCCCGCTCGAGGTAACTGATCCGCCCCTGAAAATAGAAATTAACCATAAAAATAATATCTGATTATTTCTTGACCCGCAAATAAAGTACTTGTACTCGTAGCAGAACTGGAAGAATCAATATGACCAGTCGTCATTGCACCCTCTGCCGGTAAACTACAAGAATTTAGGGGGTATGAAAACCGCCGTTGACCAATCACGTTTACCTGACGTGACCGTGACATTTCAGAGAGAATAAAAAACCCTTTCCAATTCAGTGGCGTTATTACTTTCAGTCTGAGGACTGATGTGCGACCCCGGGCTATCACGGTCGTCTGTCACGGTCCGTCATTCTTTAACCCATATCATACTGAGACTAAAAGCTTCAACTGAACTTGTACACTGTCGCCATAATTATGCAAGCTACATTATAGTACTTACAGATAAGGATATAGACCAATGGCTTTAGTTCAAGGGTAGTGCCAGAATAGCTTGGTGCCTAGAGGCGCCAAGCTATTCCGGCACTACCCTTGAACTAGTATAGTCACTCAAACTTTATTTCACACACTGGTGTATTCAAAATGATAAGGCGGCGGGCTAGCAACCGTTGACTGACTCGTCGAAACGGCAGTAGCCGCTGTTCCGGCAGTGTCAGACAAAAATAGGCCAGTCCAAAACCGTGACGAGCCCCAACTTCACCTAGTTTACACCAAAATCTCTACACCTCCTCCGTACGAGATTGCGCATGTAAGTGGAAGCCAGCAAGAGGACTTAGAGGTGTTCATTTATTAACTAAAAATTGGTAACCTGCAAGATGCATAGATTCTAATGAGCCCTCTGCAGCTTGAGAATCTATGCCTCTTGAAATTAACCCATATCATCATGTACTGATCAAGAGACTGCGAACCACCTGGAGTAAAATCGAAGGAGAAGCACAGGACAGGAGTCGCTGGAGGTCTCTCGTCGACGGCCTATACCCGGGGAGGGGTGACAGGCGTAAGATCATATACTGAGGATAAAAGCTTCAAATTTGTACACTGCCATAATGCAAGCTACATTATAGCACTTACAGGTAAGGATATAGACCAATGGCTTTAGTTCAAGGGTAGTGCCAGAATAGCTTGGCGCCTAGAGGCGCCAAGCTGTTCTGGCACTACCCTTGAACTATTTCAGTCAAACTTATTTCACACACTGGTGTATTCCGAATGATAAGGGTTAATGACCAACCAGTTGAGCACATGCCTGTATGGTGGAGAGGGATCAGCGCCAATTTACATCCCGGCTCAGTTCGAGAGAGGTTACTATCCAGCAGGGCTCACTCCGCCAATGCTCAAGGGGTCACACGGCCGTCAGTTTTTCACGCACTCTCTTGAGCCCCTGAGGATCTATGTCTGTTGTAGCTGGATTATCTGTGCTTGAGGAGTTTAAAGCTATCCTCAGTCTGCTCTGAAACCAAAACGATTACCGTCGACTGCGAAGATTGACGTATAGTATGTGTCTCAGTTTTGAAGAGGGGGGGGGGGGGGGGCGTCGAATGGGGGGGTGGGGGGTGGAGGGTGCCTTAACTCATTGTGCCCGAGGTACGAAATACACACATTTTGGAGTTATCCTCTGAGGACTGCATTACAATTCAGGGGACATATAGGCGCCAAGCTATTCTGCCACCACCCTTGAACTATCATGGTCGAGCCATATCTTGTTGTGGTGTGTCGCGGGCGAAATGAGTTAACCCCTTCACTACCGAGAAAAAAGTGAAAGCGATCTAACTGCAAGAGGCATAGATCCTCATGAGCCCCTCGCCTGCGGGGGCTCATGCGGATCTAAACCAATTAATGATACCACTTTGTGTCCATGTTCTTTGGACAGTTGTACTTTTGGTCGTTCAGTGATCAAAGATTTCAGAAACAAAATGTACATGCATTGGCAGGGAAGGGGTTAAAATCGATTACCGTTTTTTTTCCGTTTTCGTGATGGCATTTTAAAAATCCTCGATATACGCGAAAGAAGAGGTCCTGCGCCGTGAAAAGTAAAAAGCTGAAAACGTCTTGGTTATTTCGTGAAACGTGAAAAGTGTGTTGCTACACTCAGAAAACGGCTTCTGCCCGCAAGCTCCCCCCCCCCTGCCCCTCCCCGCTTCCCTCCCCCCCCCCGTCCACCCCCGCCCCCGCACACCCCCCTCCAACACCCCCCCCCCCCCCGGCTCTTCCCCCGGCTATTTTCAGCGTATCAGGATGCGGCATGAGTTAAGCATGGCTGAGCCGGCAATGTCTGTGGGACCATTTGATGCGCACTGCAGTGGCGGTAAAAAAAAAAAAAAAAAAAAAAAAAAAAAAAAAGTAGATAGGGACGCAGGGGTGTCGGTGGTCGGGGAGGGGGTGCAACTGAAGATGGAGGATGGGGCAGTACGATTCAATTGATAGAGTGGAGCAGAGAGTTCCGGCCTCTGGAGCTTAATCCTCAAAGGTATAGATTCTCCTAAACCCCTGGTATCGCAGGGGCTCATGCGAATCTTTGCCTTTTGTAGGTCTCGCTTGTTTGCAACTCTACACCTCTGACCGAGTGAGGATCTGGTGTTTCAGCCTTCACACTCGGGAGGAGAGATATCTGTCTTCCGCTCACAGCACAGAGAGTCTTTTACTAGGAAATAGCAGTTTGAGTCCCAGATCTTCCCCGTACGAGGACGAGAGATGCAGAGCAAGGTTATTATAGATTGTAATGCAAAATGTTTTTATGGAACTATGTACCTTTGCATTCCAAAAGAAACAAACAAAAAAACCCCAAACAAACAAACAAGCAAAAAATGAAGAAACTGGGGCCAGTAGCATGAGCGAGCTTAGTCCTGCACCAGCCACTAAGCAAGGTGCGCCTCTATAGCTGTGCACCTTGCTTAGTGGCTGGTGCAGGACTAAGCTCGCTCATGCATCTGGCTCCTGATTCTTTCATGAGAGTCTGTGTCAAGCCAAGTGTAGAATAGTGGAGGGGAAATGTCAGTGCGGCCGGTTTTTGGCTGTGGACTCTCTCACACACACACACACACACACGCACACAGGCGGTATCTTCGCACACATTACTTTCCACATCTCATTCCAACGCAAAAGTTATTCTGCTCGCAAAATGCACCCCATTCAGCCATCCATCTCCAAGAGGCATAGATCCTCATGAACCCTCGCAGCTGCGCGGACTAATGAGGACCTTTGCTCTTGCTGGGTACATCAACTTCCATTTTCCTCACGTTTTGGGGGTAATTTGGAGTACAGTCAACGACGCGGAATTTTTTTTTTTCTTTCAGTGGATGTTTTTGTGTTCCCCTTCACGCAGTTCACCACTGAGCCAAACCGGACCCTCCGTCCTCCAATAGGAAGAGATTATCATTAGCCTCTGCTGCCGAAGAATCTATGCCTGTTGATCAGACGCATATACATTATCTCATGAAGGAATTTTCAAGATTAACACTGCAAATGTTTCGGGTTGGCCAAAGTTTGTCGTGCCGGTAACCGGCTGTGATTTCTGCTTTAGTTTTTGCTGTACCGGTGTGCTTGTTGCTACTAAGTTCAGAGTGTCCGTTTTTGTGCGCATGGAAACTGCCGCCGGCCATCAGCCTGTGTGGTATTTGACGTTTTCCCAGATTTTTACGACAAAAGCTAATTCTATTATGACGTAATCTGAGAACTTGTAGTCCGCCTCGGTGCTGTTGCACGGCAGTGTAAAACTGACTTGTGAATTTGTCTCAGTTGAAAAATAGAGTTTCCGCTTGCATCCACTGATCCGTCGTTTCACCGTGATGTTGTTAGCTGTAGCGGCCTAGGTGTTACTTGTCGGTTCCAAATCCGTGGCTTCCTAGTCGGCAACTTGTTTGTAAACAGAGGCGGAACGCCGTAAATCGGGGCATAGGTCACAAACTGCGCGTCTTTTCAGTGGCGCAAACAGTGGATTAAAATCCCGGACAAACATGGCGATATCCACTGTTCGCGTCAAAAGATGGCAGGCGCACTTGTTGACCTCACAGATATTAGATAGATACCTTAATTTTTGTCTCGGTTTTTGTGGTTTGACTAAAACGCGGTCGGTCTGGAAAAAATTCGTCGTCTAGAACTTGTGTTGCTGTGGTCCCAGTCTCAGTCAATGTTATTCCGTTTCAAGTTAGTGACTTTAGTTAGGCGAACTTCAGTGAAGTTTATGATGGTCCATAAAAATGATATTTGTCTTTGCCAGCCGAGTTGTGAGAAATTACTCTGCAGGTAGGACTGATGCAGTGATTTGCCAGTTTTCAATAATCGACTGCGGCGCCTCATGAGGATGTATGTCTCGTGCAGCAGGCAGCAGGGCAGCGAGACAAGTTTTCCCCAGTAGTTAAGAGGTTACCCGAGCACTTCCCCCCCCCCCTTCCCCTCCCCCTAATTTGTAATCTCCTTGTAGTGTTCAGTTTTAGCGGAGGCCTTTTGCAAAACGTCCTGAGCCGCCGGATCAGCGCCGCAGATACGCCGGAGTGCCGTTTTTAGATCACCGGGGACTGAGCATAACGAGAGTAAGACATTGTTAGAAATGTCGGAAGTAGGTCAAAATTGCACGCCGGTGTTTCGACGAAAAAGGCGGATTATAAGCCCGGACAAACACGCGATATCGCGCGTTTGCCGCACGGTCCGGGCTTTTAATCCACCGTTTTCGTCAAAACACTTACAATGTTGACCTACTTCCGATTCTTGGAAATTGTCTATTGATACTCAACCGAGACGTGCTGTTAGTTAGTTCGGGATTTAACATCCGCCGCACCAGAGTGATAATGGACAGTCCAGTCGGGCGGGTCATGGCTACAGGGACAGCTATTGGCTGTGGAGTACGACCTGGACACTGATCAATTCGGAAGCACTGCAACTGTGCCACTTTGATTTACCAGAACCTTATGACGGACACGGCTGTCTGAACAAGCCTGTCGTTTTGCCCGGTCGGAGACGTTCTGCATTTGGATACGCCGCTATATGCAGCATTTTGCCGCGTATCCGGATGCGGCACGTCTCGAATGTGTTAACCCCTTCACTCTAGGAATATAGCGAACACCCTCCCCATCTCTATACCATTATAAACTCCAAGAAGCGTAGATCTTCGTGAGCTCTGTAGACCATGTAAATGCTGCATTTTTAGTATGGATTTATTTTAGGCCTCTAACTCAAATGATCGATGATTTCAATACATGTATTTTTAGGCCACTGTTTGTCGCGCTTTTTACAGACTTGTCGGCCTGGCTGTCTGTCTGTCTGTCTGTCCACTTTGACTTAGACTAGTAGTGAGAGGTAGTTTTGACTTTTATTAATAATAATAATAATAATAATAATAATAATAATAATAATAATAAAAACTCAAAGTAATAATAATAATAATAATAAATAATAATAAATAATAAATAAAGTAATTAATTAATTTAAAAAAATAGTTTTTAGTGTTTTTTTGTGTTTCTAAATTTAAACAAAGGTAGTGCCTCCAGGCGCCAAGGTAATCAGGCACTACCATTGAGTACTAGTATTTGTGCTGCATCAGCCTCAGGCTTTTGTCAGTGACAGTTTTAGCAGGTAGTCCTGTGGCGACTTCGTTGGATTAAATATCATATTCTGTATGCTCAGCTGAGACGAAAATGTAGATTACAAACCATGGGTGAAGAAATTCATAGGTGCAGCGATTGTCTGACTAAGTATCCTTGGCATTTATTCTGAGAGGACAGCGTGTTTCAACTGACTAAATCTGTAAAAAAAAAAAAAAAAAAAAAAAAAAAAAAAAAAAAAAAAAAAAAAAAAAAAAAGAATCGCTGAATGTTCAGAAAATGAGAATGAGATGAAATTTGCACGTGTTTCGACGCAAGCAGTAGATTAAAAGCCAGTGCAAACATGCGATATCGCATGTTTGCACGGGCTATTAATCTAATGTTTGCGTCAAAAGACGAACAGCCAAGTTCACAACTTTTCACCACTGAACTTCTGAGTTTCAGCTACGAAATTCGTTTGTTATCAGCAGTTAACCCATACTCATACTGAGGCTAAAAGCTTCAAATTGGTACACTGCCATATGCAAGCTACATTATAGTACTCAACATATAAGGGTATAAGACAATGGCTTTAATTCACTCAACTGAAGGGTGGTGCCAGAATAGCACGACTTGGCGCCGCCGAATCAGTGCCATAAGGGCCCGGTTAAATCTGTAAAGTTTAGTACTGAGCAGTCACTGATTTGGTCTGGATCAAAACTTTCAGTTCTGGAAATACTCACAGACTCTTAACTGAATTGAAACACTGATCGGGCGCAAATTCCAGTCAAGGTTTAACAATGACCTCATCGGCCGATTAGCTGCCATATTTGATGGACACGTGGCGGCTTCCAGGGGAGTAACTTCAACTTGCACTCGGCAGAAAGAATGAATCGGACAATTCGTCCCCTGACCGCGCGGACTCGACCTACGACCATCACCAGGCATCAGCACGTGCAACCCGAGAAGACTAGTGCTGGAACAGACCGCGAGGACTCAGTGAGTACACTTTAAATACCGTTCAGATTATTATTATTATTATTATTATTATTATTATTATTATTATTATTATTATTATTATTATTATTATTATTATTATTATTATTGCTGTTGTGAGTGCATTTATCACGTTCGAATTATTATTATTATTATTATTATTATTATTATTATTATTATTATTATTATTATTATTTTTATTATTTTTTATTATTATTATTATATTTTGTGAGTTTATCATGTTCAAATTATTATTATTATTATTATTATTATTATCGTTATTGTTGTTGTTGTTTGATAAGATGTGATTGCATGTTTGTCTGTTGCTTGATTGGTCGCTGGATGGGTGTTTGTATAATTTAACTCCATTATCCCCGACGCCTACAACAGGAGATGGATCGACCGTGATAATTCAAGGGTAGTGCCAGATTAGCTTGGCGCCTTCAGGCGCCAAGCTACTCTGGCACTATCCTTGAATTATCATGGTCGATAAATCTCCTGCAACTGGTACATAGGCGTTAAGAACACTTCCAAAATTGGGAAATGGGGTCATGGGGTTAAATGGGTTAACGAAATTTGTTTGTTTGTTTGTTTCTCTCATGATCCGGCCCAGCTCGTTCAGTTTCCGTCAGCTGGTTTCACGGGTACTGCTTACAGTATACCGGTGGCTCCATGCACTGAAGGGGTTAAAATTACAACACGTGAGCAATGCATAATACCGGGGTAGAGTGTCTTGTGTCCGTCGTTTGTAATAAACACTAATGCATGAAGTGCAAATACGTAATAGATGACGTATGACTCATGACATCATTCGTATCCCCCACTGGTTATCTCCCTCGATTCGCTACCGCTGATAGACGGTAGCGAATAGAGGGAGGCAACCAGTGTGCAGCCTGTCCGCGGCAGCCGGCCGCTTTGTGTTTCAACATGCAAGGGACACCATCACCGTGTCACATGACGCCTTAAGTGACGGTCACTTGGACAGATGTGCCTCCCTTAGCTCTCTCTCTCTCTCTCTCTCTCTCTCTCTCTCTCTCTCTCTCTTTCTCTCTCTCTCTCTCTCTCTCTCTCTCTCTCTCTCTCTCTCTCTCTCTCTCTCTCTCTCTCTCTCTCTCTCTCTCTCTCTCTCTCTCTCTCTCTCTCTCTCATTTGGCAACAATTATTAAGTCATTGTGACATTCAGTACAGACTTGCTCTTGCCACGCTTGTTTGCCTAATACCCCTTTGACTGTCGGTAGTGTTTTTGGTCACGGCGGTGATCACCGCGACAACTAAAACGCTACCGACAGCCAAAGGGTTAAAGTTGCGTGGTGTTCGCATTTCCTCGGCTCAGAAGCGGCTATTGATATTTAGAACCAAAGTTCCAAATGTTAAGAGTTTCGTTTTAAACCATAATATTTCGTTCCTAGTGAACACTGAATTTAGTGATACCGCCTGAACAAGTAAAAAGGGCCTACATTTCTTTTATTATTAATATAACAACAAATCGTATTATGCAATATTCACACTGTGCATAGTATTATTCCTGAACTTTACATTCATGTTTTATTCGAATGATGCTTTGAAGCGAGCATGCAACTTAGCAAAGATTAATCTCTTTAGATTATTAACGAACTAATATTTCTCAAGACAGCTTATCACGAGACTGAGACATTCAATTACAATATGCTCGGCCGAGGCTCCCTTAGCCACCCACTTAAGAAAGTATTTCGCCAAGTCAGTTTCAAGCTTGTGTGTACAGAAATATCGGAGAGTGATTCTTTTGTTTACATACACACGCACATACATACTTACATACATACATACATACATACATACATACATACATACATACATACATACATACATACATACATACATACATACATACATACATACATACATACATATATACATACATACGCAATTACGGCGCTTCGCGCCAAATGTACGTTCAGCAGCGAGGTTAGCGTAACTAGACAGACATGACATAATTTATATCTTGTTACTTCAATTGTTAGAGGTTTAGCCTGCCCGCCTTTGACATCTTGGACATGCTATTAAATTTGCCCCGCCGCGACCCGTCCTAAAACTGAAGTCCCTTCCGCCTATAAATAGAAGGGACTTTAAAATATGAACAACTCTGAATGTTCCTAAAAGATCAACGCATGTGAGCTCCAAACAATAGGGTAGACTTTGGGATGAAATCCTCATCTTGTTGAGAGTCTGTAGACGTTTCCTTTAACTCATTCTACCCCAGACACACCACAGCAAGATATTGGTCGACCATGATAGTTCAAGGGTGATGCCAGAATAGCTTGGCGCCTGTGGGCGCCAAGCTATTCCGGCATCACCCTTGAACTATCATGGTCGATCTGTGTCCTGCACTGCAATGCAGTCTTCAGAGGACAACGGCAAAATTTGAGGATTTCGGTGTTGGGGTAGAGTGAGTTAAAGACTCGTGCGACGTTTTAGCATGAAACATTGTTAAGATATATTTACATCTTGTCTTAAGACCTTTCTTTTAGCCTGGCTGGCCAGATTTTTACCCTTCCCGCCGTGAGATGGCCTTAGTCGCCTGCTCGGCGTTAAACCCAAATAACTAATCAAAGTGTTTTAAGTGTGGTGCGACCCTTAACCTCTTGACTGCCGAGAAAAAAGTGAACACAATCCAACTGCAAGAGGCATAGATCCTCATGAGCCCCCGCGACTTCGGGGGCTCATGAGGATCTATGCCTCTTGCTGAGACCAATGTTTGTCAACGTTTCTTGGACGGTTTTAACTTTTGGTCGTTGAATGAACCAAGAACAAGGCAAGTCTTAGGTTTATTTTGCATTTAGTCAAAGGCCGACTGGCGACACAAATTCAATATGCTGTTGTTGTTTATTTTTTCCAAAAGATGTCGGGACATTACACACATGTATCAGAGTACAGAGGTCACTTGCTTGAGTGAGCTTAATCTTGCGCCAGCCACTAAGCCAGGTGCCATAGCGAAGCACCTTGCTTTAACCCATAAGGCCCTGACGTACTGAGATAGAATGTGGGTCGACCACGATAGTTCAAGTTTGGTGTCGGAATAGCTTGGCGCCTGCAGGCGTCAAGCTATTCCGACTGCACCACCTTTGAACTATCATGGTCTGCCTGTCTCCAGAACTGTGATGCAGACCCCAAAGGATACTCTACAAAACTGATTCGATTATGTCATCCTCGTCATGTAATGAGTTAGTAGTTGGCTCCGGACAACTCAGCTGGCTCAAGCAACTCGCCCAAAGAGTACCACGATCCATGCCTTCCCATCTTTTTCTCTCCTCTCTCAAGCCATCACTGACATCCCGGCATACCCCCCCCCCCTCGCCCCCCTCTCTCTCTCTAACCGAAGACTAAGGATTGCCACAGATGCGCTGAACTAGGTTTTGTCAGTCTAAAATCGTCAGTTTTACTGCCTTTTTGCCTGATCCTAAAAATATACTGTTCCGTCAGCAGCAATCTAAACTTGAACCTAATGACTTAACTTCTCAGTCGAGTCAACTCACTGTGGCAAACGGCACGACCGGCTCCTTCCAACAAGTGGCCGGCCGCTGGGGGCATAGATTCTTCTCACGAGCCTCTGCACTGAGGCGCAGGTTACGAGAATCCGCTATACTGAAGCTGGCGCCGCCCCTGGCTGCCGGAATGGAGGCCTGCTGGTCTCATGAGAATCTATGCCGGCCTTATGGGTACCGGTAATACAAGATCAGCTGACTAGACAGAGTAGCGCGGAGTAGCGTAAATGAATAATATCAGAAAACCAGCACCCCGTACGCGCCAAAACTGCCTGTCTCGGAACCGTGACCATAAAATGATGATTGAATTATGAACAAGCGGTTTTTAATGCACTATACTCCCGTCCCGCCGCACTTTTCTAGCTCAGCGGTGCTCTGGGTTCGTCCCACAAGCGGCAGTTCAGTGTTAAACCCAGGTTACTTCCCCTTACTGAGAGCAAATCACATGACAGGTGCCTAGGACAACGAAATGGCGCAGAAATCTGTGCCGCCGGCGAGCCTAATGGAGTTTCATGAGCCCCTGTGCGATAGCGCAGCGGCTCATGAGAATCTATGCCTCTTGGAGTTGGTGGGAATCTAAACATTAAAACTAGAAACTGATCAGAAAACAGGAGAGCTATTTTCTCTTTCATCTCAAGTTTGAACTCAGTGCCCGGATGTGGTGCACCTGAAACATGGCGCAGGTCAACGACACACTGAAACTCCGAAATGATGAGATGTGGGTCATCAGGTTTCCCGCTGGCGCTCTGGGAGCGCACGAGCAAGTGTGTACGATTCCGTAACCAAGAACTCACCGCTAATGAACCCAAAATGAATAGGCCTGAGTAAGTTAATCATTGCCGCTTAGTCCATTAGTCAAGGCCGCATAACCCAAATTTTGGAGGTGTCACGTCACCTAATGCCTACGTACTATTCTCAGGAGATGGATCGACCATGATAATTCAAGGGTAGTGCCAGATTAGCTTGACGCCTAATAGCGCCAAGCAAATCTGGCACTACCCTTGAATTATCATTGTCAATCCGGGCCATCTCCTACTGCAGTGCGTTGAAGCTAAATGGGTTAATGCTTGTCAATTTTAGTCTTGACACCAGCTGAATAACTGCCGAAAGTATTCAATATTAATTTGGTGTATTTTTACAAATTCATTGTCCCACGTCTCTTGGCTTGACTTCGCGAACGAAGATTTTATAGGAGTTGCCCACGACGTCTGCAGGCTTGTTCGTGGCTGCGGAGGCCAATCCGGGACAGGCAGGTTCGACCGCAGTGGCTGCAGGGGCCGGAAGGTATGGCCAGGGTTCTGAGTTGCGGCATCTCTGTTTTTTTCTCCTGAGCCGCTTGTCCTTAAGGCTAGCTCTGCGAAAGTCCTCAAAGGAGACAGCTGCCTTGTAAATGGTGGAGCGTCAGGTGTCACGGTCCACAGCAAGCGAGGACCACTGGTGGTGGTCGATTTGGCAGGCACTAAGTGACTTCTTGAGACAGTCTTTGTATCTCTTCTTTGGTGCCCCTCTGTCACGGTGTCCAGTAGCAAGCTCGCCGAACAGGGTGACCTTTGGTAGGCGATGATCCTCCATCCTGGAGACATGCCCCGCCCAGCGGAGCTGTGTCCGCAGCAGCAAGGCCTCGATGCTCACCGTTTCAGCCTGTTCAAGGACCTCGACGTTGGTGACATAGTCACTCCAGTAAATGCCCAGGATGGTACGCAGGCAGCGCTGGTGGAAACGTTCGAGGAGTCGTAGTTGGCTGCGGTAGAGGGCCCAGGACTCGGAACCATACAGCAGGGTGGTGAGGACCACAGCTCTGTACACGCTGATCTTGGTGCCTGTTTTCAGCTGTTGATTGTGCCACACCCGCTTGAAAAGTCGCCCAAAAGCGCTGTTCGCTGTTGCCAGCCTGCTGTCAAGCTCCCTGTCCAGCTTGGCGTCCGACGTGATAATGCAACCAAGGTAAGTAAACTGGTGCACTGACTTTAGTTCAGACTCGCCAATGGTGATGTGAGGAGGGCGATACACTGTCTTGGGTGCCGGCTGATGGAGGACCTCTGTCTTTTTCAGACTGACCTCGAGTCCAAAGAGCTGGGCAGCGTCTGCGAAGCAGGACGTGATGCGCTGCAGGGCTCTCTCTGTGTGTGCAACGAGGGCAGCGTCATCAGCAAAAAGCAGCTCACGAATCAGTTGGTCTAGGGTTTTCGTGTGGGCCTGCAGTCGTCTGAGGTTGAACAGGCTGCCATCGAGACGATACCTGATGTACACTGCATCGTCATCATCGAGGTCTACTGTGGCCTGCTTCAACATCATGCTAAAAAAGATGGTGAAGAGGGTCGGTGCCAGCACGCAGCCCTGCTTTACGCCGTTGAGAATAGGGAATGGTTCTGAGAGAACATTGTTGAGTCTGACCTGGCCTTGCTGGTCCTCGTGTAGCTGGACAATCATGCTGAGGAACTTTGGGGGACAACCAAGTCGCTCCAGGATCTGCCACATGCCTTGCCTGCTCACAGTGTCGAACGCTTTTGTTAGGTCGACAAACGTTACGTACAGCCCTTTGTTCTGCTCGCGGCACTTCTCCTGAAGCTGTCTCAGCACAAAGACCATATCGGTGGTGCTCCTGTTTGCTCTGAAGCCACACTGGCCCTCTGGGAGGTGGTCTTCAGCGATGGCAGGTACCAGCCGATTCAGGAGCAGCCTTGCAAGAATTTTCCCAGCAATGGACAGCAGGGTAATTCCCCGATAGTTGGAACAGTCTGACTTCTCGCCTTTGTTCTTGTACAGGGTGATAACGACAGCATCACGGAGATCCTTTGGTAGTGTTCCTTCCTCCCAACAGCAGAGAAAGAGGTCATGGAGCTTGTTGTGCAGTGCTGTGCCTCCATGTTTCCAGATCTCTGGTGGTATTCCATCAATGCCTGCTGCTTTGCCACTCTTGAGCTGGTGGATGGCTGTGAGGGTCTCTTCAGCGGTGGGCGGTTCGTCCAATTCAACATTTACTGGGAGTTGTGGGATTTGTAGGACGACTGCTTCTTGAACAGTGCGCTCAGCGCTGAAGAGGCTCTGAAAGTACTCCGACCAGCGGTTCAAGATGGAGGTATTATCTGTGAGGAGTGCCTGGCCATTCGCGCTTCGCAGGGGACTTTGTACCAGGTGTCTGGGGCCATACACTGCTTTCAGTGCTTCGTAGAAGCCCCTGTAGTCACCATTGTCAGCGCAAAGCTGGGTCCTCTGTGCAAGTCTGGTCCACCTCTCATTCTGGAGATCTCTGAGCTTGCGCTGGAGACTGCTGCAGACGAGGCGGAAGGCAGACTTCTTCACAGGGCAGGAAGGCTGGGCTAGGTGGGCCTGATGGGCGGCTCTTTTTTTTTGCTAGGTGTTCCTGGATCTCTACATCGTTCTCGTCAAACCAGTCTTTGTTCTTCTTTCTAGCGAAACCCAAGACTTCTGCAGAGGATTTTGCAATAGCAGTTTTCAGTTGTTCCCAAAGTGTTTCAGGGAAGGAGTCTGCTGGGTCCGCTGTGTCTTTGAGTCTGCGCTGTAAATCTGTCTGAAAGGCAGCTTTCACGTCGTCACGCTGAAGGCTGGCAACATCAGGCTTTTTCTTGGGGGGCCCCCATTTCTTGGGTTTTGGCTTGACGTGGAGCCTGAGTTTGCAGCGGACAAGACGGTGGTCAGTGTGGCACTCTGCGCTGGGCATCACTCTGGTGAGGAGGACGTCACTGCGGTCCCTCTGACGCACTAGGACATAGTCGATAAGGTGCCAGTGTTTGGAGCGAGGATGCATCCAGGTGGTCTTTCGACTGTCCTTTTGCTGAAAAGTAGTGTTGGTGATGACCAGTTGCTGCTCTGCACAGAACTCCAACAATAGGCGGCCATTGTCATTGCAGTTCCCGACGCCATGCTTGCCGAGGACTCCTTTCCAGGCTTCAGAGTCCTGGCCCACTCTGGCGTTGAAGTCGCCAAGGATGATGACTTTGTCGTCTGCAGGGGTGCTCTGTTCTATGAGGCTGCGCAGGTCAGTGTAAAACTTGTCCTTTTCAGCAGGCTCTGCTCTTGTCCCACGTACGGCAAGGGCAAATCACTTGGTTGGCTGGTTATACATTGTTTAAGGTCCCGACATCAACAAGACTTTCTCAGGACGTGCCTGCGCTGCTTGTGAAATAACTAAACTGAATCATTGAATGTATGTCGCCAGCAGTCTAATATAATATGCTAGATAAACCTAGACGTGCTAGGGACGCTGCCTCTTCATTCTAATTTATCCTACCCTAGTTGACAAAAGAGTAGAAAATCGTTACAATAACAAAATATTTACAGGGAAATTATATATTAAAAATGCATTAATCGCAAACACATAAGCTGTAATTAGGTACAGAAGACTATTTAGCACCACGCATCCAATATCAAGGACTACGGCCAGCGCAGAACGAAGGGAGAATTAAGGCTTCCCTACACGGAGAAACGAAATGCACAAGAAACGAGACATTTTCATTGCATCAAAATGCCTTCTCCGCACACCGCACAGAAACGCGGTGAAAATTCATTTCGATTGTAAAGGGGAAGTAACTCTTCACTGACACATGCTCTGGTTTGTATCGGTGGACATCGGGTCATATTTCTGACTACTGACGCTTAAAAACTAAACATATAAGACATGTGTGCCTTCACTTACACAATTAAAGTGAATTGCCGACCATATCGAATAAACGTAAGCGCTTTTGAATGCGTAAACAGGGCTGGTTCAAGTGAATCGAGGATACCGCCGTCGGCGAAGCGATAGCCGCCATCTTGTAGGCGGCTTCGGCAGAGCAGCCGATGAAAGTGGGGTTAAAAAAACTGACCTAAAATCATATTTTGGTGGTACTTTAGTGATGATACTTGAAAGATTCCATTTCGAAAATGATTTCTCCGCTTAAATCTTACAGAATCGTGCGTCACATCACGCATTTCTAGCCATAATAGACCCGACTCCACGGCATCGCTTTACCGTTGCTATCTTCAGTGTGTGGGCTTGAATGACGTCAGATTGGGGTGTGACCGAGCGGACGACGCTGATTGGGCGACGTGTAGAAATGTTTCGGCGAAATGTTTCGCGAATAGAGACAGGTTCTATTTCGTGAAATGTGTCGTTTCGCATTTCGTGAAACGGTGAAATGCGGACATTTCGACGAAATGTTTCGTTTCGTTTCTCCGTGTGAGGAAGCCTTTAACAAAAATACAGGTGAACGGACTAAAACCATATGCCCCAGAAAACAAGAGAAAACTCCACTCTGTAGGGCTGACCACGGTGACCCTTGGAACTGAAAAGTAGGGGCAGTGGGCAGATGTTTACATATGCACGGGACATAGACGACCTCGCCCTCCACGAGTCCCCTACTGTCTTGCAGGTTAGGCTTTGGATAACCAAAGGCTAGGGTGCTGACACGGTACCTGCTTGGGTGTATGAACTTCAAGTCCTTGATGAAGTCACCACCCAGGGCGAAGGAGTCATGAGGGTTTCATCGACCACGTCATTGTCCAGGACCAAGGCGAGCCACAAGTTATGTGGAGTTTCGGTTGTAGTTAACAGCCTGGAGAGGGATGGGCTCCGCCAGGTTCTTTTGCCCAAGACACACCACAAGCAATGACACCCTTACCTCAATTCATACGGTCGTCGCCCGGAACAAGGACCATGCCTTCTGTCTTGCGCCAGGGCAGAGGTGTTAAGTGTGTTACTGGTGCACCACCAAAACTCCGTGCCAGAAACAACATCAGCATTGGCACCTGGAACTTACTTACTTACTTACGCCTGTCACCCCTACCCGGGTATAGGCCGTCGACGAGAGACCTCCAGCAACTCCTGTCCTGTGCTTCTCCTTCGATTCTACTCCAGGTGGTTCCCAGTTTCTTGATGTCTGCTTGGAGGTCTCGACGCCAGGAGTTTCTCGGCCTACCTCTTTTCCTCTTTCCCTGGGGGTTCCATGACAATGCCTGCCTAGTGATACTGGAAGCTGGCTTTCTCAGACTGTGACCGATCCATCCCCATCTTCTTCGCCCAATTTCATTCTCTGCTGTTATCTGCTCTGTTCTCTCCCAGAGTCTGACGTTGCTGATCTTCTCTGGCCAGTGGATTTTCAAAATTCTTCTAAGGCAACTGTTCATGAAGGTCTGTACTCTGTTGACTGTGGTTTTTGTCAATCTCCAAGTCTCTGCTCCATATAAGAGAACTGCTTTTACATTGGAGTTGAAAATCCGGACTTTGGTGTGTTGTGACAGCTCTCTGGAGCTCCACACTTTTTTCAACTGGAGAAAGGCTGCTCTGTTACCGATTCGTGCTCTGACATCTGCATCAGTGCCGCCTTTTTTGTCTATGATGCTGGCACCTGGAACGTCAGAACATTAAGAACGCCTGGAAAGGTAGAGGAACTGACACACGAAATAAACAGATACCAAAAGTAGTTAGTCCCACCCAAGTCCCCTAGGGCAGACCCGCGAGGTGGGGAAGAGCAAATCATTACTGCATCAGCACGGACGATGAAAGCCTAAAACTTAGCCGGTAGCCAGAGATTGCACAGGTGGGCTCGAGACATAGACAAACATCACTGAGTCACCCTTCCAATGAAAATCTTCTGCCGGGAGCCAGCCGAGGTACAGTGTGTGGCGTTTCAAGTCTCCCAAAGCTTTCCTGAGACACGTCAGGCGACCGTGCGACCCGCATTCAGTTTTAGTACCCCCTGGCAGCATGTCGCAGCCTTCATAACGATATTTTAGTTGTTGTTTTTTGCTTTGTTTTGTTTGTTTTTCTAAACTTTAACGTTAGCCTGCGTTTCCGTATATTGTGAAGGCATCCAAACACCGATATGCAGGCTTGCTTAAAACCAGCAAATCGAGTTAAAATTATATTGAACTAAAATTCTTCCAGAACTGACTGTGTCAGTTTCTGTATTATCCAGAACTTTACACCAAACAGTTTATAGTTAACACTTTCACTGCTGGGAAAATGAGAACACCACTTAAATGCAAGAGGCAAAGAATCTCATGTGCCCCGGTGTCCGCGGGGCTTATTAGGTTCTTTTGCCTCTTGCTGACCCAATTTATATCCTTCTTCCTTGAATTGATGGGGTTATTTTGATGGCGTTAAATGGACTCTTTGAATTGAAAGACACAATTTTGAGTCTGCTGGCACTGAAGAGGTTAAACATATTCTGGTACTGTACCGTAGCACCCGACTGGGCGGTTTCAAATGAGCTAGACAGGCCCCGCGGTTCAGTATTTATCGTGTTGTTTAAGAAACCGTCCACTGGCTGGCACATTCTCACGGCGAGCTAAGCAGACCACGAGGTTCCGAATTTTGAACTCACCGAAAGATCGGATTTTGGATGATCAAGGGGTGGGACCACACTGGCCGTTGGCTCCCTCAAATCGCTACCGAACGACAACCAGAGTGGGGGTAAAACTAGTGAACTAAAAGGGGATGGTGGAATAGAGTTGTCTTTATCTCATTATGCCCTGCAGTGAAACTATTATCACGATTTTGGAAATATACTGTGATGTCTGTCGCAGTTCTAGAGACGGATCACCGACCAGAGTTCAAGGGTGGTGTCGGAATAGCTTGGCGCCTAAAGGTGCCAAGCTATTCTGACACCGGCCACCCTTGAACTATCATGGTTGATCAACTTCCCCTTGTATCCGATGACGGATATTTTGGCGGGTTATTATAAAAATGATAACGTAAATCTCCTGGTCTGCGAAAGCATAAAAACAATATAAAGCCCATTTTTCTGAAAAGCAAGATTTTCATTGTATCAATACGAAAGTCTCGCTTTTTACAAACATAGACTTACTATCTATCTTTTCCCGTCACAGGGCAGTATTCCTCATAGGCCTAAAGGGGAGGGACTGAGGGGGAGTGGGAGGGGAGAGGTAAAGAGGAAAACGGTTATGGCCTATGAAATACGTTCCCTCACTCCCTAATATGTGTAACCTTCACGTTAAAGTTTTGCCCCTCCCCTCCCCCCTCTCCACACCTCCCATTTATACCTGATGCCCCATTCCTGGTTGCCGCTTGACAAAACACAACCCTCAGAATGCAATGTAAGAATCTTATCGGTAGCCATTGCCGCCAGAGGCTTGCCTACAAAGAGCATTTTGTTCAAGGCTTAGCATCTCTCTCTCTCTCTCTCTCTCTCTCTCTCTCTCTCTCTCTCTCTCTTTCTCTCGCTCTCTCTCTCTCTCTCTCTCTCTCTCTCTCTCTCTCTCTCTCTCTCTCTCTCTCTCTCTCTCTCTCTCTCTCTCTCTCTCTGTGATCATGATTGTGTGTGTGCGTGTGTTTATGTGTATGTGTGTGCCTGTGTGTGATAGAAAGTGAGACTGGAGAGAGAGAGAGAGAGAGAGAGAGAGAGAGAGAGAGAGAGAGAGAGAGAGAGAGAGAGAGAGAGAGAGAGAGAGAGAGAGAGAGAGAGAGAATGCAATAGTTTAGGAAGTTGTTAGAAAGGTCTTTGGACCTAATCTTATTATCCTTAGAACATAAAGGTTCATCAGTTGTCATTGCCATTCTCTCTCTCTCTCTCTCTCTCTCTCTCTCTCTCTCTCTCTCTCTCTCTCTCTCTCTCTGTGTCTCTGTGACGTCCCCCCCCCCCTCATCCGCTCACACATTCACTTTTTTTTCAATCTTTCCTTGGTTGTTCTCAACGGCAGTATGTAAAAATGCAAGAATGGCATGACATCAGTGTCACTTGTCTCAGCCTTTTTTTTTTTGTTTCGTTATTATGATTTTAATTTCTCAGTCAGGAGGTCGATCAGTCAGTCAGTCAGTCAGTCCATCCATCCATCCATCCATCCATCCATCCATCCATCCATCCATCCATCCATCCATCCATCCATCCATCCATCCATCCATCCATCCATCCATCCATCCATCCATCCATCCATCCATCCATCCACCCACCCACCCCTACCGAACGCGACCCACCCGGCATTTGTTTTCTCACATCTGCATGTATATAGTCTCCGGACAGTTTCATCATGCCACCCCCCCCCCGCCCCCACCCACCCACCCCCACCCTCATCCCCCCTCACTCTCTACCCCCTTAGCCATGTTAACCCATTAAGTCCTGAAAGACTACGACAGGATGTGGATCGACCATAATATTTCAAGGTTGGTGTCAGAATAGCTTGGCTAGGCGCCAAGCTATTCTGACACCAACTTTGAAATATCATGGTCGATCTGTCTCTAGGCCAGGACTGTGATATAGACTTAAGAGGATATCTACAAAAATATGATAATTTTCTCAGGGCGTAGGGAGTTAATAGGCATAAACTCTGGACACATTTATGCACGTCTCCATATGTCCTTTTGCTTTTTCTTTTATCGTAGAAATGGGCCCTGATCTCTGACGTCAAACTCGTATCATGTGATGCTCTCTGACGCTAAACGTTACGACTGCAATTGTGTGCTGGTGTGAGATTTTGGACCTTACGTCTTACAGCCGTAAGGCCCAAAATGAAGGCAGCACACAGTTGCAGTCATAAGTTTCAACATCACAATGGGCACACAATTCAACTTTGCTGTATGCCCCAAACCACCAGAGGCCAAACAATCACTGACTACGTTATTTCAGGTTCTAGTTTATTCACGTCAATTGATGCGTAAAAGTGACGTTTTTGTCTGATGAGAATCAGTTTTGAAGCGCTCATCACGGACACCTATTTGTCGTCTGGTAATTATTTCCTCCTGGTTTACGTTGACGTCCCTTTGAAGTGGAAGAGAGTGGTTTCCCTTCCACCATGTGCAATGAGCAAAGCGCGCTGTTTCGTTTTTAGAACCACATTCAGCGGAGCCACAACTCGTTTGGTGCCTTCCCATGCGCCGAGCTGATCTAGCGCTGGTCCTACCCTTGAACTATCACGCCGTTCCGTTTTCTACAGCAGGTCGGTACTGTCTTGGCTAGTAGGCCTACACTGGGCACAATACTGACAGCATTTCCAGTAACAGAGCCAACCCCAGGTAAGCAAAAACGTCATCGGGTCCACGACGCGGCCGCAGTGGGTCCGCGCACAGCCGTGCGCGGGCCTACTGCGGTCGTCGTGGACCCGAGGACATTTGCTTACTGGGAAGGGCACCACACAGTCGATTGCCTCCGTAGCAGAGGTGTAGCGAAAGGCAGCGGACCCCCTTTGGACAAAATTGAAAGGCTATGAACCACTGAGACTAGTTTTGACGCGATTTCGAAATAAGTTGAGTGGAGCGCGTATGGGCATTTACGAGCGCAGAATCCTATGTTGACCGAACTGAACTAAACTCAACACGACGGGCAGTTTCGAAGACTATAATCCCCATTATTGGCGGGTGGAGGCGTCTTTGCCACAACATGACGTGTGCAGTGGAGACATCAATTGATACGCCTCATTACTAGTGGTGGGGTGGGGCGGCGTGGGGTTTTAGAGGGGAGGGGCCGTGAGGAGGTGGTGGGTAGCGATCTCCAGACCAGTGTGAGCGCGACTCTTTCAACCCTTCAATTTGCTGTTTAAAGTGGAGGTTTGGACTGTCTCAATTACTTTTAAAAGACCGCGTTTTGTGTTCGACTGATCACTCCTCGCGACTGATGTGTAGAGGCTGCCCTTTATATCACGTTGTGGGTGTCACTTGTGATCGGTTCGACATTTTCACCAGCGACTGAACTAAAAGGTCCTCGGGCCGATGTCGGCCGTCGTGGGCCCGCGCACGACAGTGCGTGAGACCACGACGGCCGACATCGGACCGAAGACCTTTTGCTTACGTATTTCCTGTCAAGCGGCTCCGATGAGCGCTACTGATACGATCAGACACAGAATATCTTTGTGTGGGATGACCGGCCGAAGTCAGGCCAAGTCATTTTGTTCAATGGGTTTGCTATCGGATCTTAAAATACCAAACTGTCAGACTATCTTTGTATGGGATGGGGAGGGATGGAGGGATTGCCTCAGACTGACAGATCGAAAAATCTGGTTTTCTAGTTGCC